>CM066035.1:370835146-371223547 GCA_033557465.1 Ichthyophis bannanicus
ATATAGGGACATGGTCTGCAGTGGCCACAGCTGGGACTTGAATCTGTGACCTTCTGCCCCTGAACACACTGGCTGTGTGTACTGCAGCAAACTGTTGCCACAGAGGCAGGTCATTCCCTGGGGATACCATTACTGTTCATCAGACAGACCTTGTCTTTTGCAGTGCACAGCACCCACTTAAACAGGGCTTGGCCTTGGTGTGCTGTGGGCAGATGCCACTGCTCCCTCAACCACCATCACCCCTCCGCCACCATGCTGACATGCCCTTATGCCGGTGGTGCGCAGTCCCAGGCCATCCAGTGTGCCGATAGGCGGCTGCTTATGGTGTGTGATATGGCATAGGGGTGCCTGCATAGACATCCATGCTTCCCCCAGCACTGCCTGCCAATTTTATGTGCCCTTTGGGGTACTTGCTGGGTAATGTCCATTGTGGCACTGTGGGACACATGCTCGTGGACATGTTTGCCCTTGGTCAGTTGCTGTCTTGCTGGTTTTCCGTTTCTACATTCCTATGTGTCACCTAGGCATCTGCCTATTCCACCCTGTGCCCCAGCTGCCCCACTGCATGTCCCGTCTGCAGCCCCCTGTGCCCCATTTGCAGCCTAACCGTAGTGCCCTTTCGTACTTGGGCACTATGCTGTTGCTGCACATGTATCACTACTATCACTTTTCTTGGTCTCCCTGCCTTTGCTGTACATTGCTGATTGAAATGGTTTCTCTCTCCTGCAAATGTGCCTCTAACACGAGGTTTTCACTGGCATTAATTTTCAGACCCTGATTTCACAGCGTTAGTGTGCCTGGCGCCTCTCCCCACCCACTCTCCGCCCATTGACCCCTTATCTCCACCCTCTGGGGAGCCTTACTCCACCCTCTGTGCGCTTTAACACTGCCGGAGACGTTATCGCTCTTTAGTAAACATACCCCTTCATATATTTAGGATTATTGCCTCATTTGGCAACTGTATGTATGAATGTATGAACTACTGGTTTTCTGCTAGATGCTGCTTTATCTGTTTCTAACAATCATAAAATTCAGGTTGATCACATGATTTTTCTCATTTCATATGTATATTAATTTCTATGCATAATATGGTCTTATTGATATGTGTCGTATGGCTTATTTTTTTTGTATTTTTTTTTACTATAGGGGTGATTCCAATCTTTGTTTAGTGGGTCTGGCTGTCTAATCTGGACATCCAGACCCACTAAACACCTGGATCGTGCTGCCGGGGACAGAGTTCCCCGCACATATAGCATACTTGTGCGGGGAGCTCCGTTTGTGGGTGGGAGGGGATGGGCTGGGGGAGGAGCAAGGGCAGGCAGTGAGCAGCGCCTGACCCAGATATACAGGGATGATTCTGGGGCTGGCCGTGTATGGTTCGGGGTCAGCCTGGTAGACGGGAAACTTATTCCATCTTGGAGGTGGAATAAATCCCCCTGGAAATGGGTGGATTGATGAACCCGGTGGAGACAAAGAGGTGAGGGGTGCAGGGGGGTCCCCGTAGCCCAACCCTGGCCATGGAAGGACGGCTCGGGGGTCAGGCTGCGGGAAAAGAAGTTTGTCGTTGGCAGCCTTTGATCGCAGCATGGCAACAGGACGCCATGCCACTGCTGCTCCATTTAGGAGCCTGACTGGGCTAGCAGGGGATCTGCTGGGCATCTGACCTGACAGAATCAGGGCCAGACCTGCACCTTCAGTCTGGTAGACCCAATTCTAATCCCACAGGCACATCTAGCCCTTATGCAATCATAATCAGGTGCTACCACATCATGCCCAGATTCTGACAGTCCATACAGGGGCAGGACATGCAGAGTAGAATTGGCCTCCATATGTTTTTTGTAATTTTATAGACCCCTGATGCAGGCGTGTTTACCGAAACTCAGCCAGGTTAGGTCCTAAAATAAATTATAATCGAAGGACGTTTGTGTGCTTGGAGCTGTGGTCAATTTCCATTTTGCCTTTTTTTGTCCTCTTGCATTGATTCATTATGGAGCTTCACGTCCCCTTCTTGCTGTATCCTCAAAAACATACCTACTATCATGAAGGGAAATTAAACATTTGCAGGGAGAGCAAAAAATTAAATCACCCCTCCCAAAGCAAGTACACATTCCTTAACAGCAAGAAGCAATATCCTACAGAGTTGTGTTTACCAAGATATATGTAGAAATACTTGCAATTTAGTACCACAAAATAGAGAGTCCTTGTTTTTATAGAGTGATCTCAAAACAGACAACTTATCCACTTCAGAAACAAAAGTAGCCACAAGAGTAGCTCTAGTAGATATATTACCTTGTGAATTTTCTAAAAACTCTGACAAATTGAATTCAGGACTAGGCACTAAATACATCATTGTCACTAGGAGAGTCACCTTCCACTCTAATTTTATATGGTATATAGTAGCACTTAGAAAATAGAACATTGTCAGCATTAGAAAGATGTAACACTTCTTTGAAATACTTTCTTAAAGTCTCTGACAAAAGCAAATATATCACAGGAAAGTTCAAAAATCTCAAATTTGTATTCGTGGCAGCATTCTCAAGAGACTCAATTTTGTGGTGTTAAATTAAACTATCCTGCCAACATATCTGCAGACAGACAGGAAGTTACATGAGAGTCCAGATTGGAGGTCCTTTTATCTAGAACCTTCATTCAGCATCAACATCTTTAAATGTAGCAACCAACTCCTGCAAAAAAATCCAGAAATGGGAAAAAATAGCAGAAAAAAAGTTTTTCAGAACGAGTCACCATCTGCTAAATATCTATTCAGGAAACCTGGGATCCAGGAGTATCATTAGGGAATACATGAAGAGCATCCAACACAGACTTAGGACAAACTAAAACAACTGCTATATTATCCACAAGCAATTAATTATTTCTCCAGAGGTGTAGATAACTGCATTCTGTGTTAGCTGTCATGCTATTAAGATAGGGTAGGCACCTGTGCCGCAAACATAAGTACTGTGAACAACAATCTTCACAGTTGCCATGGACGTTTTATCATCTATTGCAGCTTACGTTCCTTATGTGTAAAACATTAACATGGTTAAAAGAAATGTTAAGAATAAGAAGCAAGTGGCACATATGGCAGTGACAATCAACCCAATGGATAAACAATAACCAAGGATAATAAAACATTCCAGGGTACTTCCTTGCCATTGTCTTTCTTAAAGGAGGCTTCTTTAATATCCAATAGGCTAATCCACCTCTCCCACCTGATCCCTGCGGTTTTATTGTCTCAACAGTTATTGTTTCACATTCAGGGGAATTTTAAAAAGGATGTCCAAATGCAATCTGAGATATTTAAACCAGGTGTTCTGAAAAAAAAAGGCACATCCAGCTGCAGACATGGGCTTCACAAATGTGGATGTGCCCAATAAGGACGTCTGTGGGAGCATCTACACAGACAACTCCAGAATAGTATTTGAGAACCTGGATGTCTAGGAATAGCCTAATACTTAGAGAAGTGGGCTAGGAACAGGAAAGCCAGTGTTGAGTACTGGGGATGATAGAATGCTTTCTCCTCTACACCCTCTGGATGTTTTCCTGCCAAAACAAGCACTTTTCAGATGCCTGTTCCTGCCGAACATCCAGGATGAGATCAGGCAAGGATGTCCAGGTTCCTGGGAATGCCCCAGTCACACCTCCACCATATCCCAATTCAGCTGGGGATGTCATAAGAACATAAAAACATAAGATATACCATACTGGGTCAGCCCAAGGTCCATCAAGCCCAGTATCCTGTTTCCAACAGTGGCCAATCTAGGTCATACGTACCTAGCAATTTCCCCAAAAGACACAGGTTCCACAATGCATGTATTGGGTCAAGCATTGATATCCTGGGTCTGTTTTTAATAATGGCTTATGGACCTTTCCTCCAGGAACTTGTCCAAACCATTTTTAAACCCAGCTACACTAACAGCCTTTACTACATCCTCCAGTAACAAATTCCAGAGTTTGATTACATGTTGAGCGAAAAAATATTTTCTCTTATTAGTCTTAAATAGTTTACCATGTAGCTTTATTGCATGTCCCCTAGTCTTTCTATATTCTGATAATGTAAACAATCGATCTATGTTTACCCGTTCCACTCCGTTCATTAATTTATAGACTTCTATCATATCTCCCCTCAGCAGTCTCTTTTCCAGGTTAAAGAGCCCTAACCTTTTTAGCCTTTCTTCATAGGGGTATCCTTCCATCCCCTTTACCATTTTGGTGGCTCTTCTCTGAACCTTTTCTAATAATGCTATATCCTTTTTAAGATACAGTGACCAGAATTGCACACAATATTCAAGGTGCGGTCTCACCATGGAACGATATAGAGGCATTATAGTATCCTTTGTTTAATTTTCCATTCCTTTCCTTATGATACCTAGCATTCTATTTGCTCTCTTGGCCGCCACTGCACACTGGGCTGAGGGTTTGAACATGTTATCCACAATAACACCTAAATCATTTTCCTGGGTGTTGGTTCTTAATGTGGAACCTTGCATCGTGTAACCATAATTTGGGTTGTTCTTCCCTAGGTACATAACTTTGCACTTGTTCACATTAAATTTCATCTGCCATTTTGATGCCCAGTCTTCCAATTTATCAAGATCCTCTTGCAATTTTCTACAATGCTCATGGGTTTTAGCAAACTTAAATAGTTTTGTGTCATCTGCAAATTTGATAACTTCACTCGTTATTCCCTTTTCCAGGTCATTTATGAATATGTCAAAAAGCAGTGGACCCAGCACAGATCCCTGGGGTACACCACTATTCACCTTTCTCCATTGGGAAAATTGGCCATTTAGCCCTACCCTCTGCTTTCTATCTTTTAACCAGTTCCTGATCCACAATAGTACACTGCCTCCTATCCCATGACTCTTTAGTTTTGCCAAAAGTCTCTTATGAGGGACATTGTCAAAGACTTTCTGAAAGTCCAAATACACTATATTAATCGACTCACCTTTGTCTACCTGTTTATTCATACCTTCAAAAAAACATTACAGATTAGTAAGACAAGATCTTCCTTGTCTAAAGCCATGTTGGCTGTCTCCCATTAAGCCATGACTATCTACATGTTCAGCAAATTTATTCTTTATGATTGTTTCTACCATTTTTCCCGGTACTGTCTCACTGGTCTGTAGTTTCCCGGATCATCCCTGGAACCCTTTTTGGTGTTAAAATCATCTGTAATACATGAAGATTGGAGGATGGCGAAAGTAACGATAGTTCACAGATTACTAATAGCAGGTCTGCAATCTCATATTTGAGTTCTTTCAACACCCTTGGATGTATATCATCCAGTCCAGGTGACTTGCTACTCTTCGGTTTATCAAATAGTTGTAATACATCTTCCCGATGTATCAATATTTCCTTCAATTCTTCCACACCTTTAAATACCACTTCAGTAATGGGTAGCATCCCTACATATTCCTCAGTAAAGACTGAAGCAAAGAAGTCATTTAGTCTCTCCACTATCGCCTTGTCCCCTCTTAGTGCCCCTTTAACCCCTCTAACATTGAATGGACCAACTGACTCTCTCACAGGTTTTTTGCTACAAATGTACTTAAAGTCTTTATTACGCGTTTCTGCTTCCGCAGCAAGCTTCTTCTCAAATTCTCCCTTTGCCTGCCTTATCAATGCCTTGCATTTAACTTGCCAGTGCTTGTGCCGTTTCCAGTTTTTGTCATTTGGCTCTTTTTTCCTTTTCCTGAAAGATGTTTTTTTGGCAACAGCCTCTCTGACCTCACCTTTAAACCAT
The DNA here is from genome assembly GCA_033557465.1 of Ichthyophis bannanicus. Classification (NCBI taxonomy): domain Eukaryota; kingdom Metazoa; phylum Chordata; class Amphibia; order Gymnophiona; family Ichthyophiidae; genus Ichthyophis; species Ichthyophis bannanicus. The sequence goes on from CM066035.1 coordinate 370,840,893, forward strand.
GCTGGCATTTTTTTTGGACGTCCTTCCACTTTTCTTAAAACGTGGAATACACCCAAGCTTGTTGTAAGTCTTTAACCTTTGCAACTGCTCCTTTTAGTTTTTTCTTAACTATTTTCCTCATTTTATCATAGGGGTATGTTTACTAAAACGTCTTAATGTTTACCGGCGCTAGTTGCAATGTTAACGTGATGAATGCCATATAAGGTAGTGAGCATTCTGGTGTTAAGGTAATGGGCATTCCGGCATTAAGGTAGCAATGGATGGTTTTCGCGCGATAGAGGGAGCTGTGGCACATTATTGCGCGTTAACCTTAACCTCACACGGTGACCTGTGATCAAAGCAAGATAGGCATAGCACACTGGTGAAGACAGTGACTGCTGATACAGTGGTCATGAGTTCGATCCCTCAGTGGGCTCATTTAAAAATCTGTCTGTGGCAATTCCTTTTGCTGCTTGTAACAGTCGGACACATCCCAGCAATCTGTACTGTCAGCCAAAAGAAGCCTCACCCCAGTGCTGCAACCTAATGCACCTTTTAGGGCGCACCATAATGCACATCATAAAGCACCACATCATGCAATGCAGGTCATAATGTGCCCCAGAGGGCGGAACGAAAGGTTGGCAGCCTCCAAGGCAGCATTATAAGGCGCCCCATAAGCTGGCTGAACCTAAGGTGCCATTAAAGATGCCCCAAGGAGGCTAAGGTGACAAGTTATGGTACCTAAGGGCAGTAAGGTGCCCCAAGGTCACAAGCATGAACTGTATGGGCCAAACACAGATGTAACCCTAACACTGCACAGAGCATCAAGGAAAGGCAATGAGCAAGTGATGGAAGGAAGCAGATGTCAGAGCTGATGGACCTGCCAAATCTACGTGCAGCCCATGTGGCAGCTGGTAAAGTGGACAAACATATCGGGGGCAGCTGTAGCGATGCACAGGATGATGGTACTATAAAGTGCAACAATGACAGTGTGTGGCAGAGGATGGGAATACGTGTCCACCGGAGGAGGTAGAGGTGGCAGGATAAGTGCAATGACAGGGGGACAGAGGAGTGGTAGTGCCATGCAGAGCAGACACAGGAGAGGCAAGCATGAAGAGCCGCAATGCAGAAATGTGTACCAGTGCAGGACATGAGGTATCAGCCTGCACAGTAGGGCAGGACGCCACACAGCTGGCACACACACATAGACAGACAGAAGGATGGTTGGCAACTGTGATGAGGGTATAATGTGCCAGCAGCACAGATATGACTGTTACAGGAATGGAATGTAGTTGTGTAGGACAGGCATAAAAAAGGGGAACAGAGAGGAATTGAACCCATGATCTCTGCCACTGAGGTCATTGTATTAACCATTGTGCTACACCAATATGGGTTTTATCATACCAATGGCTGGCTACAGAAAGTGTGCAGGTCACCAAACAAACTGTCTGCTGTGGTTACCAGGATAGGATAGAACCAACAGTACCCATAATGTAATTCACATGCAGAACAGCAATTTACATCTGCTCACCAGATGGGGTATGCACCTCTACAGCACATCAGCTTGGTAGGGGGAAATGACCATGCATGTTACTGGCACAGTGTACCTACAGGCCATGCCATTGTGTGTGTTCCCTGCTCACCCTGAGGGTGAGGTGGGGTGGCCAGCACCAGGTCTGCAGTACCCGCATTGGGTGAGGTAGGCTTTGCAGCAGGTCTCTATCAGTGCCAGTGTGTGACAGGTATTCGTTGCAGACACCCTTAGGAGTTTTCTGTGTCCATTTGTATTTGCCAGTCATGTCTGGTCCTTGTGGACCATGGTGCACCCAACATAGTGCATATTCAGTGTGCTTGCCATGGTCACTTGTTTCAGGAGCAGGGGTTTATCATGTCACACATGACGATGATGGATGTAGCAAACTGCCCTCTCTGGGGCAGGATGGGGGACATGATCTGCCCCCAACAGACATGTTTGCAGTGGGGCAGTGGAGGTACATGGTGACAGACTGTGGGACCAGCAACCCCAGTCCTGCTGGTGAACAGACAGCTGATGCAGATCTGCAGTTAGGATAGGGCCACTGGCAAACAGGTAGTGTGCCTGATCAGCTCAGCTGCCCCCACACTACAATCTGACATTCAACAGCAGAGGGCAGTCAGTGTGAACCTGCTGCACCCTGCAAGGTGTTGCAGCCATACACATGCTAACTGCAGACAGTCTGCTAGCAAATACATAGTGCATGTTTCTAGAGGAACAATGTGCACCCAAACGTGGGATTTGGCATAAACACCAAGCAGGTTTGTCAGTGATTGGGCCCCAGAAATGAGAACCCACAAATATCACTTGACAATAACACTGTATAGCACTATGTGGGAACCTAGACATGCCATGGTCACTGCTCAGTCAGAGTGAGAGTGACCTCCCAGCATGACATGCTGTGGCCACATTGTCTTTGCAGGTGGTGGTCGCACACTACAATATCCCAGCCATTGTCATATGCCCTGTGCAGATGCATCCTGCCCAGACTGCCCTGTCTGGCCCATACCCACAATACCTTGCCCCTCATTATGCACATTGGCAGGCTAATGCTGGAAACTGTGCAAATATTGTGGGCTCAGTAACGTGTACACAGCCACAAAACACTGGCTAGACATATACACACTCCCACACCTATTTCTGCATTATGCAAAGATAGAGGTGGTTGCCGGCCCTGGCCGCCACACCAGTCCTGGGCACAGTGCAGGCAGTGTGAAGGAACATAATACTGTTAGGGTCACTCTCCGGGGTGGTAACCACTGTCATAAACATATCTGGAAGCACACTCCACATAAATCAGAAAGGTTGCTATGATCAATCTCTTTTAACAAATTGGTTTAATTTTGGATATGTGATCTGACATTAAGCATAGCAACCTTTTGATATATATATGGAACGTGTTTCCATGTCTATGACGGCATTGCTAAGGTATACAGGTGCAAGTAGTGGTAGCTGCTGCTCCGCGCAGGGCCCAACAGCCTGCCTCTCCCTGAGGCTTTGGATAGTGCAGCCCATAGGTGTGGGTGTTTGTGCCTCTGTTGGCCGATTCTCTGGGGCAGAGGTTCCAGACTCCGGTCCAGGTGGGCCAAACACAATTCCGGTTTCCTGGCTGTCCCTAATGAATATGCATGGATACATTTGCATACAATGGGGGCAGTGCATGTAAATGTATCTCATGCATATTTATTAGGGACATCCTGACAACCTGAATGGTGTTTGGCCCTCCAGGACTGGAGTTCGGAACCTCTGCTCTAGGAAGCAGACATATCGGCAGCCTTTGACACAGTATCCCACGCTAGATTACTACAGCGCCTGCAACAGATAGGATTGCGCAAGAACACTCTGAAATGGTTCACATCGTACCTCGAAGATTGAACACAGCAAGTCAAATGCGCACAAAATAACTCATTGTGGTTCCCCGCAACACAAGGAATACCTAAGGGATCTGCCCTATCATTCATGCTCTTCAACATTTATGTCCAACCCATATGTTACATCAGACAATATAAACTCCACTATCATATATATGCTGATGACATCATGGTGTACGCTCCAATCAATCTACTAGCACTTGACATCACAACAATAACTAAATGCCTTGAGGATATGCATGTCTGGCTCACAGACAATAACCTATCAGTCAACTACGATAAGACTGAGGCAATGTTCGTCACCAGGAACCCTACCTTCATTCCGCCACAGAATATCAGCATTCTAAACAAACTCATAATAGTCAAAGATGAAGTTAGGTACTTGGGCATCACATTGGACAGAGCTCTGAACTTGAAATCTCATATCTCCAAAACTTCAAACAAGGCCTATCAACGTTTGAGGACCATACGCATGATCAAGCCACTACTTAGCCAGGACCACTTCCGCACAGTGTGCCAAACACTCATTACACCTCTGCTTGATTACGGGAATTCTTTATATCAAGGCCTCCCCCAGCAAACCCTACAACCACTCCAAATAGAAACATAGAAACATAGAAACATGATGACAGAAAAAGACCACAAGGCCCATCTAGTCTGTCCTTCCATAACAACAACTACAACAGTCCACTTTTTACCTTTAGAGATCCTCTGTGTTGGTCCCATGCTTTTTTGAATTCAGTTACTGTCCTCATCTCTACCACCTCCACTGGGAGACTATTCCACGGATCCACTACTCTTTCCGTAAATAAATATGTCCGCATATCACTCCTGAATCTATCTCCCTTCACCCTCATCCCATGTCCCCTCATAGCAGAACTTGCTTTCAATTGAAAGTGGCTCTCTCCCTGAACATTTATGCCACGGAGGTATTTAAACATCTCAATCATATCACCTCTATCCCGCCTTTCCTCTAAGGTGTACATAATAAGATCCTTAAGTCTGTCCTCATATGTTTTATAATGAAGCCCATTAATCATTTTAGTAGCAACCCTCTGCACCGACTCCATCCTGTTCACATACTTTTGAAGGTGCGGTCTCCAGAATTGCACACCATACTCCAAATGAGGTCGCACCAAAGACTTATACAGAGGCATTATCACCTCCTTTTTTCTGCTAGCCATTCCTCTCCGTATGCACCCAAGCATCCTTCTAGCTTTTGCCGTCGCCTTTTCTACCTGTTTAGCTACTTTAAGATCATCAGACACAACCACGCCTAGGTCTCGCTCTTCTTTAGTGGACAAAAGTACTTCACCTCCTATACTGTATTGCTCCCTTGGATTGCTGCAGCCCAAATGCATGACCTTACATTTTTTAACATTAAATCCCAGCTGCCAAATTCTAGACCATTCTTCAAGCTTAGCTAGATCCCTCCTCATGTTATCTACACCTTCCTGGGTGTCTACTCTATTGCAGATTTTGGTATCATCCGCAAAGAGGCAAACCTTACCCGACAGCCCTTCCGCTATATCACTAACAAAGATGTTAAAAAGAATCGGACCAAAGACAGATCCCTGTGGCACACCACTGGTAACATCCTTCTCCTCAGAGTGAGCTCCATTTACTTGTACTCTTTGTCGCCTCCCACCCAACCAATTTCTAACCCAAGCAGTAACTTTAGGGTCCATCCCTAGGGTGCTCAGTTTGTTTTGTTGGATGCAAAACACCACAGTATGCATCATCACTGACATGCCAAGATCAGAACACATCACCCCTATCTTGCGGCAACTACACTGGCTCCCAATGGTAGCCAGAGCAAAATTTAAAACAATCATGATCATTTTCAAAATCATCCACCATCTTTCAGCAGATGCACTACAAGAAATTGTAGCAAGAAACATCAGTAATAGACCAAGAAGGAATATCTATGACAACATGATCAGCACACCTTCTGGATATCACAAGACTAAACAAAATACATCAAAAAGGGTTCCATCATTAATGGCTTCTACACTATGGAACTCCCTCCCAACGTGCCTAAGGGAATTAGAGGACATCACAGACTTCCGCAAGGCCCTTAAAACCCTACTATTCACAGAAAATTACGAGCAGATAGACAATAGTCCCCACCAGATACACAATATTTCTCAGCCGAGCACGAATACAGTGTAAACTCCCTTGCAAAATAATACCTAACCAACCTAGCTAAACTCATGACACCATTAGGATAAATGTAACCCTCAAATTGTGTTGTATCAATGTTGTTAAATACTGTACTCTTATGTTAAATGTTGTAAAGCTCCAAATGTTAAATGTAACCCAATTGTGATGTTATGTAACCACTTTGATTGTAGGATAAGGTGGTATACACGTCTGTCTAAATAAAATAAATAAAATAAAATGTTTATGGAGTATGTCCTCTGTAGGGTAAAATATTGGGACATGGTCTGCAGGAGCCCCAGCTTGGATTTGAACCTGTGACTTTTTGCTTTTGAGCACACTGGCTGTGTGTACTGCACCAAACTGTTACCACAGAGGCAGGCTGTTCCCTGGGGATCCCATGACTGTTCTTCAGACAGACCTTATCTGTTGCACTGCACGCCACCCACCTAAACAGGGCTTGGCCTTGCTCTGCTGTGGGCAGCTGCCACTGCCCCCTCCACCACCATGCTGACATGCTCTTATGCCGGTGGTGCACAGTCCCATGCCATCCAGTGTGCCGCTAGGTGGCTGCCTATGGTGTGGGGTCTGGGGTAGGCGTGCCTACATGGACATCCACACTTCCCCCCGGCACAGCCTGCCAATGTTATGTGCCCTTGGGGGTACCTGTTGGCTACTGTCCCCTGGGACACTGTGGGACACATACTCGTGGCCATGTTGGACCCTGGTCAGTTGCTGTCTTGCTGCTTTTCAATTTCTGCATTCCTATGTGCCACCTAGGCATCTGCCTAGTCCGCACTGTGCCCCAGCTGGCCCACTGCATGTGCCGCCTGCAGCCCCCTGTACCCCATTTCCACCATCACCATAGTGCCTTTTCCTATGTGGCCACTCTGCTGTTGCTGCACATGTGATTGCCACAAAAGCAAGCTGCCCAATGGACACCACAGAATACCCTCGTCAATACTATTTCAGTGTTGGAACATTCACTTTGTAAGGAGAATGTGACTTGACCCTTCCTGAATTGCGATCCTCCTTTTTATTCTTTATAGGTGGTGTTGAATACCCTTTCTTCAATATTGTTTCTCTTGGCCAGCTTGATGTTTCGGATTTCACTTATGGTTCTGGTCATTTTATATGGTGTTTGCATCTCTGGTTGCTGAACATGTATCACTACTATCACTTTTCTGGGTCTCCCTGCCTTTGCTGTACATTGCTGACTGAAATGGTTTCTCTCTCCTGCAAATGTGCCTCTAATGCCAGGTTTTCACTGGCACTAATTTTCTGGTCTTCAGATGCCGGCGTTAGTGTAGCAGGCACCTCTCCCGCCCACCCCCCACCCATTGACGCCCTCTCTCCACCCTCTGTGTGCCTTAATGCCGCCGGAGACGTTATCGTGCGATAACATCGCCGCAGCTACATTAAGACGGTTTAGTAAACATACCCCATAGTCTCTCTTTCAAAAGTTAAAAGGTAGTACTGTAGATTTCCTTACCATCCCTCCTCCTCTAATTAAATCAAACACGATCATGCTATGATCACTATTGCCAAGTGGCCCCAACACCCTTATCTCTTGCACCAGACCTGGTGTTCCACTAAGGACTAGGTCCAATATGGCTTCTCCTCTGGTCGGTTCATGAACCAGCTGCTCCAAGAAGCAGTCATTTTTTTCATCTGGGAACTTTATCTCCCTAGCATGTCCTGCCGTGACACTGACCCAGGCAATACTGGGGTAATTGAAATCACCCATTATAATTACTGAGCTGTAACTTTTGTTAGCTTCCTTGATTTCTTTGAGCATTTCGTCATCCATTTGTTCATTCTGGCCAGGTGGTTGATAGTACACCCCCCACTGCCATCGCCTTCCCCTTTTTACATGGAATTTCAATCCATAGAGATTCTACAGCAAATTTTGTTTCCTGCAAAACTTTAATCCTTTCTGACTCAATACCCTCTCTAACATAGAGCGCAACCCCTCCACCAATTTGATCAGCTCTATCATTATGATATAGTTTGTACCCAGGTATCACAGTGTCCCACCGGTTGTCCTCCTTCCACCATGTCTCTGAGATTCCAATCATATCTAACCTCTCATTTAGTGCTATATATTCTAACTCTCCCATCTTATTTTTTTAGACTTCTAGCATTTGCATACAAGCATTTTAGAGACTGTATTTTATTCATATTAATTTGGCTATCGGTAGGCATGAGTAATTTGGAATCTTTAAGCTCTGTCTGCTCCATACTCAAGGGCATTTGGGCTACTTTACTCTTTTTTGGAACCTCTCTGCTTTTGGTAGTATCCTTCAAGGATACATTCTTCCGAACTATGCGCTCTTGTGCGACTGTCTGCTTTCCCCTATTATCTATTTTAAAAGCTGCTCTATCTACTTTTTAAAGGTTAATGCCAGAAGCCTGGGAGTGGAGGAGTAGCCTAGTGGTTAGAACACTGACTTTGTAACCAAGCAACCAGGGTTCAATTCCTGCTAGCACTCCTTGTGGCCTTGGGCAAGTCACTTAACCCTCCATTGCCTTGGAAGAAAGGCCTGGCAATCTACTTTCAGTGACACTGCCAAGAAAATCCAGGAGCTTCTGGATTGTCAGGACTGACTCAATTTTTGCCAGCAGCCTGGTTCCATCCCAGTTAAGGAAGCCCATCCCTTCAGAAGAACCCCTCCTTTCCCCAGAATGTTCCCCAGTTCCTAACAAATCCCTGTCAGAAGGAGGCGGCCTCCTCCAGTGCTTGTGTGACACTATCGCATGTCAACTGGGAAAACTCTAGGAGACATTCACAGCTGTCAAAGCATGTAGTTGAATGGACAAAACCTGCTATGGACTACCCTGTTCCTTATAATATGGAGTCAGGTGGTAACTGGAGGTGTCTCTATATGGACTATACATAATAGCCTATCAAGCCTCACAGAAGCCAGGTTAGCCTCATTATATCTGTACCCTCTCATCCCAAATGTCTGCAGGTCTGATGCCAAGACTTTGCCCTTCATGACTTTATTTTGTTTGCCCTGGTTGTATGTTAATGTTGCAGATTTACCATTGTTTGAAGAGGTATCTGAAGTTTTGAGTAGGGAAATGGAGTGAGAGGTAAAGACAGAAAGAATGAAGCCCAAACAGGGCTTCATAAAATACATAAGATTTTGAAAATTCTTCTCACCAAAACTGAAAGCCAATATGAGTTGATGAAGACTGGTGTGATATGATCAAATTTTCCTAGACCTGTTACTGGCTTGGTAGCTGTACTTTGCAAAAGTTGTATTTGTTTAAGGTCATTGTTTTTTTGCAGTTCCTGATACAATGAATTCCAATAGTCCAAATAATTAATAATGACAGCATAAAGAATTTTGTTCAAATTTGCTAAAGTAAGAAAATGACTTCAATTCATAATTCCTTAAAAAATGATCTTACTACTTTATTGATTTGAGAGGACATGCTTAAACACCTATCAAATTTCACTCACAGACTAGTAATTTTGCCAGACAACCAAAGCGAAATACCACCTAACATAGGATGAGCCAGAAATGACCTGTCTTCAAAATCGACATGGTTCCCGATTTCTCTATATTTAAAATCAAATTGTGTTGACTTAACCAATCCCAGCAATCTTTAGGATAGTACTGACTCTGGAGATGTCTTTTTCATGATCACCTTTTACAAATATTTCAAATTGAATATCATCAGCAACTATGAGATCTTAAACGAATACCCTGAAATCAGGTTAATGGCTATTCATGATTGACTGTACCATAAGCAGCAATCAGGTCCATCTTTAGGGCTGGGCCATCCATTACATGCTCTAGGCATCCACCTAGGATAGCTGACCCGGGTGGGCAGCTTGGTTGCCTGTGGCAGGCCATGCACTTTGGCATCCATTGACCTGCTGCTTCTGATCCTCCTCCAACACAACTTACGGTACTGTCGGAGGGGGGTCGGAAGCGGCAGGCCATGTGTTCCGAAGCACACTCTCTCTCACTATTTTGCTTCTTCTGGCATACAAAAAACCTGTTTGCCAGGAGAAACAAAATAATCAAATAGAGCGGAGGAGCACTAAGAGGTGGTCTAGAGATATATGAGGCTTGCTGGAAGAGATCAGAGATGAAACACAACTTCAACTCCCGAATAAAGATGCAGCAAGGCAGGTCTCTGCCTTTTGAACACAAATGACCAGAGAAATTAGCTTTTTATGGCACTTATTCTGCAGCAGAATCACACTATCAATATATGTAGACCTCAATATCAGCACACGCAATAGGAATATGCATTTGTGAGTGCACATTCAGTTTGTTTGGGTGCCTAAAAATTTCAAGTGCAAGCAAATCACTTGAATGTTCCTATATCTAGGAATTAGCATACATACAATCAATTTATACTCTTATGGGTCTAGTTACTATGGTGCACTAATGTTAATGAGTGTTAATTCATCATTAATGCACAAATAATAGCAACTAAATCCCATTGAAAAACATGCTATCTGCTCTAAAATAGTGTGTGTTAATGGTGAATAACATTAGCACACCTTAGTAACTAGGGGCCCTTTTAACTAAAGCCTGTTAACTGCTTAATTTGTGTTTTAACATGTCAACTGGCACCCCTAAATACTAACATGGGGGTATGCCCGAAGCCATGGGGTAAAGTGTACAGTAATCGGCCAAGGTGCAATGAGATGTAGAACGGGTGGAGTGTGGACAAGGAGAATATATTGCCACTAGTGCGAGGGAAATTGGCACATGCTTGGTGGCAATGTCGCAGTTAGCACGAATGCATCTAACAATGCCTTTATGGGAGTCATTAGGTGCACCTGTGATCAATGTACCATATGTTAAGGTGCACTAACTTAGCCCTATGCTAGTATTACCTGAAGCACTGTGATATGTCGCAGAAGGAGTTTTGGGAGTACAGACTTTGCCATATGGGCAACCGCAGAAATTCTACTTATTATAACATCTGTAGAGGATAAAAGCCCCAAACCTTTGCTTAAGACTTGTGTCCACACAGAAACTGGGCCCTTGTGTTTTGTTTTGTTTTTTCCACTTTAACTAATAGACACTTAAGGATTGCTTGTGGAGCACTACTGCACAATTATCCTTCAAATCCTGAATCTGGCATATTTGATTTGCTTGAATGTGTTAAAATGTACTATCTTATTTTCCTTGCTGTGGCAACTCAACGGATTTATTTTTCTTAGGCAGAGCTAATAAGCGTTTGCTGGTTTTCTTGTAGTGTTTCAAAGATAATAGTTTTTGACCAAGGTCCATCCTCAAAAAGCACGTTGAAGGAAACCTAGGTTCTGGGTTGAGCGATTTCTGGATACCATCTGACTCTTTTACAGACGAGAACTCCCATTTACAGTGTCTCCCCTTGAGCTGTTGACAAGTTAATGCCCTATTTCTTCTGTCACCTCCCTCCCTTGGTGGTGAATATTCTCTCTTACCTGAGAAAGGGAATAGCATGGAATGGTGTGGCTAATGGGCATGGAATGGGATGGCAAATGGGCATGGACTGGGTTTTGCAGTTAGTGTGTGCTCATTGGCTGCATGAAACTGTTATTGCAGCAGATTACATAGATCACAGGGTGTCATCTCAACAACTGCACCCATGTCACCTATCCACATTAAGTGCATCCACATTAAGTATCATTTACCTTACATGCAGCAAGTGTATTATTATAGTTCAATATTATATTATTAAATATCAAATGTAAAACATGCTCATTTCAACAACCTTATATTACATAAAATAAAATTTCAGACCATTCAAATCATTCCAGGTGCTGGTTATGCCCCCAGAGGTTTTGCAGTTACCACATGGTAATTTGGGAAATTACCACACTGTAACTACAAAGCTTTACCACACTTTAGTAAAAGGGGCCCCTAAGCTTGCTACTTACTAGTAGATGTACTGTACAAATCACATTCAAGTCTTCTAAAATCATCTCCTTAATCTAAAAAGAAGTTACACCAATACTATTTTAACTTGTCTAAAGTGAAGATATTTTTCTTTCACTGCTACCAAAAAGTTATCAGCAAGCTTAATCACATGGGTGACATGTGAAGGATTACTTTGCTCTAGCTGCCCTGAGACACTGTAATCACATTCTGCAAGGAAATAGGAACAGAATACAGAAACTTTATTTGTTCATCTAATGCAAGAAAACAAGAAGTGACTTTAGTCCACACCCCTGCTGAAGCAAAATTGATTGGCAACTTGCATGAAGAAATTCACTTCCTTAGGCAAGACAAAACTCTATAAGGCACCATTCATCTTCATGGACCATTGTAATTACAAACACATGCTGTAGGGTAGCTCTGCTTTGAATTGCTTTTCAACTACTACTCAAATGTTAAAGTCTCGTGACCCAAGGAACTGTGTGTTTCATTTTAGATAAACATAAAAAATGTTACTCTGATGAAATACTGTGCAAAGTTGAAGCAACTCACTTTATAATTATGAAACGCTTAAGCTCTTGTCACTGTAGGGAGACAGAAAAATTCTCTTTCCTTGTCTATCAGATTTATTTAAAAGAAAACATACAATTTACGATGCATAGTTATATTTCCATTAGTTATTTTTATTTTAATTTAAATTTTTACCGTTGTTATTTTAATTCACATTATTATATATGTTCTAATTATTCCCTGTACACCGCTGTAACTGGCAGATACAGCGGTATAAATAGTTGCTAAATATGTATGTATGTATATATATATATATATATATATATATATATATATACATATTAGGAAATTGGGTTTCTTTAATATATATATATATATATATATATATATGCTGATGAAGTTCAATTTTTATACCAATGAAGGAATCTTTCCAAGATTTGTTGGACCACTTGGGATCTGGTCTTTGCATTTTGAGGAATTGGTTGGTTACAGGAAAATAAATTAAGCTTGAATTTAGGGAAAACTGAGGTTTTATGGGTGGGAAAGGCTAGGATTCCAGATGATACCAATTTTGTTCAACTTATGGGACAGAGAGTTGAGATATCATCTGAGGTGCATATTCTGGGTGTTATTATAGATTCTAATTTGACTCCTGAATCGTATTTATAATATATACAAAATAAGTTGTGGTTTAAGTTGAAGTTGGTAAGGCAATTGAAATAAATGTTAGGGCCACAAGACCTTTGGACGGTGGTCCAGTCAATAGTCCTGAGTCATCTGGACTATTGTAATTCAATATTTTTGGGAATGCCTAAACTGTTATTACATAAATTAAAACAGATTCAAAATATTTCTGCAAAGTTGATCACACACAGTAGTTATAAGGAGAGAGTTACCCCTTTATTGTTAAACCTTCATTGGTTGCCAATAAAAGCACAAGTTTTGTTTAAAGTTCTATGCTTGGCTTTTAAAGATAGGCCCTATTTATGTATCAGATAGGTTGTCACTCTGTTCTTTGGCTAGATCTTTATATTCTGCAAGTCATTCTACATTGGTATTGTCATCGGCCTCCACCTTTTGGCAGAAGAGAGTTAGAGATAGATGTTTTTCTGGTGCAGTACCAAAGTTGTGGACTGAGTTACCATTTGTGATTAAGGATCTTGTGGATTATGACCAATTTTTAAAAATTCTAAAGACATGGTTGTGGAGGAATTTATTTATTTATTTATATTTTTTTTAACTGCACTTGATTGAAAATTTTTTTTAAATTTTTTGTAATCCACTTTGTACATCTATGGATTGTAAAAGTGAAATATAATAAAATTACTTTAAATTAAATTAATTAAGTGTTGAACATATGTGATGCTAACATTCAATTTTCAGTCTAGTACAATCAGAAAACTATTCTGTAGCTGGACATTAATGTAACAAACATCAATGCAGGATTTATTACATCCATAGATAAAAAATCCTTCTGATTATAATACTTTACTGTATTTTTGAGAGTGCATCATGGTTCTTTAAAGAATGACTTACCATATCTCACTTCTTGAGATATTACTCATCTGTAGCAGCATTGAACAATGCCAATTGCAATTCGATTGACCGGTTATAGAGTTCTACGATCGTGGATATCCTTATTCAATTCTCAGGCAAACATATGTGAGAGCAACATATAATAACAGATCTCTTGTTGACAGATTATGGGAACTATGATAAGAAAATGAACAATGACAATGACATGTAATTTTTGAATTTTATCATGAGATATTCCTTGATAGGTTATACTATACAGAAGATTTTATATAAGCATTCCCACATTCTCCATTGTTACCTTGTTTTGAATGCTTCAAGATCCATTTGGAATAGACAAGGGATTGAAATTTTAGAACATTGCAGGTATGGAGCAGACAGAACTTAAAGATCCCAAATTACCCATGTCTACCAATAGCCAAATTAATATAAATAAAATACAGTCTCTAAAATGCTTGTATGCAAATGCTAGAAGTCTACAAAACAAGATGGGAGAGTTAGAATATATAGCACTAAACGAGAGGTTAGATATGATTGGAATATCAGAGACATGGTGGAAGGAGGACAACCAGTGGGACACTGTGATACCTGGGTACAAACTATATCGAAATGATAGAGCTGATCAAATTGGTGGAGGGGTTGCGCTCTATGTTAGAGAGGGCATTGAGTCAGAAAGGATTAAAGTTTTGCAAGAAACAAAATTTGCTGTAGAATCTCTATGGATTGAAATTCCATGTAAAAAGGGGAAGGCGATGGCAGTGGGGGTGTACTATCGTCCGCCTGGCCAGAATGAACAAATGGATGATGAAATGCTCAAAGAAATCAAGGAAGCTAGCAAAAGTTACAGTGCAGTAATAATAATGGGTGATTTCAATTACCCCGGCATCGACTGGGTCAGTGTCACAACAGGACATGCTAGGGAGATAAAGTTCCTAGATGAAATAAATGACTGCTTCTTGGAACAGCTGGTTCATGAACCGACCAGAGGGGAAGCAATATTAGACCTAGTCCTTAGTGGAACACCAGATGTAGTGCAAGAGATAAGGGTGTTGGGGCCACTTGGCAATAGTGATCATAGCATGATCGCCTTTGATTTAATTAGTGGAGGAGGGATAGTAAGGAAATCCACAGTACTACCCTTTAACTTTCGAAAGGGAGACTATGATAGAATGAGGAAAACAGTTAAGAAAAAACTAAAAGGAGCAGTTGCAAAGGTTAAAGACGTACATCAAGCTTGGGTGTTGTTGAAAAATACTATCTTGGAAGCCCAGACCAGCTGTATTCCATGCTTTAAGAAAAGTGGAAGGAAGTCCAAAAAATTGCCAGCATGGTTTAAAGCTGAGGTCAGAGAGGCTGTTGTTGCCAAAAAAGCATCTTTCAAGAAATGGAAAAAAGAGCCAAATGATGAAACCTGGAAACAGCACAAGCACTGGCAAGTCAAATGCAAGGCATTGATAAGGCAGGCAAAGAGAGAATTTGAGAAGAAGCTTGCTGCGGAAGCAAAAACGCGAAATAAAGACCTTTTCAAGTACATTCGTAGCAAAAAACCCGTGAGAGAGTCAGTTGGTCCATTAGATGATAAAGGGGTTAAAGGAGCACTAAGAGGCGACAAGGCGATAGCGGAGAGACTGAATGAATTCTTTGCTTCGGTCTTTACTGAGGAAGATGTAGGGATGTTACCCACGACTGAAGTGGTATTTAAAGGTGTGGAAGAATTGAAGGAAATATCGATACATCGGGAAGATGTCCTACAACTATTAGATAAACTGAAGAGTAGCAAATCACCTGGGCCGGATGGTATACATCCAAGGGTGTTGAAAGAACTGAAATTTGAGATTGCAGACCTGCTATCAGTAATCTGTGAACTATCATTAAAATCATCTCTAATACCTGAGGATTGGAGGATCGCCAATGTAACACCAATTTTTAAAAAGGGTTCGAGGGGTGATCCGGGAAACTACAGACCGGTGAGCCTGACATCAGTACCGGGAAAAAATGGTAGAAACCATCATAAAGAATAAAATTACTCAGCATATAGATAGTCATGACCTAATGGGAGACAGCCAACATGGCTTTAGACAAGGAAGATCTTGTCTTACTAATCTGTTATGTTTTTTTTGAAGGAGTGAATAAACAGGTGGACAAAGGTGAGTCGGTTGATATTGTGTATCTGGACTTTCAGAAAGCCTTTGACAAGGTCCCTCATGAGAGACTTTTGGCAAAACTAAAGAGTCATGGGATAGGAGGCAGTGTACTACTGTGGATCAGGAACTGGTTAAAAGATAGAAAGCAGAGGGTAGGGCTAAATGGCCAATTTTCCCAATGGAGAAAGGTGAATAGTGGTGTACCCCAGGGATCTGTGCTGGGTCCGCTGCTTTTTGACATATTCATAAATGACCTGGAAAGTGGAATAACGAGTGAGGTTATCAAATTTGCTGATGACACAAAACTATTTAAAGTTGTTAAAACCCAGGAGGATTGTGGAAAATTGCAAGAGGATCTTGATAAATTGGAAGACTGGGCATCAAAATGGCAGATGAAATTTAATGTGGAGAAGTGCAAGGTTATGCACCTAGGGAAGAACAACCCAAACTATGGTTACACGATGCAAGGTTCCACATTAGGAACCACCACCCAAGAAAAAGATTTAGGCGTCCTTGTGGATACCATGTTAAAACCCTCGGCCCAGTGTGCAGCGGCGGCCAAGAGAGCAAATAAAATGCTAGGTATGATAAGGAAAGGAATGGAAAATAAAACAAAAGATATTATAATGCCTCTATATCGTTCCATGGTGAGACCGCACCTTGAATATTGTGTGCAATTCTGGTCGCCATATCTTAAAAAGGATATAGCAATTTTAGAAAAGGTTCAGAGAAGAGCCACCAAAATGGTAAAGGGGATGGAAGGCTACTCCTATGAAGAAAGGCTAAAAAGGTTGGGGCTCTTTAACCTGGAAAAGAGACGGCTGAGGGGAGATATGATAGAAGTCTATAAATTAATGAACGGAGTGGAACGGGTAAACGTAGATCGATTGTTTACCTTATCAGAATATAGAAAGACTAGGGGACATGCAATGAAGCTACAGGGTAAACTATTTAAGACTAATAAAAGAAAATATTTTTTCACTCAACGTGTAATCAAACTCTGGAATTTGTTACCGGAGGATGTAGTAAAGGCTGTTAGTGTAGCTGGGTTTAAAAAAGGTTTGGACAAGTTCCTGGAGGAAAGGTCCATAAACCATTATTAAGAAGGGACCCAGGATATCAATGCTTGAACCAATACAAGCATTGTGGAACCTGTGTCCCTTGGGGAAACTGCTAGGTACGTATGACCTAGATTGGCCACTGTTGGAAACAGAATACTGGGCTTGATGGACCTTGGTCTGACCCAGTATGGCATATCTTATGTTCTTATGTTCTTATGACTGCATTTAATATGGTTGGTCCTATGGGATATTAAGGAGGTGGCCATTGCCAGATTTGTATAAATGGACATTGAGAGATTTGAAGACAACCAGAGATCCTACCATTTATGATGGATAACTTTCTGCAATTGTGCCTTTGTGGTTTATGTCATTTCTTCTCCATGCAATAAGCTTTATGTAGGCCTTAGAAACATGCGATTTAGGAGGCACCTGGTCAAAATGGCAGTATAGCGCTGTTGTTCCATTTCTTTCCTTGTGCCTAAGTGAAAGAGGAAGGCTCGGAAGAAGACCTTGATTCCTGTGCCTTCCGTGACTGTAGGTCCAATGGATCGCTATCTTGGAGAATATGAGGCTCTATGTTCTGGGTTGAGTCAATCTGCGGCTGCGCTGCGACCAGAGGGTTCAGCGTCACTCTCAGACATGGAGGTCACTCTGTCCCCAGATGCACAAATGCTGCCTCCTTACCTGCCGGATACTGCTCTGGCTCTTGACAGCCCTGGGGATTGCACATCGGACGTTGGTGGAGTTGGAGTCACTGATCAAGGAGAGCTGGTTGAAGATGCTGTGGCAGCTGCATCCAGGTCAGCTTTTCTGGAAAACAATCTGGGTTTGTTGAAAGTGCCCTAGTAATATTTTCCAGTATTTCCAACTTACACTTTAAAGTCAAATTATTTTTAACTAAGGCAGCATTAATATCAGATAGAAGGGAAATCTTTACAGCTTGATCTTGAGAAGTTATTAATGTCAATAGCTTCTGCGTTCACTTTAGTTGCACCTGAATTGGATTTAACCTTAGATGCCAACACAACAATTTGTTTAGAAACATTATCGGCCAAATTAACAATAGCATACCAAATAACTTCAAGTGTAAACTTTTTTGGCCTAGTCAAGGGAGCCAGAAGAGATTGTTATAAAGGTTTCCAGGCCTGGGGTTGAATCTGAGCCCCTTCATTACTCACTCCAATGTTTATATTTATTAATTTTTCATTGACCGCTCTTCATGAAAATAACAGAGGGACCTGACTGAGTGGAATTTAGCAGGTTAGCAGGTTTTGCTAATCGACTAAACACTTTTGAATATTTAACCCATAGTTTACAATAGTATTTTGCATGATAGACAGAGTGCTCTAATGGAATGAACAATTCTTTTGTATTGAGGTATGATTTTTAACACTGTTTTGTTTTTTGTTTTTTTTAAATATACCTTACTGCCTTCAATAATCAGAATAACTTTTTAGAGTCTTGTCAGCAATTTCAGTGACCTTTGCTTATGTTAATTGTGATTAAGAAGTGGGCACAGTGAGTCTACTTTGGAGTACGAAGTTAGAAGAGATAATGGCTCTCCTTCTCTTTGATAAGCGCTCTTTGATATAGCCAATGAAAACTGCTGACAGTCTCAGAGCCAGGAGTAGAAGGAACACATTCTTTGAGATACAATTGTATTTTTTCTATATGCTTCTATTACGTTTGTATTAATATTTTGCAAAAATATTTAACAGGAAGTTTTTTTCATGACCAGTGATGTGAAGTAAGAACAGCTGAAGCACTGAAGATTCAGCCATCCATTAAGGTCTTTTCCCTTCCAATTAAAACCTTTGATTCACAGTTGTGCTAATATTGTTTTTTTTAAATACTATTTGTTCAAGATCATATTTATGGTTTATTCTTATAGTGATTCTTGTGAGAATATTTTTTGCCATTTTGTATGATTATTATCCTCTAGTGTCTTTTTCTTTTGAGAGATATGATAGAGACATTTAAATACCTCTGCGGTATAAATGCAAGAAGCGAGGACTCTTTCAATTGAAAGGAAGCTCTGGAACATAGGGGTATAGATACAGGATTAATCTAAAAAAAAAATAGTTCTTTACCGAAAGGGTATTTAAAATGTGGAATAACGAAACAGTGGAGATAGTGGAGACAAGGATTGTATCTGAATTCAAGAAATCATGGGACAAGCATAGCGACTTTTAAAGAAAAGATTGTAGAGCTGAGAAGTTAGAAAATGATGGCAAATAAGACCAGATGGCCCATGCTGTCTGCTCATCCATACCATTGATCCTATAATTAAAGTATAATATACTATAATGTACACGCTACTAATACTACTTATCATTTATATAGTGCTACAAGGCATAGGCCACGCTGTACAGACATGTAAGAGACAGCCCCTGCTCATAAGAGCTTACAGTCTAGTCAAGACAGACAATGCAATGGGGGCTAGGATATATCTAGGGGAACTGTAAGGAAACACATAGGAGTTGACATGGAGATTTGGAGGATTAGAATCCAAAAGCAGCCTCAAAAAAGTGAGTTTTTAGCCTGGATTTGGACGGGGCCCACAGATGGAGCCTGACAAACTTGTGTTAGGCTGCTTCTGCCAGTATTTTATAAGTAGGTGTCTACTGGTCTTTATAAAATAGGCTTAACATAGCACCTTAAACACACTTTAACTAGGTGCTCTCATATAAAATAACCTCTTAAGTGACCATTTCCTAAGCTGTATTAAGGCAACAACACGTGTTAAATGTGCTTGATGCACAAAACCTAGCAAAATGCATTTTACAAAATAATGAGCTACATCACATGCAATTGTAGTCAAAGCAGCTCATTATTATGCAAAATGAATAATGCAGCTGATGTTAGGCATCAGAGGCATCGGAATGCCATGTTCCATGAAAGGACCAAACTCTGCCCCTGGGCCAGTCAAACACCATGCAGCTGTGATTGCTGGCATTCCCCTCCCTATCTGCTCGCAGGGATCTGATCTCCCACAAGCAGACAGAAAGGATCAATGCTGCAATTGCAGCGCTCTTCTGCCAGCACAGGATGGGATCCCTGCAGGCAGCCCACTGCTTGCTGGGTCACAATCACTGGTCTTCCCCTACTTTTGTCCACAGGAGATCGGATTCCAATGGCTGAATTAGGGGAAGCCCTGATCGCAGCAGCAAAGATTTGGTGGGGCCAGGGTCCCTGTGGCTCCCCCTTTCCAATGCTTATGTTAGGCATCATAAAGTTGAGCTATTCATGGAACATTAACACCTCCAGAGAGTGTTTGCATTCCCTTGGGAACCAATGCTCCCAGGGAATGTGAACACTATGGAGGTCATTCTGTGGAGCAAATAGTGGGGTTGTGCATATGGGCTGGACATCTAATGTGGACTCAGCTCCGGAACCGAATTCTGTCACCAGCATTCCAAGCACATACACAGCGTTTGTGCGGGGAGTGCTGGATGGGGGTAGGAGGGGGTGAGAGGGGGTGATCCTGGGGCAAAACAGGGGAGTGGCCAGATGCAGGGACATTCAGAGGCTATTCAGGACAGACCTCTGCATGTGCCCCAGCGGCAGCTTAGGCATGCAGTTTATTCCACTTCGGCAGTGGAATAGGTGCCGGGCATGGTACAGGATACCATCTACAGCCCCCCGCCTGAAGTGCCGATTGGACCCGGCGAATCTGCTGTCACGATCCTGCCTATATGGGCCACCGGAGGCACACGGTAAGTGGTGTGGTGTAGAAAGTCCCTCTGATCCCTTAGAGATAGCTGAAATGGAAGAGTTGGCTTCAGTAGCTGACAGACAACAAAAGCACATGGCTCATAGTTTCCAGGGAAACCACAAGCAGAATGAGTCACGAGAGAGGAAAACATGCCCCCTGCTGCAGTTTATCTCCACACTCAGGAGTTGAGGCAGAACACCTGCTGGGAGGAGGGGTTAAGTTAAACTCTAGAAGGCAGGGGTATAAAAAATGCTCATTAGAGAGAAAGTTAGAAGGAGGAGGGGAACAGGAACAAGAACAAAAATAGGAGTCAAGTTCAGAAGCAGAGGAAGAACTGCTTGGGAGTGAGAACTCAGAGGAACTGATGTTGAGAGAGGATTCTCTGAGGTTTAATTCTGAGAGGGAAATGAGCAAGAGAAACAATTGGAGAACCAGTGCCAAGAAGCCAGGTAGAAACAGCCCAGGTTTGGTGCCGTGTCTGAAAGGCAGCCAAAGGGAAAGAATACCAGGAAGGCTAACTTGGGAGCGCTCACAAACTCCAAGGTTTGGATCTTTAGCTGACCCTGAAGCACAAAGGAATCCTCCTGTAAGAAAGCCAAAAGGTAGGCTGAGTGATTGGCTCAAAGACAAAACTGTTTTTAAGAATTGGTCTTGTGCTAACCCAGAAGGGTGGGACTCTCCTCATAGTAAATACAATACATATGGTCATTCTCAACCATGTATGATAGAGTGCTGCAAAGAGAAGCCTTGAGCAGAGAAACTGGGTGTGGCTCTAGAAACGCCGTGTAGCCAGTTTCAAACATTCCCAGCTGATAGCCATTATGAAGCAATGGAGACAGAACTGGTTGTAGAATGTATGCCAGAAGAACAAATGGACTGTACATTGTCTATTTCAGATAATATAATATGGAGTGGAGGAGTGGCCTAGTGTTTGGGGCAAGGTACTTCAGGCCGGAAGGTCGGGGGCTCAAATCCCACTAGAGGACAGCAACCTTGGGCCGGAAGGACTGGGGTTTCTAGTCCCACAGGTGCTCCTTGTGGTCTTGGGCAAGCCACTTAACCCTCCATAGCCCATGTTCCCTGTAAAATAGTTCTCTGTGTGCTGTGCTTTCCTGTCTAATCAATGTGTTTATACCTCAAAAATTTCCTGTCATGATTTGACAATTTCCAATCTGTAATCAAACCGCTGCTGATCGCTGGAAGTAGCGGTATACAAATGTATACTAAATAAATAAATAAATAAATAAATATCTTTGTGCTAATGTCAGGCTGCGCAGAGAGCTGCATGAGTCAGCAGGAAGAAAGCACAAACCTTTTGAGCTGAGAAGTGTTTGTTTAAAGTTTGATTGCTGTGAAGCAAATGTTCATGCTGATATAAGAAGCGGTTTTTGTTGAGTTCTTATGGTGTTTTCTTGCCAGAGATGTATGGCAAAATGTCTTTTGTTTTCTTTGTTTGAATCCACCCGGAGGGGAATTAAAAATCCTGTTATTTTTGCCTGAAACCATTCGTGCTCAACTACTCTTTATTTGGATAGTAAAAGTACAACTCCCAGGAGGCATTGCCTCCTCAAACTCTGCTATACTATCTGAAGAAAGGATATCAGGCCGCTTAAACTCTGCATGCCCAGGCTGTGGGGTTCTAGCGTGTTACAGTGGGCAGCAGTGGCCGATGTGGCCCATGGCATTCTGAGCCACTGGGTAGGCAACCCATTTCCATAGTGCTCAGGCACCACTGCTCAATCTCCCATACAGTGGCATTTGAGCGGAAGGATGGGCACGTTCCTGTAGGTTGTTTCACACTGAATCTGGGGAATGCCAGGACATACATCTCCCCGATTCTGCCATCGCGGGTACGTCTGGCGCTCACAGTGGTGGAATCGGGTCTCTGAGAAAATGTTCACATTCCCTTGGGAGCCAATGCTCACAGGACTCCCCCCCCCACCCCCCACCCTCTTAGCCACATACTTGTCTGGTAAGCAAAGTATTTTAATAAGAACCCCCTCTCTGCCCGGTAGATCCAGCCCCTGGACCTCTCTAACCTCCAACCTTCCACCAAGACTTTTGGAAGAGTTTCTAATGGTCTAAGTGGGGCCCAAGAGCAACACCCGGACACTTCTATCCAGGTAACACTGTTATTCAAAATAGTGCCTCTTGCCCCCAGTAGTATGTATATATCTAGATCTATAGCAATACTTGCCTTACCACATGGACTTCCATTGTCCAATTATACAGTAGGGCATGTTTTCAAAGGTACGGCAAGTTTTGCACTTACCACATGCTAATAGTGAAATTTAACCTACGATAAGTGCAAAGGCTGTGTGCTAAATGCTGGAGATATACACCGCATGGCCCCCTGCAGTTACCAAACTGAAAAGTAACTCATCATGCTATAACTCAATTTGCAATTAACATGGATGCACTTAATGCCACCCATTGAGTGATGTTAAGTGCACCTGTGCTAACTGCAACATTGACAGTTAGCGTGCCATAATCATCCCATGCTAAACAAAACCCCACTCTCCACCCCTAACTCACCCAGTTTCTGCTCTGTCATGAGCCAAGCAGTAAGCATGGGAATTTTACTATGCTGGCTGTTTTAGCATATGATAGCAGTTATTGCGTTCCATGCTAAACTTTGCAGTAAATATTACTTCACTTTAGTAAACATGCTTTTGGGTTTTTTTTGGGGGGGGAGGGGGGTCATGCACAATGTCCCTCACCGCTGATCCTTTCCTTCTGCTTGTATGAAAATTAACTTTCATAAATACTACACTTTCATAAAAAATAATGTTATTAATAGAAAGAGGAAGGCTATGTTCTGGTTCCATCACTAAAGACATTGAACACATAACTTATTCTAACAAGGATTTGCACAAAGATATGCATGTTTACTGGATAGAATGGTAGGAAAATGAGTTTGCAAGGAGATGGTATTTTTAGATTGAAGGAATTATAATCACTGCACTAAGTTTCCTGCCCCAATTACTTGGTCTAATTTGAACAAGATATACAGTAGGAAATTCTGTCTAAATTCTGTGCCATATATGCATAAATTTAATGTAACATGGTAACATAGTAAATGATGGTAGATAAAGACCATAATGGTCCATTGTGTCAGCTTAGTAAGGTGGCTAAGAAATGCTTCACATGTTCAATAATTTTAGTCTTTATAATGGTTTCTACCATTCTGCCCGGTACTGACGTCAAGCTCACTGGTCTGTAGTTTCCCAGGTCACCCCTGGAACCTTTTTTAAAAATTGGCATTAAATTGGCCATTCACCAATCTTCAGGTGTTAGAGATGATTTTGATAGTTCACAGATTACTAATAGTAGGTCTACAATCTCATACTTCAGTTCTTTTAACACCCTTGAATGTATACCATCCAGTCCAGGTGATTCAATGGGGCCATGGCTCCAATATCGCACAGAGGCTGCTGCCACTACTTTGTAATCAAACCCCCAAGGATATTATAATGCCTCTGTATCATTCCATGGTGCGACAACACCTTGAATATTGTGTGCAATTCTGGTCGCCATATCTTAAAAAGAATATAGCGGAATTAGAAAAGGTACCGAGAAGAGCCACCAAAATGGTTAAGGGAATGGAAGGTTACACCCATGAGGAGAGGCTTAAAAGGTTAGAGCTCTTTAAGCTAGAAAAGAGACAGCGGAGGGGAGATATGATAGAGGTCTATAAATTAATGAATAGAGTGGAATGGGTAAATGTAGATTGATTGTTTATGCCATCAAAAAGTAGATAGACTAGGGAACATGCAATAAAGCTATACTGTAACCCATTTAAGACTAATAAGAAAATATTTTTTTCACTCAACGTGCAATCAAACTCTGGAATTTGTTACTGGAGGATGTAATAAAAGCTGTTAGTGTAGCTTTGCTTAAAAAATGGTTTGGACAAGTTTCTGAAGGAAAGGTCCATAAACCATTATTAAAGAGGACCCGTGAAATCCACTGCTTGCCCCAGTACAAGCATTGTTAAACCTGTGTGACTTTTTGGAAACTGTCAGGTACTTGTAACCTGGATTGGCGGGTGTTCTCCGGCAGGAACCGCGGAGAACACCCGCAGCCATCTTCAGCTCCCCAATCAGGGTAGAGCTCCTGAGCGGGCCGACCAGCCTTCCCGCTCAGGCCTCCAGCCCAATCGGGGCTGTGGGAGGAAGAGCCAGCAACTGAAGGAGCAGCCGCCGCCGGCGGGAACCGCGGAGAACACCCGCAGCCATCTTCAGCTCCCCGATCAGGGTAGAGCTCCTGAGCGGGCCGACCAGCCTTCCCGCTCAGGCCTCCAGCCCAATCGGGGCTGTGGGAGGAGTAGCCAGCAACTGAAGGAGCTGCCGCAGCCAGGCGGGCCCGCGCCTGTCGGGCCCGCGCCTGAGGGCCTCGCCAGAGGGCCCTTTGGCATGGCCCTTAGGCAGTGGCCCTCCTGATTCTCTTACCTCACTGATCCAGCAAAACCAGCCCACCACACCAACACATGTCCTGAAGAATTATCCACTGACCCTCTGAGGCACTTCGCTAATTAAAAAGGACACCACTGTTCTAGGAGGTAAATCTCCTCATTTAATTGCGGATACTCCACAGGAACTTGTAGAACTGAACATTAATCTTTTACTTTGTTCCCTCCAAAGCCAAATTGCCTTGCTTTAAATCGTAAATGTGCTTATTACCTAGATATCATGCTGTGAATAGCTCTCAATCTTTGTATCTATATGCTCTGACCTACCGTAATTTGCTACAGTATTGATACAGTTTTGATACATTACTGTTGCATTGTTATATTCCCTACTACTATTGCCTTAACTTGTATCTTGGTATCAAACCTAAATCCTGCACTCAAACGTATTAGCCGTCCACCCAAAGTAGCTGTCTCACATAGAACACCCTAAAATGCCTCCAATCTTATCCATATTCCTCCTCCTCCTTAACTCTTGGGCCCACAACCTATCTCATGCATTTAGTCCTGGCATCAACCATATCCCAATCCTCTACAACAACAGCAGAAGATGGTCTGAAAACCCCCATCAACATTCAACAAAAGCCAGTGCCCTTCATCCTCACCTTCTACACATCCCCTTACAAGACTTCAAAAGGATCCAAACTGAGAAATGCAACTACCAACAGTTACTCAAATGTGCGCTTATCAAAGCCAGATCAACACACTCAAAATGGCCTGCAATCAATGACCTTATAAACCTACATGACCTTGATATCCTAATGATAACTGAATCTTGGTTATCCGACTATGATAATACTCTAATCAACCAGATGTCACCTCCCGGTTATTCGATCTTTGCCTGCCATAGGACCCACCAGAGGGGAGGTGGAACACTCATCTTCGCCAGATCCGAACTTCAATTCACACTAAGCAATACCACTAGCTCAACCTATCTGGACATAATATCCATATCGAATCAACACTGTTCAATTAACCTACTATACCGAGCCCCAACTTCATCTTCAGATGACCTCCCATCAATAATCGACCTAGCTTGCAACTCCACTATCCCACGTGCCCTAAATTTCCTGATGGGAGATTTCAACTTGCCCTCCCTACATGATACGCATTCAACAGCATTCATTGACACAATGAATGAGCTGGGCTACACGCAACTCATCAACTTCCCTACTCATAGCAAGGGTGGTATACTTGACTTGATCTTCGTACCACAGACTGCCATCAATCCCTCCCAGAGCTTGCTACTCTCCATAACACCAGTACCCTGGTCCGACCATCATTTACTCCTATTTCACATACCCACCAACGATCTCAGCATTTCCAGCAACAAAGCACGTGCCCCTACTAGAACAGTAACAACACGCTTTCTACCCCTTGTTAAGGATAAGGCTCTTAAGAAGATCCTACCTCTACTTGCCAATGAATCCCTCGATCCAGATGAACTGGTTTCCAATTGGGACGACACCCTTAGAGCTGCCGCCTGCCTACCATCCATCAACACGAACCATGCAAAACGTGAACACGCACCATGATACTCCCAAGATCTGCGAGCATTGCTCCTCCACCTGCGCAAGCTCGAGAGACAGTGGTGCCACACCCGGACTCCTGAGGCACTCGGTACATACTCCACTCACCTGCAAGCCCACCGACAAAAAAACATGGAAAAAAGAAAACAGTATTACTCAGAATTACTAAGGCGATCATTGAACAAACCTCACGACTTATTCAACATTGTAAAGTCACTAACTGGCAATCCAGCACTAGCCCAACCAACCATGCCCCAGCCGCAAGAATATTCTAACTACCTTCAATCAAAGATGATACAGACCAAGTACAACATGAATGCAACCATATTATCTACCTCCACCCCACACGGACCCCCCCAACCAACCCCTCTGCTGTCATTCTCCAAGGTATCCAACAAAGAAATTTTAGATATCATCTCATCTATTAACCTCACCACTGCTCCCAACGATCCGTGCCCGGCTAGCTGGATTAAATAGTTGCGCCATGACCTCTGTCCAACTATATGCAGAATCTTGAATCAATCACTCACAACAGGATCCTTCCCTCAAAGCTTAAAATACACATCAATCCACCCCCTGTTAAAGAATAGTAGGCTATATCCATCTAAAGTTGAGTCCTTCCGACCAATCTTGAGCATTCCACTGCTTGCTAAAATTATGGAGAAGGTAGTCCAGCGGCAAATCCAACACCATGTTGATACTGTTGCACCACTGGACCCATCCCAACATGGCTTCAGGGAAGCCCACGGCGTGGACACCATCCTCACAACCCTCTTCAACAACCTAATCACAGGAATTGACAATATCAACCATGGATTTGTCCTCATCTTCTTAGACATAGCAGCCGCCTTTGATTCAGTGAATCATGAAACACTTTTATTTCGCCTCAAAGATAAAGGACTACAAGGCTCAGCACTAGCCTGGTGTGAATCCTATTTGTGTAACAGATGGCAACAAGTCAGAGCAGGTTCCAAGACCTCTGAACCATTCTCACTGAAGCAAGGTGTACCTCAGGGATCTTCCCTCTCCTCATTAATGTTTAACATCTACATGCAGCCCATTTGCGCTTTAATCCGTTCCTTCAACGTCCAATGCCTTGCATATGCAGACGACATCCTCATGTACACACAGTTTAAAATCGATCAACCTGACTTTTCTCCAATTACAAGATGCTTTGAAGCGGTAGCAGATTGGCTCCTCTCTCAAAATCTACATATTAACCACAGCAAAACAGATGTATTATTCATCTTGTGAAACCAGAAGTTCACGCCACCTTCCTCACTTCTAGTCAATAACATTGAACTGAAGTCCAAATCTACAATTCGCTACCTGGGCATCACCCTCGACCAGCGTCTTGACATGTCAGCACATGTCATAAACACAACTAAAGCAATCTATCATAAGATCCGATCACTACGCCATCTCCGCCCACTTCTTGACTTCCCTGACTACCGTTCAATCTTCCAAGCCTTAGTCATCCCACACCTCGACTTTGCTAATATTATCCTACTCGGACTTCCACAGTCGACTCTTAACTCGCTACGACTTGCCATGAACTCAGCTGCAAGGGTACTGACAGGGCTCTCAAGATCAGACCACATTATGCCAGTTCTAAAGAACCTACACTGGCTTCCGCTGCGGGCCAGAATTCATTTTAAGGCTCTGGTCATGACATTCAAGGCCCTTAAGAACCATCCCCCCACTCCCATCAGTGATCTTCTCCACAGCACACCAGACAACAGAACCAGGAGATCCACATCGATGAATACACTCGAAGTCCCGAAATTGTTGATAAAATGTAGGAAGGCAACAGCAAGTAGAGCCTTCTCCATTTTTGCACCTATGGCATGGAATGCCCTCCCTGCTGAAATCCGGGTCATCTCAAACCTGGCGCTATTCTGAAAAACCCTCAAATACCACCTATTCTTACAACATTACCCTCACACCAATCCCGATACTCACACTGCCATCACCTTACCTCCCTACCTAGCCCGTCCCTTAGATCATCCTCCTGTAGATAACGGTTAACCAATTTTTTTTCCCTATCTGCTTCTTTGACCCACGAGCCCAGGCCCCTAGGTATAGTTTTTCAGATTTTCTTCATAAGAGTATCCATAATTTGTATATAATTTGTATATAATTTGTACATAGTTTCCCTCGTTTTTTTCCTCCATGTTTACTTTCCCTGTTCAATGTAAAAACTCGATGTAACTTGTTACATTCTTGTATGTTCTGTTCAAATGTAAACCGCACTGATTATAATAGCGCGGTATATAAGAAATAAAAATAAATAAATAAACTGTTGGAAATAGGATACTGGGCTTTATGGACCTTGGCCTGACCTAGTATGGCATTTCTTATGTTCTTATGTATGGTTTTCCCATCTTTGTAAAACGTTTATGGTTTTAGGTACTTGATATACTGCCCTTTACTGTGTGTATCAGACCAGTTTACAGATATATTCTAACAGGCACTTTTTATTCCCTCATCCCTGAAGGGCTCACAATCTAAGTGTACCTGAGGCAATGGAGGGTTAAGTGGCTTGCCCAAGCTACAAGGAGTATCCATGGGACTAGAGACCCCAGTCCCTCCGGCCTGAGATTACTTGTTCCTATGTGCGAATTGAACCCCTGAGGTAACCTGTCTCAACCACTGAGCCACTCCTCTATTTAAATGTTTGTATCATATCCCCCCCTCATCTCCATTAGGAAACATGTAAGTAGGTCTTTAAGTCTCTTCTCATACATCTAATGGCGCAGGCTCCATATCATTTGGTCACCTCCCTCTGAACTGTTTGAAGTGTTTTCATATCCTTACAAAATAAAACTGAAGTGAGGCCTCAACAATGACCTTTGTAGGGGCACAAATACACCACCTTCCTGATGACTTTTCCTCTCAGTATGCAGCCTGTCATCATTTTGGCTTTGACAACCACCTTATCACATTGCTTTCCCACCTTGAGATCCCTCTCCTGGTCCATACACACCAGCCTCTTGACCTTATTGCATCTGCTCCTTTGAGTTTCTGCATCTCAAGTGCATAATTCTGCATTTCCTTTCATTAAATCTCAAATTCCAAGTATTCTAATTCTGGAAATCTGGAATTTGTTACCGGAGGATGTAGTAAAAGCTGTTAGTGTAGCTGGGTTAAAAAAGGTTTGGACAAGTTCCTGGAGGAAATGTCCATAAACCATTATTAAAATGGGAGTAGTGGCTCAGTGGTTGGGACAGGTTACCTCAGGCCAGAAGGCTAGGGGTTCAATTCCCCTTGGGGACAAGCAACCTCAGGCCGGAGAGACTGGGGTCTCTAGTCTCAGTCACTCCTTGTGGCCTTGGGCAAGCCACTTAACCCTCCATTGCCTCAGGTACATTTAGATTGTGAGCCCTTCGGGGACAAGGGAATAAAAAAGTACCTGTTAGTTGTCAGACGGCTGCCTAGGGTGAGAACTTACACAATCTTGACGATGCATATATTCATATGATTCTTGCAAGGTATTGTGGGTATTGTAGTTCATTCACTCCCAAACACAGCTGATGACAATAATTTGAGTTGTGAAACCAAGTGGTAAGATCAATAAAATACTTCTTTTATTGATGGGGTTTAATTCACCCAGCACATGTATGCTTGATAGCACTATAAATGAGGTTACTTGCTTGCATTGTTTAAAAGGATAACAAAAAGTCACAAAGTAAACCAGAAAACAACCTTCAACTTGTCAGGCAATTAGCTAATGTTTTCTTAGCAAGTAATTACCAAATACAAAGGCACAAAGTAAAGAATAAACTTTGCTGGTTAGGTTAACTTCTGCTTATTTTCCACGCTGATCTCAGCAGTGATTCTCCCTTGCTCACACACAATCAGGTGCAGCCCTAATTACTATCCATGGACCAGCTGAAAGCCTTTAGCTGGCTGGCTGCTACTGTGTGAGCCCAAATCCTGCTTTAAGAGCTGTTTGCAGTGGAAATAAAGAACAAAGTTAGGTTTCTTTGTGATGGCTGATGTGTTTGCTCATAGAAAACTAGCAATAGCATTTAGATAAAGAACAGTCCATGTAAATAGTTTCATCTGCTGTATTTCCCCCTGCATCAACAATCATAGGGTCAATATCATACATTGGCACAGATGAGTCTTTCATTAAGGCACTATCATGAGAATGCTTATTCCCTTGCTGCCATTCTCTATTATAGATAGGGTCTAGATCAGTGTTCATACCTGAGCCTCTCCTGCTATCATTATTCCTCTCTGTATAGCCTGGCCAATATGTAATCCAATTCTGATGTCCAGCCTTCCAATCTTGATCCCTGGACACTGGATCTTCTCTCACATACCTTCTGGCCTTGGTCTGAAAGTCCCTTCCACATGCAGTCTTCTCTCTTCCAGGTAGCCACTGGTGATTCCTATCTCTGCCACTCCATTCCTCTGGCTGAATCCAGTCCAATGGACTCTGCTGGCTTTTGGAATACCTCCCAGTATGAGTACTGCCTTGGAATCTCCCAGACCTTCCAATGGCCTTTCTTCTCTTCCTTCCAGAGAGTTTCCTTCTCTCTCTATCTGCGTGGCTTTTGCTGAAGCTGTTCTTCCAACTCTCCCTGAATCTGTTATCTGAAGAATAATCTCTATTCTTATTCTTTCCTAATGTGTGCTGCTCCCTAACACAGCGCAGCTGTGTTGAATCAAGCCCTGCCCTTTGAGATGAGTGCTTAGGGATTACCTCATAGCTCTCTTGATTGCACACACATTCTCTCACTTCAGCCCCTCTCATGGCTGCTGGAAACCTGGTGCATTCTGGGACTGGTAGTCTTTTATGTGAAAACTCTGTTTTCTTGCTTCTACCAGAACTGACAGGTTGCTTGTTCAGAGTCACATCATCTTTTCTATAGCTCCTACCTGAGCTATGATAAGCTTCCTTATCACATACCCCCCTGCTTAAGTTATTACGGACTGGTTTTACTGGTAAAACGTCTTCTCTACAGTCCGTAATACGGGAAAGTGCATCCGCATTCTTGTGTAACTTCCCGGCACGATGTTCAACCTGAAAATCAAACGCCTGTAAGGCCATGTACCAGCGTGTCAACCTGGCATTGTGGTTCTTCATTTGCTGCAACCACTTAAGTGGGGCATGGTCCGTGACCAACTGGAACTTTCTCCCTGTAAGGTAAAACCTTAACGCCTCCACTGACCACTTGATAGCCAAACACTCTTTTTCTATCGTGGAATACTTTTGTTCAGCCAGTGACAACTTCCTGCTCAGGTACATCACAGGATGCTCCTCTCCATCATGGCACTGGGATAGGACTGCTCCTAGCCCTACATCCGATGCATCGGTTTGAACCAGAAAGGGTTTCTTGAAGTCTACTCCTTTCAGTACCGGTCCTGTACACAATTTTTCTTTTAATACTGAAAACGCTTTTTCAGCTTCTGGTGTCCACTTTATCTGGTTTGGACAATTCTTTCGCAGCATATCCGTGAAAATGGCACTTTTCTCTGCGAATTGCGGTATAAACCGGCGGTAGTATCCAATAAGTCCTAAGAAACTTCTTAGTTGTTTCTTGGTTGTTGGAGGAGGAAAATTCCTGATGCTATCTATTTTGCTTAATAGAGGTTTAATTTTTCCTCTTCCCACTAGGTGGCCTAGGTATTTTACCTCCCTATTTGCAAAGGCACACTTCTTCGGGTTTAAAGTGATTCCCGCTTGCTTCATAGAGCACAAGACTGCCCTGATCCTCTTCAAATGCTCCGCCCAGGTGTTACTATGGATTATGACATCATCCATGTATGCAAAAGCATAACTTTGGTGGGGTCGAAGTACCTGATCCACTAACCTTTGGCAGGTAGCCGCTGCTCCATGCAGTCCGAAAGGCATCCTCTTGAACTGGAAAAAGCCAACGGGGGTGCTGAACGCAGTTTTCGGCTTTGACTCCCTGGTGAGCGGGATTTGCCAATATCCTTTTGTCATATCAAGGGTGGTTAAGTATTGAGCCTGTCCCAGCTGGTCTAGCAGCTCCTCAATTCTTGGCATTGGATATGCATCAAAAACTGATATGGCGTTTACCTGCCGGAAGTCAATACAAAATCTTAAGGATCCATCAGGCTTCGGCACCAGGACTATGGGGCTATTCCAGGGACTCTTTGACTCCTCTATTACCCCCATATCCAACATCTCCTGGACTTGTGCCACTACCTCCTGTCTTTTGGCTTCAGGCAAGCGGTATAGCTTTTGACGAACCAATTTCCCAGGTGGAGTTATTATTTCATGGGCCACCAAATGGGTCTCCCCAGGTATGGGTGTCAACACATCTGGGAATTCCTTAAGCAACTTCCTAATTTCTTCCTGTTGTACCATTGTCAGGTCCTCACCTATTTGGGGTTCTGATCTTTCTTTACAATCAGATACCTGGGGTCCCAAATCTTCCTCTTCACTCACCTCCCTCTCTCGGGCACAAGTGGCAGCTAAGCTTTTAACTCCTTTGACATCAGTAGAACCAAAGCCTTTGGCTCCACGTTCAGAATTCTCTAGGGATGTGACCTCCTCCACAGGTGGAAAACCCAGCCTCTCACAGATCAATTGGGCAATTTTGTCTCCTGTCTTCACATGATACTCATTCTGTCCAAAGTTAAACAACAGAACTTTAATATTGCCCCTGTAATCGGGATCAATTACTCCCGCACCCACATCGATGAAATATTTAAGGGCTAATCCGGACCTTGGGGCTACTCTCCCATAACATCCAATTGGTATTTCCACTTGGAGACCGGTGTCAACCAGAGCTCTCCCTTGGCTAGGTACAATCACATTTTCTATGCTGCAGAGGTCAAACCCAGCAGACTGAGGGGTTGCCCGCTTAGGAGCTTGGGCCTTCTCAGAGACCTTATGGTACTTTAGGACGAATATCTGCTTTGGGGTAGCTTGGTCTTCTGGACGCTTAACCATCTTTTTAGCTGGGGTCTGAGGACTTCCAAATAAAGGCCCGGGAGCTACTACCATTAAACCTTCTCCCTCCTTCTTTCCTAGTCCTTCCACTAGACCCTGCTTAAATCTTGGCCAGTCTCTTCCTAGAACCAAATCAAAGGGTAGCCTAGGCACCACTGCTAACAGGACTTCCTCTTGTTTCCCTAGGCACTTAACCTTTAGCCTATAGATGGGATATGATGATGCAGCACCATGAATGCATCTGATGTGAACTTGGCTTTCAGGGGTTCTAGGCACAAATCTTTCTTGGGCCTCTATCCTCTTCCAAAGCCTTTTTGACATCATACTCTGGTCTGCCCCAGAGTCTAATAATGCATTTGTGGTAATTCCTTGCACATCAACCATCAAAAGAAATCCTTCCTTGGGCTGTTTTAAATCCAGACCCATTAAACTAGTGTGTGTCTGGCATCTCTTCTCTAAGTGTCCCACTTTTCCACACTTGAAACATTTCTTTCTATTCCACTGTGTCATCTGGTTTGATACAATACATTCATTTTTAGAAACATTCTTAATTATTCTCTTTTCTGATACAGCACATTTAGCCTCAGCATCCATCTTTAGAGGGCCACCCATTCTATGGCAAGCCTGCGTGGCTTCCAAGAATCTCTCTGCTAGCATGGTTGCCTCTCCAAGATTTTGGCAATTTTGCTGTATAAGAAAAACATTCAAATCTTTAGGTACCCCAAGCATAAATTGTTCCAGCATTATAATATCTAATAACATTTCTACTGTCTTTTGCTCAGGCTCCAACCATTTTACAGCTAAACTTCTGATTCTCTGACTCAGAGCCCTGGGTGTCTCACCCACTTTCAATGTAACAGCTCTAAACATTCGCCTATACTCTGAAATAGACAACCCTAGGCGATCTCTAATAGCTGCCTTTACATCCTTATAAATCAAAGCCTGGGCTGCTGGCATTGCTCTGTAAGCTGCTAGTGCCTCACCAGTTAATGAGGCTGCCAGCCTTACTGCCCACTGGGTCTCTGGCCATGCTAAAGCCTGTGCCACTCTTTCAAAAGACTCTAGAAAATCATCAACATTATCTTCTGGAGTTAATTTCCCAAAATTAAATGCCCCAATCCCTTGATTGAGTCCCACAGTGTTCACATGTGGTGCACCAGTACTAACTGCTGGTCTTGCATCTGTTCCACTTTGGCTCTGCAGCTGAACTAGAGCTTGCACCAGATCAAGCACTGGTTTCTGCTGTTCCATTAAGGCCTTCATAGCAGTGTCCTGGGCCTGCTGTGATAGCTCCTGCTGCTTGCAAAATTGGGCTGCCATCCACTGAGCCATCTCCCTCGGATCCATCTTGACCCCTGCAAGAAAAGAGAAAAAAAAAAACCAAAGAGCAGCACCTTCCAACCAGGTGTGTTTTTTTTTTTTTTTTCAACTTAACTTTTTTTTTTTTTTTTTTTTCCAATTACCCCCTGTGCTTACACACATCCACCACTAGACATGCCCAGGTACATATTACCTTGTCTCAGTGATGAACCAGCTTTGCACAGGGTCTTTTCCTCTGGGACAGCTTCCTGGAACAACCACTTTTCTTCCAAAGTGCAGACGAGGGAAAAAATCTTCTTACAGCTTTAAACTTGACTTTTATTTGTAATCCACAACAAGTAAATCCTCTTGGTGCAAGAGCAATCCGAAAAACTACGCCATTTGTCAGACGGCTGCCTAGGGTGAGAACTTACACAATCTTGACGATGCATATATTCATATGATTCTTGCAAGGTATTGTGGGTATTGTAGTTCATTCACTCCCAAACACAGCTGATGACAATAATTTGAGTTGTGAAACCAAGTGGTAAGATCAATAAAATACTTCTTTTATTGATGGGGTTTAATTCACCCAGCACATGTATGCTTGATAGCACTATAAATGAGGTTACTTGCTTGCAGTGTTTAAAAGGATAACAAAAAGTCACAAAGTAAACCAGAAAACAACCTTCAACTTGTCAGGCAATTAGCTAATGTTTTCTTAGCAAGTAATTACCAAATACAAAGGCACAAAGTAAAGAATAAACTTTGCTGGTTAGGTTAACTTCTGCTTATTTTCCACACTGATCTCAGCAGTGATTCTCCCTTGCTCACACACACAATCAGGTGCAGCCCTAATTACTATCCATGGACCAGCTGAAAGCCTTTAGCTGGCTGGCTGCTACTGTGTGAGCCCAAATCCTGCTTTAAGAGCTGTTTGCAGTGGAAATAAAGAACAAAGTTAGGTTTCTTTGTGATGGCTGATGTGTTTGCTCATAGAAAACTAGCAATAGCATTTAGATAAAGAACAGTCCATGTAAATAGTTTCATCTGCTGTATTTCCCCCTGTATCAACAATCATAGGGTCAATATCATACATTGGCACAGATGAGTCTTTCATTAAGGCACTATCATGAGAATGCTTATTCCCTTGCTGCCATTCTCTATTATAGATAGGGTCTAGATCAGTGTTCATACCTGAGCCTCTCCTGCTATCATTATTCCTCTCTGTATAGCCTGGCCAATATGTAATCCAATTCTGATGTCCAGCCTTCCAATCTTGATCCCTGGACACTGGATCTTCTCTCACATACCTTCTGGCCTTGGTCTGAAAGTCCCTTCCACATGCAGTCTTCTCTCTTCCAGGTAGCCACTGGTGATTCCTATCTCTGCCACTCCATTCCTCTGGCTGAATCCAGTCCAATGGACTCTGCTGGCTTTTGGAATACCTCCCAGTATGAGTACTGCCTTGGAATCTCCCAGACCTTCCAATGGCCTTTCTTCTCTTCCTTCCAGAGAGTTTCCTTCTCTCTCTATCTGCGTGGCTTTTGCTGAAGCTGTTCTTCCAACTCTCCCTGAATCTGTTATCTGAAGAATAATCTCTATTCTTATTCTATCCTAATGTGTGCTGCTCCCTAACACAGCGCAGCTGTGTTGAATCAAGCCCTGCCCTTTGAGATGAGTGCTTAGGGATTACCTCATAGCTCTCTTGATTGCACACACATTCTCTCACTTCAGCCCCTCTCATGGCTGCTGGAAACCTGGTGCATTCTGGGACTGGTAGTCTTTTATGTGAAAACTCTGTTTTCTTGCTTCTACCAGAACTGACAGGTTGCTTGTTCAGAGTCACAACATCTTTTCTATAGCTCCTACCTGAGCTATGATAAGCTTCCTTATCACATAGTATACATGTAAACCGCACTGATTCTAAAGAGCGCAGTATAAAAATAAAATAAATAATTTAATAAATAAATAAAAGGCACCCAGGATATCACTGCTTGACCCAATACAAGCATTATGGAACCTGTGTCTTTTGGGGAAACTGCTAGGTTCTTATGACCTAGATTGGCCACTATTGGAAACAGGATACTGGGCTTGATGGACTTGGTCTGACCTATTATGGCATATCTTATGTTCTTAATTTCTGTAGATCTTTTCTCATGGTGTCTACTCTGAGGTGTCCACTCTATTGCAAAGCTTCATGTCATCTACAAAAGGCAAACATTTCCTTTTAACCCTTTAGCAATATCACTCACAAAAACAATGAATAGTAACCAATCACGAAGGCAATCCACTATTCACCCTCTTTATATTCACCACTACTACCTCTGTCAGTCAAGCAGTTCCTGAACCAGTTCACCACCTTGGGATCCATGTCTTTGCAAGCCTCCTATGAGGAATAGTTTCAAAGGCTTCAATGAAATCTAAGTAGCCACCATTGCATGCCCTTAATCTAATTCTCTGGTCATCCAGTCAAAAAAAAAAATCTCCCCTTGGTAAAAACATTTTGCCTTGAATCTTGCAAACCATTGGATTCTTAAAAAGCTGCATCTCCATTACTTTTCCCACCACTGAGGTAAGGCTTACTGGCCTATAGTTTGCCACCTCTTCTTCTCTGCCACACTGTTAGGGGTATGTTTATTAAACTGCGTTAGTGCAATTCGCGTTAGGAGCCGCGGTAGTGAAAGAAACCCCAAATAAGGACATGGGCGGTACATCGTTACCACTACCGCGCGTTAGAAAAATTAACGAGCGTTACCGGGCTCCGTGCCGCGTTACTGCGTGTTAATCGTAAGAAGACGTACAGACACAAAGCACTGAAACAGAGCTGTAACACAATGGTTACGGTACTGACCGCTGTTACAGGCAGCATGGGTTCGAGCCCCCAGTGTGCCTAACGTAAAAGGCTGTCTCAGGCATCATCGTGTACATTATAGAAAGAAAGAGGAGGCATGTTTTTCGTTACGCTGAGTATTGGTGTCAGAAAAACACCCTCAGAGTGTGCCTAGCCACGTACGTTGCTGCGTGCGTACATTCGTGCGTGGGTACGTGTTTGTTTACGTGCGTGGGTACGTGTGTTTTTACCAGTGTGGGCATCTTATATTACAGACTTTGTAGGGTGTCCTGCACCTATGCATTATGCTAACAGATGTACGTGTGATGGCCTATGGTTTAGCAGAGCCTGTGAGCAGGTGCTGGTGTTTCACAGGGTTGGATTGGGCCAGTCACACCCATGATGCACTGCACAATTGTGCGGGTACTGTGCTCACCCTGAGGGTGCAGTGAGGCGCCCAGCACTAGGTCCACAGCACCGTCCATGGCTGAAAGAGACCATGGCGCAGGTCCAAAGCAGTGTTACTGTGTGAGATAGGTAGTTTCTGCAGGAACACCTTGGACATCTCTGCCTGTTTCAGTCAGGTATAGCCCCCCCATGCACCACCACACCCCTCCCCCAGGGCTGAGGGTGGCAAACAGGGTCTCCTATCAAAAGATCCACAGTCTACCTCCCTGCAATGGTAGCAGTAAAGGGGAACATGAACCCTAGTCCTGCTGGGGAACAGACACCCCACAAGGCAGTCAATGCAGCTCTGTACACAGCCATAACACAATAGCAGACAGACATTAGGCCTGGATATGGTATACTGCACCCCACCACTATCTGATATTCCCCTGGTGCAAGTCATCAGCCACTGCACCCTGCAAGCCACTCCATCACAACACCTACCAGCTGCAAACAGTCTGCTAGTGCCCAGTGGAGATGCCTGCACCCAGAACTGGGATGTCAGCATACACAGCAAGCAGATACATCAGTGACTGGGCCCCAAAAGGAAACCCATATTTATCACATGAGAGAAATACTAGATAGCACTATGGGAGTGCCTAGCCATGCTGTGGTCACTGCACAGTCAGGGTGAGAGTGATCTCTCAGCAGGATATACTGAGGTCACCCTGTCTGTGTAGGTGGTGGCCAGGCACTACAATGTGCCTGTCACTGCCTTATGCCCTGTGCAGATGCACCCTGGCCAGGCCACCCTGTCCGGCCTATACCCATGGTACCTTGCTCCTCATTATGCACATTGGCAGGCCAATACTGGCAACAGTGCTGTCAGTGTGGGCTGTTGAAGGTGTTTGCAGCCACCACACACTGGATAGACAGACATCCACCCCCACACCTATGCCAGCATTGTGCTACTATAGAGGTGGTCAGCAGCCATACCCACCACACCAGTCCTGGGCATAGTACAGGCATGGATATGGTACACAAGACTGTTGGGGGGTCACTCCCCAGGGTGGTGAACACTGTCAGAGACCAGACCTGCAGCACACACCGCAGACATCAGAATGATTGTTATGGTGGAGCTCAATGAGCAAAATGTGCTTAACGTAGGAATTGATATCTGCCAGTTATCAAAGGAAACGTTTGATAGCTGTGTACCATATACCCAGGTGTAGGGTGGCATTGCTAAGGTATGCAACTGCTAGTATTGGCAGATACAGGCAGGGCCCAATGTCTTGCCTCTCCAGCTGGCATTGGCCAATGGGGCCTGTGGATGTGTGTGGCCCTGTTGGCTGCTGCTTTACGGCAGAGTTCCCCAACTCCAGTCCTGGTGTTCCAAACACTGTTCGGGTTTTCATTCTGTCCCTCATAAATATGCATGAGCTACATCTGCATACCATGGGGTTGGTGCATAGCTATGCAGCACAGGCATCTTTATTAGAGGCAGCATGACACCGGAATGGTGTGGGGCCCTCCAGGACTGCATTTGCGGGACTCTGCTTTAGGTAATGTGCCTGTTTCTGGTGTCTGTGTTTGGTGTGGTAAAATATAGGCCTTGCGTATGTTCTCTGCACTAAAGGAGTGTCTTTACTATCACTGTTTAGTGGTGGGTAAAACTATGTGGACTGGGTTGGCAGGAGCCCCGGCTGGGATTTCAACCTGTGATCCTCTGGTCTTACAGGCACTGGCTGTGTCTGTTGCACCACACTGTGGCCACAGAGACAGTGCAGTCCCTGGAGTTAGTTAAACCGGCCTGACGAGTCAGAAACCCTGCTCTGCAACAGGTTTACTGTGGCCTCATTTACCTTGTATGCAGACAAAGGTGCACATAAACCTCATAAAAGACCTCACAAAAGGGGCACACACCCATAACCAAGCTGGGCAACAATGATATCATTGGGAAACATTACACCACACGCCCAGGACAGCTCCATTACAATGTAATGCTCTTTGAAAGGGTCTGCGGAGCGTAGACCCTTCCACACATCATTTCCTTTTATTTTGGTGCTTTCCAGGGAGTGTTGTTCCTTGTTGCCCATTGATATCACTGTTGCCCAGCTGAATTCTGCTTTTTAAAATGTTTCTTGTGGTCATTTTTAACGTTTTATGTGAAATTTTGTTCTGTGCACATATATCACACTGCTCACGTTTTGTGGGTTTCCCCGGTTTTTCTGTACATTGCTGACGGAAATGGTTTCTCTTCCCTTTAAATGCCTTTAACGAAAGGTTTTCATTCGCGTTGGAATTAAGCTCTGAAATATAGCGCGTTAGTATGAGGGGAGCCTCTCCCCGCCCACTCTCTGCCCATTGACCCCTTCTCACCGCCCACTCTCCACCTTCTGCGCTGTTTTAACGCGCCGCGGAGGTTTACGATCGTTAACTACAGTTAACGCGCGTAGTATGACGTTAACGGTCGTTAGCGCGTCGGTACGCGCGTTATACGGCACTTACGGTCGTTAACATCGTATAACGCGCGTTAGTCACGTTTAACGCACTTTAGTAAACATCCCCCTTAGTTTATATGGACAAAAAAGCTGATTTTTCAAGCCTTGTTCTGTATGTGCATGGAATATTCCATTTTCCTTCTCCTTTCAACATTTCTCCTTTTTCAATTTCTTTTAAAATTTCATACTTTCTTCTTTTATTACACCCTCAACTTCTCACCACTGGTTGCCTCCTGTTTATGTTTACTTCTACCAAAAGCGTCTCATCTGATTTTCTTCCTGCAGTTTCTCCTCTTCTTCAACCTTATCTATGTTTCATGCTATCCTACTGTTCCCTTTTAGAAACATAGAAACATGACGACAGAAAAAGACCACATGGCCTATCTAGTCTGTCCTTCCATATCAACAACTACAACAGTCCCCTTTTTTCCTTTAGAGATCCTCTGTGTTTGTCCCAAGCTTTTTTTAATTCAGATACTGTCCTCATCTCTACCACCTCCACTGGGAGACTATTCCATGGATCCACCACTCTTTCCATAAAGAAATATTTCCACATATCACTCCTGAATCTATCCCCTTTCACCCTCATCCCATGTCCCCTCATAGCAGAACTTGCTTTCAATCGAAAGAGGCGCCATGGAGGTATTTATGCCATGGAGGTATTTAAACGTCTCAATCATATCACCTCTATCCGACCTTTCCTCTAAGGTGTACATATTAAGATCCTTAAGTCTGTCTTCATATTCTTTATAATGAAGACCACTAACTATTTTAGTAGCCACCCTCTGAACCGACTCCATCCTGTTTATATCATTTTGAAGGTGCGGTCTCCAAAATTGCACACAATACTCCAAATGAGATCGCACCAAAGACTTATACAGAGGCAATATCATCTCCTTTTTTCTGCTAGCCATTCCTCTCCATATCCACCCAAGCATCCTTCTAGCTTTTGCTGTCGCCTTTTCTACCTGTTTAGCTACTTTAAGATCATCAGACACAACCACGAGGTCCCGCTCTTTAGTGGACAAAAGTACTTCACCCCTATACTATATTACTCCCTTGGATTGATGCAGCCCAAATGCATGACCTTGCATTTTTTTTAACATTAAATCCCAGCTGCCAAATTCTAGACCAGCGATGGCGAACCTATGGCACGCGTGCCAGCTGTGGCACGCGAAGGCCTTGCAGCTGGCACGTGGGAAGGTCCGCAATTAGGTTTTTTTTTTTTTTTCAATTTTACTTGTCTGCTGCCGCTGTCGGGGCCGCCGTGGCAAAATCGAGCGTGCCGCGGGGCCCCCCTGTATCCGGCAGAGCCTGCCCTCCCCGTAGCAGCTCTCTCTTTGGAGCTGCAGTCAGACGCGCCGGCTTGCAGAGCGCGAAGGGAAGAGTTTCCCTTTCGCGACTCTGTTAAGCCCGCGGGGGCTGATGGGAACTTCCCATCAGCCCCCGCGGGTTTAACAGAGCAGCGAGGGAGAAACTCTTCCCTCACGCTCTGCAAGCCGGCGCGTCTGACTGCAGCTCCAAAGAGAGAGCTGCTACGGGGAGGGCAGGCTCTGCCGGATACAGGGGGGCCCCGCGGCACGCTCGATTCTGCCGCGGCGGCCCCGACAGCGGCAACAGACAGGTTTTCTTTTTTTTAAAAATTTTCCCTGGGCTGGGGGGGGTTAGGAGTGGTGATGTGATGGGCTGGGCTGGGCTGGGGGGGGGGGTTAGGCGTGGTGATGTGATGGGCTGGGCTGGGCTGGGCTGGGGGGGGTTAGTAGTGGTGAGGGGCGGGGCGGGGGTGGGGGGGTAAGGAGTGGGGATGGGCTGGGCTGGGCTGGCTGGGCTGGGCTGGGGGGGGTTAGGAGTGGTGATGGGCTGGGCTGGGGGGGTTAGGAGTAGTGATGGGCTGGGCTGGGGGGGGTGTTAGGAGTAGTGCTGGGCTGGGGGGATTTAGGAGTGGTGATGGGCACTGGGCTGGGGGGTAGGAGTGGTGATGGACACTGGGCTGGCTGGGGGGGTTAGGAGTGGTGATGGGCACTGGGCTGGCTGGGGGGGTTAGGAGTGGTGATGGGCGCTGGGCTGGGGGGGTTAGGAGTGGTGATGGGCGCTGGGGGGCTTAAAACTAAAAAATTCGGTGATGGGGGATTAGGACTGGAAATGGGCTGGTGGGATTAGGACTGGAAGTGGGTTGATGGGGGGTTAGGACTGGTAATGGGCTATGGGGGGGCTTAAACTGAAAATTGGGTGATGGGGGATTAGGACTGGAAATGGGCTGGTGGGATTAGGACTGGAAGTGGGCTATGGGGGGCTAGGACTGGTAATGGGTTGGGGTTGCTAGGACTGGAAATGGGCTGAGTGGAAGGGGGCTTGAACTGCAAATAGCTGTTGGGGATGGGGCTTGGAATGGAAATGGGCTGAGGGGAAGTGGGAGGCTTGAACTGCAAATAGCTGATGGGGACGGGGCTTGGAATGGAAATGGGCTGAGGGAAGTGGGGGGCTTGAACTGCAAATAGCTAATGGGGAGGGGGACTTGGAATGGAAATGGGCTGAGTGGAAGGGGGCTTGAACTGCAAATAACTGATGGGAAGGGGGGCTTGGAATGGGCTCTTAGGGGAGGGAGCTAGGACAGGAACTGGGCTGATGGATGGGCTAGGATAGAACTGAGAATTGGGTGTTGGGGGAGCTAAGATTGGAAATGGGCTGTGGTGGGGGCTTGGATTGAAATGGACTCATGGAGGGGCTAGAACTGGAGGTAGGCTCATGGGGGGCTTGGATTAGAAATGGGCTGAGTGGAGGGGAGCTAGGATTTAACATGGGCTGATGGTGGGGCTAGGAAAGGACTAGAAATGGGCTGATGGGAGGCTGGTATTGGAAATGAGCTGATGAAGGGACTCGGATAGGACTGGAAATGGATGGGGGAGCTAGGACTGGAAATGGACTGATGAGGGGACTAGAAGGGAGCGGATACTGGGTGGGGCTGGAACTAAAAGGGAGCTGATGTTGGGGGAGATTAGAAGGGGATGGGGCTGGGAGAATGAAATAGAGAGGGGAAAAATATTTTGTGTGTGAGGAAAGAAAAATGTACAATTGGCCGGGTATTGGGAGAGTAAGTGGGGATTGAGGATGGAGGGGTAAAATTTGAGTGGATGAAATAGGAATGAGGAAAGAGCAAAAGGAGAAAGATTAGTATGTTAAAGCGGATGTAGAGAGAGAATGGAAAAAAAAACTAGAAGAGAGAAGAAAGGACAAATGGACAGCAGATGATGGAGAGTTAGCAGAAAACATGAAGAAACCAGAAGAAAGTGGCTGGAGCAATTGCAACTGTGTAACTGAGCTGAGGTATTCTGTTTATGTAATTCCTTTTTGACATTGCCACTTGTTCTCTTTCCCCAGTAGGTCATGTATTGTTGTTCTCTGAAATGTATTGGTTTAATATTTGCAGTGTTGCCTTTTGATAGGTATGGTATGGTGCTTTGTGACTCCTGGTAGTGCTGTTAGGATACGGCGGGTTTGCTATTGGTTCTAAATGGGCAGTGTTTGTAGTAGTTCCTAATGTGCCTGGCGGTTGGCACTGGATTATAGTAATGTAGAAATCATTTAGTCTGTCTTTATCCATACACTCATTAAGAGACATGTTTACTAAAAGTTAGTGTATGTTAGCATTATGCAAATATTTATGCAAATTGACGTGCTGGCACTTTGAGGAAATTCTTTGGTTTTGTGCGGCAGTTTGGGCACTCGGGCTCAAAAAGGTTAGCCATCACTGTTCTAGACCATTCTTCAAGCTTAGCTAGATCCCTCCTCATGTTATCTACAGTACACCTTCCTGGGTGTCTACTCTATTGCAGATTTTGGTATCATCTGTAAAGAGGCAAACCTTATCCGACAGCCCTTCCGCTATATCACTAACAAAGATGTTGAAAAGAATTGGACCAAGGACAGATCCCTGGGGCACACCACTGGTAACTTCCTTCTCCTCAGAGTGAGCTCCATTTACCTCTTTGTTGGCTCCCACTCAACCAATTTCTAACCCAATCAGTAACTTTAGCGTTCATCCCTTGGGTACTCAGTTTGTTTATAAGTTGCCTGTGAGGAACGGTGTCAAAGGCTTTACTGAAATATAAATACACCACATCTAGGGCTCTCCCTCAGTCCAACTCCCTGGCCATCCAGTCAAAGAAATCAATCAGATGTCTGACAAGACCTGCCTCTGGTGAATCCATGCTGTCTCAGATCCTGTAATCCGCTGGACTCCAGAAACCTTAATATTTTCTCTTTCATCAGCGTTTCTAATTTACTCACCACCGAAGTTAAACTAACTGGCCTGTAGTTTTCAACCACATCCTTACTTCCACTTTTGTGTAAAGGCACCACATGAGCCTCTCTCCAGTCCTTTGGCACCACTCCCAACTCCAATGAGGCATTGAAAAGGTCAGTCAGTGTTGCTGCAAGAATGTCCCCAAGTTCCCTCAGTATTCTAGGGTGCATCCCATCTGGTCCCATCGCTTTGTCTACTTTAAGTTTAGATCGTTTCTCACTAACACAGTCTTCTAAAAATTGTTCAAGATGCCCCTCGCTTCTG
Organism: Ichthyophis bannanicus; assembly: GCA_033557465.1. Lineage (NCBI taxonomy): Eukaryota > Metazoa > Chordata > Amphibia > Gymnophiona > Ichthyophiidae > Ichthyophis > Ichthyophis bannanicus. The sequence continues at coordinate 370,885,809 of CM066035.1, forward strand.
TTCCTGTTTGCGGGTGTTTTCTGAGGTCCTAATCCTGGTTCTTCATCTGTGAACACAGAACAGAAATATTTGTTAAGCAATTCTGCTTTATCCAGATCCTTTATTTATTTTGCATACCCTTCTGAGGAAGGCCCTTTAAATCTCAATTACCTCATTGAATGAAAAGAATAATTAGGAATTTTAATTAGGAATTAGGAATTTTACTCCAACAATTCATCAGGCTTCTTTTCCAAATACTATATGAGTTTCTTGGAACGTCAGCTCTCATCCATATGAGTCTGTATAACCTGGGAGTTCTATATCAGAATGGCAATCCTTGGCAACTTCAATTTATAAAGTTGTACAAACAGAATGCCCACTCGTATGCAAGAGCTTAATATTGACTTTCTCTCCTCAGCACAATGATTCTACAGAGATATCAGATAGTGACACTATAATATTAGTTATTTTTCTGTGTATAGATGTTGCTGACATTTTCTCCATGAAAAGGTTCCTCTGACTTTTGTGCACATACTCTGTCATTTTATTACTTTTTCAGGCTTTCCTGCAGCCTCAAAGGGTTGGGGTTTGGTGGGGGGGGGGGGGGGGGGAGGAGTAGAGAGAAGAGAAAAGATACAATGTTCAAGCAGGGAAAAAAGACGTAGAGGCAAACAAAAGGAACTGTAAAGCTAGTCTTGAAAAGCCTGTTAAGAAAATAAGGAAGGAAGGAAGAAAGGTGGAACATGAAAATGCATGATGGATCTCTCAAAGCAAAAAAAGGCTTTATATCATTTGAGGCAGGCTCATCCCAAATAGGCCAAGGATAGTTTGTTGTAAGCAAAGAAATTGTGCTCTTTTACAAAGACATTTTCATATCTGTTGTATAGTCATTGTACATTTAAAGAGGGTGCATTTATATGATTCCTTCCAACACTCCTCAGAGACTATAACCAGCAAAGATTCCCTGAACATTAGTGTTGCTCCATTTGGTCTTGATCGAGTACCCCATTGCCAATGTTGTCATGAGAGAGTTTTGCAATAATGGAACCAGTGCATGCAGTTTGCCTGACATATATTTATTATGGATATCCTGAAAACCAGACAGGCTGGGGGATACTCCAGGACGGGCTTGAGAAGTGCTTCTCTACATACTGAGTAGAAGTGACTTCCTTTCCTATTTTATTTCAATAATGCCTGATTTTATATAAATTGCTTCTCCTCCAGGTAATATAACACACTGTCACTCTATAAAGATGGCATAGTGAAAGATTAAAGACAAATATTTGAATCAGTATGTTGAATGGTGGTACTGATGCTGGAACTTGTCAAAAACTGGGAAACTGAAGAAATATCTTTGAAGAGCTATTTAATGATAGTAATGCCATGTGTGCCTCTTTTTTTTGGGGGGGGGGATTAGCTGGGGAAATACTGTAGCTCAGACAAAGATGATATTATTTACTGTCTTAACAGTGCTTAGCTGGAGCTTTCAGAGAGATGAGAAGCAGGGATAGTTGGAGTCTAACAATTGGTAAAAGTTGGGGCAAGCTTGTTGCAATGGGAATACTCAAATTTCACATGCATAATGTATGAAAGACAGCTAACCAAATCATTTTTTTTTTCCTAAGTAACGCCTTCATAAAAAAGTAATTGGTGCAACATTTGTTGAAAAGCATACAGGATCAAAATTAAATTAGATTTGCTTGTTGTTTACTCTAGCAATAGCTAAAAGTCACACATATGCTATGGCAGGCTGGGGAAGGGATGCTGGTTGTCATGGAAACCAATAGATCAGTGGTACTTAAGTCTATGGCACCATAGCAAACTAATATAGCAACCTGTGGCATTTCTGTAAAAACATATGGATTAAAGCTGGTGGCTATTTTGCATCATTCATTCAATAGTATCATTGAAACGACTGCCCCAACTATATTTCTTTTAGAAACGAATGAGCTGCACTTGCAGTCTAATGCTTTCATATTTAAGGCCAGAGTCACTTTATTTTTCTATTTTGCTTCTGTGGGGAAAAAAACAACAACCTTGAATCGGGCCCTGCAAAAAATGTAATGCAATGTGGGCTGTTGAGTCAGTGCTAACTCCTGGTGACCCAGGAGCCTCTGGGTTGTTTTGGCAAGGTTTGTCCTGAAGTAGGTTGCCAGGCCTTTCTTCCAGAACAATGATGGGTAAAGTGACTTGCCCAAGGACTGTTAGTGGGAATCAAACCCTGGTCTTTTGGCTACTAGGCCACTGTTCTAAACACTAGGCTACTCCCCCACTCCTAATAAGGTCCTAACTATTTGGAATAGAAGGAACATTTTGTTTCAGGGGTTTTTTTCCCCAGAGAGAGAATACAGGTTAATTTACCTACTATGGTAGAATTTGTGGATAGGTTGAAGTCATCTAGATTGGAATGCAGGCCTGCATAATATATTTTGCAAACAAATTGAAAATGTTAATGATAACATTATAAAACATCGGCTAGTTTATTTCTTGCATGCTGTCATAACATTCAGATTTATTCAAAATAAAGCAATAATTAATAAACATATTTACTGGGAAGCAGTTGTCAGCTCATTTTACACTTGCATATTCCCCACAGGTAAAGGGTTTTGTAATCCTTTGTAGCTTGAAATAAAGTTAATAGTCCTTGCAATTAAGCAGTTTAAAATAGAAACAGCTCTGTAGTTATTAAATTCAGATCTGATAAACATCCAAGGAATAAAGGAACTGATGTGCTAAAAATAAAAAAAAGAATACAAAACAAAATTGTGAAAGTGCACCCTTACCATGTGACAAAATGGCAAATTTCTCTTTGCTAAATTTTCAGAGTCAGGGTTTAATGTATATATAGTTTCTGTTAGTGATTGAGTGGCATACTGTATATGGCATGTTTGTGGTGGTAGAGGACATAGATGTTTATGCAGGAAGGTTGTGTGTTTGATTTTGTTTGCAAAGTTAGAATTATTAGGAGTTATGTATACATGCAGAAAACGGAGGCCATCAGGATGTGAACTATCAGAAAAAGATGGGCATGTGTAGGGGAAAGGAGATGGTTATGGATGAGAAAGGGATTATGGAGTCTGACTGCATGTGTCAGTGTGGATGGAGACAATGTGTTGGGGATAAATATGTATCGGTGTTTGGGGGGAGTTTATCTGGGGTAGGATGGACGGGGAATGGGGAGGGAGAAAGATGCGTGTGTGTTGGTTGGTAGATATACATGTGTGTTTGGGTATGTGAAGGGGTGCAAAAGTATGCATTTGTTGGTACACATGTGGGATGGGGGATGCTGTTGCATATAAGATCTCTGTGTGTGCGTGTGCGTGTGTGCCTTTTTGTGACAGAAGCCTGTATTGCACACTTTGTCTTCTACTTTATGCTCTATCCCCTTTTCCCTCCTCCCTTCCATATTTCCCCAAATCTCCTCCCCTCCCATCACACCTTAATTCCCTTCTTCCTTGCTCCTCTCACCCCTCTTTACCCTTACATGTTCCCCTCCCTTTCTTACCTGCTGTTACCCCCCTCTCTCCTCTCCTCTCCTATTCCTAGCCCTAGCCCTTCCCCTTCCCGTAATCTCTTCATAGTTCCTTCTTTCCTCACATATTTCCTATCAGGTCCTGCTGCTTCCTCTTTGGTGGCAGAACTGGGGCTCTGCTATTCATGACCTCAGTTTATTTAGTTATTTAACTGGTTTTAAATGACATCTTATTTGAGTCAAGGCAGTTTACTGTTAACGTGTTAAAGAGATCTTAACATTGAAACCTAACGTTAGGGTTTACATGGAACGAAGCAACATAAAACATAATAACATAGTAACATAACAAGATATAAGTCTTAAGGAAACCAAGCAAACAGTTTGGAGTAGGAATGAGGAGTAATAGTGTTCAGTAGAACTTGTGGTAGTAGTAGGCCAGAGAAGGGTGAAGGTGGGCTAGAAAGGGGGGCAGGAATGTGGGGTTTGGTGAAAGTTTTGGCAGGGGGGAGAAGTGAGGGGAACATAATGTAACCACCCGGAAAATCTCTGGGGGGCTGTATAATGGTTGATATTAAATTATATATAGTTGTGAACCTCTGTAACTGTTGCTTGGTTGTATATAGTTATGTTGCTGTTTTATTGTATTACCACACTCGTTCTATGTAACCCGCCTTGACCCAGCGAAAGATGGTGTATAAATACAGCTAAATAAATAATAAAATAAACTCTTCCAGGAAACGTTGCTTGGCTTGTAGCAAGTGAGGTGCCTCATCTCTGGCTTTTGGACTCTGCCTTTCTTGCATGGCTGCTTCTGAGCCATTCTTGGAGGGCCTACTCCACCTTGCCTGCTTCGGGATAAGTGTTGGTGGATGGCGCTATAGGTAAAGATATTCAGCCAGCTTTGAGGTTCCAGCAACCAAGCATGTAGCCTGTGAGCCAGTGAACATTCACAGGCCCTTGCCGCTCCTTGGTAAATTTCCTCTTAGGCTGGAAACCCATGCTGTGTCCTAGGGTCTGTAAGCACAAACTACTCATTGACCCTAGTGCTGACTGCTGCTGCTGTTGCCACTACGGTTGCTGTTGTTGCCTTCCTGCTTTAGATGAGTGGAGGGAGGCTGGAAATCTGCCAGTTTGATTTCATCATCATCATCTAGGGTCATGTGAATTTTCAGTTGTTAAAATAGGGTTATTCAGGATAAAAATTAAAAAGCACTGCTCAAGATGGTCTTCTTGGTCGCAATTTGTTCCACAAGATGGATTTCCAAGCTGCAGGCTTTGTATTGCAGAGATCCTTATCAGTCTTTTTCAAAGGAGGTCATTTTAATTCTGCTTGTGTCTTCCTTCGTACCTGAGGTGCTTTCTCCCTTTCAAGTGAGCCTGGTGGTCTGCCTTCCCTCCTTCTCTAAGAAGCAATGTTAGGGGAAGTATAAGGATCTTCGTGGATGTCTGGAGGGTGCTTCTCCGGTACTTGGAGATTATGAATTCCGTTCATAAATCTGACCATCTTGTTGTACTGTTTTCTGGTCCACACAAGGATTATGCAGTGGCTAAGTCGATTTAGGGGTGCTGGATTAAGGAGGCCATTGTCGCGGTGTATCTACAGAACCAGTCGGTTCTGGAGGGTTTGCATGCCTATTCTTTCCAAACACAGGCATCCTCATGGATGGAGCAGAGCTCGGTAGCCCCTGCAGACATTTGTCAGGCAGCAACATGAGCATCAATTTTCACTTTTGTCAAGCATTACTGCTTGGATGTCCACACAAGGGCAGACATGTCTTCTTCCTACCTAGTGGAGTTCTAGTTTTGGTACATCCCATTTGTCTAGACTGGTCTAGCAGAACAATATGGTCTAGCAGGACAATATGGAGGGTGACATTTTACTTACCAGTTGATGCCCTTTCCATGAGTCCTCCTAGACCAGTCCAGGATCCACCTCTGTAACTGTGTTGCTCTGTTCTTCTACTATGGTGCCCTTGAGTCTGCTAAGATTTTTATTCTTGCAGGTTTATCTTCTACTGACAGCTTTTTGTTTAGGCTTTCCTATATATAATTCTCTGCTGTTGATTACCTACCTTTGTCCACGTTGAAGTTGTGTGAGGTTTGCCATGTTTCTCCCATATGCTTTGGGATGAATACTGAAGATACCTCTGGTGGTTGAGGTGAGCAGAGGGATAGGAGTGATGTCATTGAAACCTGGGCTTTTCATTGGTTCTTTGTCTCCACCAATCTGCTGGTAGGGGAACAGAACCCACTTGTCTGAACCTGCCTAGCAGGACTCAAGGAAAGGACTTTAACTGGTAAGTAAAATGTCACCTTATGAGTTCAAGACATTCAAGCACCTTTAAGAGAAGGATCTGTCAAGAAGGCCTGCCTGGAGATCTATGATTCTTATAAGGAAAATAGTCTAAAAATTGAATAAGGTACACTAGTGTGCCAGTCTGTAAAATGTAAAGGGGGTTATTCATCTCTTTATAGAATACTATGGTCCCACACCATGACCACACATTTCAAACATATCGGACTATAGAAAAGCCTCAAAAACTCAGACCATAATGAAATACAAAAGACCCATCCCATGATAACACCGATCACCCTTTCTCGCCCTAACCCCCTTAGATTGTACCCTTAGCCAAATATAATAAGAAACATCACTGCCTTTATGTAAATAGTTATGATGCCTAAGGTACCCTTAGTACCCCATATAACCCTCCAAGTTCAATATCCTGTTCTTTGTAAAAGTTTTTTTGCTGCAATGTTCATTGTAAACTGCCCTGAATTAATGATAGGGCAGTATAGAAAATCTGTTAAATAAATAAATTTAGGGCCAGTGCTACCATTAGCCGAACTAGGCACTCCGGGAGCACCCATTGCCGTCACTGTTGCCCCTCTCTGGAACCGACAGTGGCAAGAGTCGCAAACAGCCCCGCAGAGCTTACCTTAAAGCTCCGGCACCTCAGGGGTGTTTACTTCCGCCCCTCTCTGACTCTCAATGCCGACTTTCTCTTTGCATGGGAAGTCGACTTTGGAGAGTGGCGGAAGCAAACAGTCCCGTGGTGCTACAACTTGAAGGAAAGCTCTGCGGGGATGTTTGTAGTTATTGCTGCAGCTGTTGATCCCAGAGAGAAGCAGAAGTGATGGCAATGGGCACCACTGGGGGGGGGGGGGGGAGAGGGAGGCACAATGGATGAAGTTTATCTAGGGCTTGGGGTTATTTAGGAAGCCCTATTTGTGTTTTGAATGGCTGAAAATGATTATGCAGATGTCCAGTTCACAAAGGCATCTCTGGAACCATTTTAGAAAATGGGTATATGGATGTCCATAGTGCAGGGGCAACCAAGAAAAACTGGGGTGTGATGGAGACATAGCCAGGCAGAATGACGGAGATGCACTTTGTGGTGTGATTCCAGAATGGCACAAGAACCTCTGGCCCTGTTTGTTGAGGCATCTGTGCCTGTACCTGCTCCTGACCACAAATAAGGAGCAAAAAAGTGCTCATTTGATGGTGGCAACTCTACCAGGAAAAAAAAGCACAATGCGATATCATTGTCACTTTCAATACTGTATTTGCTGGGCAAAGAAACCTGCATTAAATACAAACCCCAAACAGATTACTAATCTACCACTGCACATCTGAGCGTCTGCAATGTCTATGAACATGGATGTCCACTTTCTGGAAAACTCTAGCCGAGACTTCAAAGAACCTGTTTCTGTGGCCATCCATTTGGGGAAATCTATGTTTCTAAAACAGGGCTGAGATGTAAATGATCCTCAGATGTCTCTGGTGTTCTCCAGTGAGACCTCATTTGGAATATTGTGTGCAATTCTGCAGACCACACCTTGAAAAGGATATAAGCAGGTTGGAGTTGGTACAGAGGGTGGCTACTAAAATGGTTAAATGGTCTTTGTTATGAAGCATATGAGGACAGATTTAAAGATCTTAATATGCATACTTTAGAGGAAAGGTGAGATAGGGGCAATATGACAGAGATATTTAAATACCTCAATGGCATAAATGCACAGGAGGGTCTCTTTCAAGCTCTGCTATGAGGGGACATAGCATGAGAGTGAAAGGGGATAGATTCAGTAGTAATATGCAGAAATATCTCTTTACGGAAAGAGTGGTAAATGCATGGAATAGTTTCCCAGTGGAGGTGGTGGACACAAGGACAGTATCTGAATTCAAAAAATACATGGGACAAACACAGAGGATTTCTAAAGGTAAAAAGAGGACTATTGTAGTTGATATGGAAGGGCAAACTAGATAGAAACATAACAGCAGAAAAAGACCACATGGCCTATGTTTTGTATGTTTTGCCCTGGACATCCCAGATTGCACCTGGATGTCTTTTATAAAATACCACTTAAAAGGAGGAAGTGACGTCATCGACTGGAATGGCAGCTTAAGCGGTGAGCTCCGGTGGGCAGCTTAAGATTTGGAGTTTTTCCCCCTTATCCGAGCCCGGGAGACGGTGAAAAATAGCAGGCAGTGGTTGTGGAAAGCCTGCTGAGCGGTATGGCGACGATAAAGAAGGCGGCAGACTTGAAAGAGTTCGCGTACAGCAGCGCCAAGACAGCAAGTGGAGAGAAAAAGATGGCAGGGTTGAGCACGGGAAATGGTGTGGCTCAAGAGCGGAAGGGGCAAAGAGGCGAGGCTCATGAGTTGGCGGAGATGGTGATACAGAACGTGACCCGCGAAGAGATGCGCGGCTGGTTTGGGGAACTTAAAACCGAGCTGCAGGCGGTAAAAGTGGAAATTGGAGACATGTGCGCCGCCATGAGAGAGGAGATGGGTGAGCTGGCCAACAGAGTGGAGGAGCAAGAACAACAGCTGGGGCGCCTGGACACGCGGCAGGCTGGAATGGAGCGTTCATTTAAGGAGCTGGAGACTTGGAAGGACCAAGTGCTGTTGAAAATAGAAGACCTGGAGAACCGGTCCCGCAGGAACAATTTGCGCATTCGCGGGGTACCGGAGGAGAAGGAGTATATGGACGGTGAGAAGGTGGCGCGGGCGGTGCTCCGGACTGTTTTAAGGGAGTTGGGGAATGAGACTGAGCAGATGGAGCTTAAGTTGGTGAGAGCACACCGAGCCTTAGGGCCCAGCAGGCCGAATTGCCCAAGAGACATTGTAATATGTATGGAGGACTTTAAGCTCAAGGAGCGGATCCTTACTTTGACACGCAATCGCAGGGACTTTGAATGGCAGGGTTACAGCCTCCAGCTTTACCCGGATCTAGCCGCGGGGACTTTACAACGGCGAAGGGATATGCAATCTGTTACCACTATATTGCGAAAAGAAATGTCCGGTATAGGTGGCTGTACCCTTTTGGACTTCTTTTTACGGTTGGGCTTAAAAACTGGAGAGTCCACACAGTGCAGGAGGCCCTGGCAGCTTTGAAGGGGGTGGGGCTGGAGAGCGGACTGCGGAAAGCCAGGTCAGAAGACGGTGGTGGGGCGGCGGAGTTGGAGCAGCAGCGGAGTGGAGGGAAACGTCAACGAAGCCCGGAGAAAGTGGCGGAGGATCAGCGGGCTAGTGACAACCGAGACGTGGACGTATGAGGAATCGAGTGTTGGTGATGCTGCTAAGCTGTATAGGACAGGACTTTGCTGTGCTGTCTTATCTTTTGGTCTTTTTCTTTTCTAATACTTGCATAAGTAGTATTGTGGACTTATTGTGAGGATGCACTTTCTTTGATTTGTTTGTTTTGTTTTTTTTTTCTCTCTGGGAGTCAAGGGAGGGGGGAGTAGGGTGGCTGGGTAGGAAGGGGGTTAGTAGGGGGTGTGTATGATAGTACAGAATGAGATCGTTGTCTTGGGGAGAGAGTTGGGGGAGGGGGGGTATGGGGTATGTGGTAGGTGGTATGGGTTATGGTTACGGAGGGTCAGTGGGGGGGGAAGTGAGTGGTGATATGGAGGGGGGGTATAAGAAGTTGCCTCTGGTTGATGGGCACTACTCTGCAGGAGACCTCCAAGGGGTGGAGGGGAGTAGGGGGAGGGGAGGGGGTGGGAGGGAGGGAGGAGGGGAAGTGAGGGAGGGGTTGTGGGGGGAGGGGGCGAGGGGGTGAGGGGGGAGAGGGGTGGGGAAGGGGGGGCAGAGGGAGGGGCAGCGGAAGGGGAGTGGGGGGGAGGGGGGAGACGAGTGGGAATGCAGGCCCTGATAGTAGCTACGCTTAATGTACGCGGGTTGGGCACCTGGAGGAAGCGCAGGATGGTGGAGCGGGAAGCTGACCGGATGCGAGCGGCTTTTTTATGCCTTCAAGAGACGCATTTAAAAGTGGGTCAAGAGCGGATGTTACAAACAAGAAAATACCCGAAAGTGGTGTTGGCGGGGCAGAGAGAGGAGGCCCGAAGGGGGGGGAGTGGGCATTCTGGTGGGGGCGGAATGGGTGGACAAGGTGGTGGGGGAATTTAGGGATAAAAAGGGTAGAGCGGTGGGTATTAGAGTTCAAATGGGGAAGGAGCAGGTGTGGATTGTGAGTGTGTATGGACCTAATGAAAAACAGGGGGAGTTTTATGAGAGGATGCAGACTGTGTTGGGTGGCTTGAGTGATGCCCCTCTAATCATTGGAGGGGACTTTAATCTGACGGTGAACCCGAGGTTAGATAATGGAGGGGGGTAGCGGGCTGGGGAAGCGGGTGGATCGGGTTAAGATGCGGAATATGCGGGACCGGTTGGGGGTAGTGGATGTGTGGAGGAGTCAGAACCCAGGATGCAAGCAATACACACATTACTCCGCACCGCACGGTACATACAGCCGGATTGATATGGTGTGGGTGGGGGGGGGGGATGGGTGAACCGAGTGACGGAGGCAGCCCATGGAGATATTACCTGGACGGACCATGCCCCGGTGATTGTCAAGTTTAGCCTGGGGTATGTGGATGAGGGGCTTAAATTTTGGAGGATCAACGAGGCCTTGCTGGAGGAACCGGGGGTGGTAGAGCGCCTGGGATAAGTGGTGAAGGAATACCAGGATCTTAACTTGAATGGCGAAGTGGGATTAGGGATGGTGTGGGACGGGTTAAAGGCGGTGGTGAGGGGTAATTTGGTCCAGGCAATGGCCCGGGAGCGCAGGCGGAAAGGGGAAAAGGAATCTCGGCTATTGCAAGACATACGTGTACTGGAGCGACAAGCCCGAGGGGGGAGGTTCATGAGAAACTGAAGGAGTTGAGGGGAAAGTTGGACCAGTTACGGGCAAGTGATATAGCGTATGGGATGCGGGTGCTCAAGCAAAGCTGGTTAGAGGGGGGGAATAGGGTGGGGCGGCGGTTAGCCCAGCGGTTGAGGCATAAGGCGATGCAGTCCACTATTGGGGGTATTAGGGGGGCAGGGGGGAAGCTGCTGCATGGTAATAATGAAATTAGAGCGACCTTTGCGGATTACTATAGGCAGTTATACTGCAGTGAGGTGGAGGGGGGGAAGGTTCAGTGTGAGGAATACTTAAAAGGGTGTGCAATGCCGGTTCTCTCAGAGGAAGAGGCAGAATGGTTAGATCTCCCTATATCGGCAGAGGAAGTCGATGTGGCGATAGGGTCCTTGAAGAGGGGCAAGGCTCCCGGGTTGGATGGCTTATCGGGGCGGTTTTATCAAGTGCTTCGCCCGGTGCTGGGGCCATTGCTGGTGAAAGTGTTTAATGGGGTGTTGACGGGTGGAGACATTCCTCACTCCATGCGGGAAGCGGGCATCATGGTTATTCCTAAGCCGGGTAAGGATCCAATGGTCTGTGGGTCCTACCGGCCCATCTCCCTATTGAATGTGGATGCTAAGTTGCTGGCGAAGGTGCTGGCCACTAGACTGGCAGTGGTGATGCCCACCCTGGTGCACCCTGACCAAACGGGGTTTATTGGAGGGCGGCAAGGGGGGGATAATATCCGCAAACTCTGCAACCTCACGTGGGAGGTACAACGGTCCAGGCAAAGGGCCGTTTTTCTCTCAGTTGACGCAGAAAAAGCGTTCGATAGGGTGGAATGGCCGTTTATGATTAGCGTGTTGGAAAAGGTGGGGTTGGGATGAAACTTTGTTAAATGGGTTCAGGCGATGTACGCAGCACCGCAGGCTCGAGTGCGGGTTAATGGTAGCTACTCTGAGGCGTTCCAGTTGGGGCGGGGTACTAGGCAGGGATGTCCCTTATCCCCCTTACTCTTTGCGTTGGTAATTGAGCCACTTGCGACACGAGTGAGGGAGATGCAGGACCTTAAGGGTATCTTAATGAATTCCCAGGAAGTGAAAATTACGTTGTTTGCTGATGATGTCATTTTTACGCTAAGAGAGCCTGTGTTAACTTTACCGGTCTTGATGGGGGAGATAGCGCAATATAGTAAGGTGGCGGGGTATAAGCTTAATAGCAGCAAATCAGAGTTTTTGGGGTTTAACCTCGGAGATGGGATGGAGGCTGCGTTGAAGGGGGCGTTTGCGTTTAAATGGGTAACGGGGACGTATCGTTACTTGGGGGTTCAGATGGGGAGAAAACTGGGGGAGTTGGGGGCTAACAATTATGGGGGATTACTAGAAGCGGTGAGATGTCATTTGCAAAAGTGGAAGGGGCTGTATTTGACGTGGCTGGGGAGGATCGCAGTGCTAAAAATGAATGTTTTACCGCGTTTTCTCTTCCTATTTAGTTCCTTACCTTGTAAGGTGCCACGAGCCTACTTAAAACGGGCTCAGCAGATCTTGATGGAGTTTATTTGGGCAGGGAAGCGCCCGAGGGTAGCGCGGAGTACGATGTATCGTCACGGCACGGAAGGGGGGATGGGGGTGCCCTGGTTGGAGAAGTACTATTTAGCATCTCAGCTGAGGGTGCTCCAAAGTTGGCAAGGGGGGGATGAGACTCCTCGATGGGTGCAATTGGAGCAGGAGTATGGCTGTGGGGGCAGCCTGGCGGCTTGGACTTGGGATCTGGGGGCGACCGTGGAAGGGGGTAAATCCTTTTCGGGCTCTGACCAAGGAACTATGGCTGAAATCGCGGCGTCAATTGTTCGGGGGGAAATGCTACACGAGAGGTATGCATATTATGGGGGTTCGGGAGTTTGCCCCAGGGAAAGAGGGGGGAGTGTACAGAGAGTGGTGGGAGAAGGGGTTGCGTTTAATGGGGCAGTTGCTTCATCCGACGGGGCGGGTGAAAAGTTGGGGGGAATTACAAATTGAATTTGGATTGGCAGCGGGTGGCTTTTTTGCGCACCTTCAGGTAGCATCTTTTTTGGGCCAACAGCGGGTTAAAGACGATTTGAGGGGCGCAGTCATGGCGGTTGAGCGACTTTTGAAGAGAGGGGGGCGGAAGGGGGCTATTGCTCAATTGTATAAGGCGCTGACCCAACAGGAGGGGGAGGGGGATAGGATTCGAGGGGAAGTGGAATGGGAGCAGGTTTTAGGGGGGGAATGGGATCAGGAGCGATGGCGTAATATATACGGGTGGACTAAGCGGGTGGCGCCGAGTACGCTTTATCTGGAAAGTAGTCTTAAGATTCGCTATCAGGCGTATTGGACGCCGTGGAAAATGCGGAAATTCTGTAGGGAAGGAGGGGGGCGATGCTGGAGGGGGTGCGAGGGACGGGGGGACCTATATCATCTACTGTGGGGGTGTCCTGCGGTGCGGAGTCTGTGGATGGAATGGGAGGGGGCCATTCGGGAGGTGACGGGAGTTCCTGTTACACTGACCCCGGCTATGGTCTTGTTGAATGAATTGGGGGGTGTGGGGGAGAGAGGGTTGCAGCAGATGATAGAGTACTGTGTTGCAGCGGTGCGAGGGGCGCTTCTGGCAGGGTGGAGGTGCAGGGATGTCCCAACTCGAAGGGTGATAGTTGCGCGTCTGAATGGCGTGAGGGATATGTGTGAAATAGTGGCATTTCGGGAGCATAAGGTGCAGAACTTCAAGTGTATGTGGCAGGGCTATGATGGGTGGTTGTTGAAATGGCAGGGGGAGGGGCGGACGGGGTAGGAGGTTAGGGGAGGTAAGGGGGGGGAGCAAGGGGATGGGAGGAGGGAGTGGGAGGGGAGCCTTTGGAAGTAGCGAAGGGTTGGGGTGGGGGGTAGGGTGGGGGGGGTTTAGGGCAGAGGGGTTAGGGTGCTTGTTTGCTCTGAGTCGCCTAAATGGATCTGGTCGACTGAGGGGGCATTGGATTACGGTGGGGAAGTGGTTTGGATTGCCTTGATTGATTGTTTGTTTGACGGGGGGGGGGGGGGATGTTTGTGCCTCCCGGCTATGGTGTTTTTCTATTGTGTGTACTATATCCATTGCTGTTTTCTACTGAGTGTACTTTTAAACTGATGAAACACCAATAAAAATGCAAGTTACAAAAAAAAAAATACCACTTAAAAACTGTTAGCAAATGTATATAATATGAACACCAAAATCACAGGCAAGTACTGTAGAGTGAGAGATGTGATTAAACACTAATACCAGCAATAACCCTACCTTGCCACATTGTGGATGAACTGTACTTGCCAAATAGTTTTAGCTGATGAACCCATATAAAAACAATTACAATAATCAAGTCAGGAGAGAATCAATCTCTACTAAACTGCTGCCAGATTTCCAGTACTTAAAAATGCTTATAGCCCTATTTACATAGCACATCAAGGGTAGAATTGGAATATCCTGGGAGCAGGACTAGTCCAACCATTAGGCAAACTAGGCATTCACTTAAGGTGGCAACTTATGGAGGGGTGGCAAACATGACGTTCCAAGCTAAACAATACATTTTGGCAGCCGGGGGGAGGGGGGGAGTGGGGGAGGGTATAAACCTTAATGGTTGCCTAGGGTGCCAACACCTTGAACCAACTCTGGGGACCGGCCCTGGTGGATGGGCTCATAATTGTCCTAGTATTTTAAAAATAGCTATAACAATTGTAGAGTCCTTTTACTCCTAAGCATATTGAAAAATACTCATACACTTGCTTGCACAAACTGTGGCTGCAGCAACACCACAAAACCGCATGTGGCATCACTCAACAGCTTCCACAAATAGCTGCCAGCATGAAATGGTGATTTTGCAACTTCTGTGTATAAGTACCATAAATTATATGTTATAGCTTAATTTCAGAAAACTATACATATAACTGGCTCCAATTAAGCAGAAAGATTTTTTTTTACATTTATAAGACAAAATAAAAAACATGAGAGATTAAGGGTATAGGCCCCTTAACCCCTGAATGAAATGAACACTTTTATTAAAGTTGTGCACAGGGCCGGATTTACCTTGAGTGAGGCCCTACGCCAACAAAAATTGTGGGCCCCCAGCAGGGGCGGCCCAAGGGGGGTGCGGGGCCTCATTTGCATAAGGGGCCTCATTTGCATAAATATTTGCATAATGTTACCATATACAGTCAAACCTCGGTTTTCATGATTAATCCGTTCAAAAAAGTCTGACTATAACCGAAACGGACTAAAACCGAAGCAAGATTTCCCATAAGAAATAATGTAAATTCAATTAATCCGTTCCAGACACCCAAAAATATTGACAAAAAATACATTTTATAGAGAATAACTATCTTTTTACATACAGAAAACAATGAGAAATACATATAAATGACTAATGAAATGGATATAAATGAGCATGTAACATCACTTTTACCTTTATTGAAGACTTTTGTTGGCATACACAGTGTCGGGAGAGGTGGAGAGGCAGTGTCAGCCAAGCAGCAGGCAGTTGAGAAACAGTGGGACAGAGAGTCTTAGGCTGCCTCCGGCCCCCCTAAGGTAGCAGCCTGACACAGGTGAGAGTCAGAGAACAGCGTGGGGCTGTGCCAGCAGGAGCCTGCAAGGTTTCAAGGAGAGGCCGCGTGTGCAGGCCTGCAGGACACCCAGAATCCAATCGGGAGGGCAGGGGCCCCGGCGGGAGACTGGGCCGCCAAGGAGAAGCAGATTCGGTCACCAGCTCCTGTCCCGGTTCAAGGGATGTGCAGGGGAAGAGGCAGCAGGCAGACGTCAATCGGGGGAGAGTCCGGGGCAGGAAGCAGTTTCGGGCAGGCCACGCTGGAGCGTTGAACTCCTCGGCTCCCCAGAGGTCCCGCAGAATCGCTGGCTCAAGCTCCGTGGGAGATCGCTGGCTCACGCTAATCCATGGCAGGTACGGGGGGGGGGGGTAAAATGCTGTAAGAAAACCGAGACAACGTACGAAAACCGAAACACAATCTTGATGAAAAAAATCAACGAAAACCGAATCGTACGAAAACCAGGGCATACGAAAACCGAGGTTTGACTGTACTAACTTTTAGTAAACGTGCCTCTTAATGAGTGTATGGATAAAGAAAGACTAAAAGATTTCTACATTACTATAATCCAGTGCCAACTGCCAGACACATTAGGAACTACTACAAACACTGCCCATTTAGAACCCATAGTAAACCCGCCGTATCCTAACAGCACTACCAGGACTCACAAAGCACCATACTCTACCAATCAAAAGGCAACACTGCAAATATTAAACCAATACATTTCAGAGAACAACAATACATGACCTACTGGGGAAAGAGAACAAGTGGCAATGTCAAATAGGAATTATATAAACAGAACACCTCAGCTCAGTTACACATGCAGAACATAGACCATCACCAAACAAGTAATCACAATTTAGAAACAGGAAGACAATAATTAAACTGGGAATCCCAAAAGCCAAACTTGGAATGTACAACACTGTAGAAATAAAACTATACATTAATTTGCTCTTGTACTAAACAAAGCGCAGACGTTAATGATGCACATTTACCAGAGCTGACATATTCCAATTAATAAATTCAAAATAAAGAGATATTTTTCTACCTTTTGTGCATTTTTTTCAGCTGCAATTGCTCCAGCCACTTTCTTCTGGTTTCTTCGTGTCTTCTGCTAACTCTCCATCGTCTGCTGTCCATTTGTCCTTTCTTCTCTCTTCTAGATTTTTTTCCATTCTCTCTCTACATCTGCTTTAACATACTAATCTTTCTCCTTTTGCTCTTTCCTCATTCCTATTTCATCCACTCAAATTTTACCCCTCCATCCTCAATCCCCACTTACTCTCCCAATACCCGGCCAATTGTAGATTTTTTATCCCTCCCACACAAAATATTTTTCCCTTCTCCATTTTACTCTTCCAGCCCCATCCCATTCTAATCCTCCCCCAACATCAGCTCCCTTCTAGTTCCAGCCTCACCCAGCATCCATTCCCTTCTAGTCCCTGCATCAGCCCATTTCCAGTCCTAGCCATCCATCAGCCCATTTCCAGTCCTAGCAACCCCCCAACCCAATACCAGTCCTAGCCCCCCTTCAACCCACTTACAGTCCTTAACCCATCACCCCATTTTCAGTTTAAGCCCCCCCTATAACCCATTACCAGTCCTAACCCCCCAACAGCCCACTTCCAGTCCTAACCCCATCAACCCATTTCCAGTCAGCCCCCCATAGCCCATTGCCAGTCCTACCCCCCCCATCAGCCCACAGCCCATTACCAGTCCTAACCCCATCATCCCACCTCCAGTTTTAACCCCCCAGCCCATTTCCAGTCCTAGCCCCCCATAGCCCATTACCAGACAACCCCCATCAGCCCACAGCCCATTACCAGTCTTAACCCCCCCCCAAAGCCCATTACCAGTTCTAAACCCCCCCAACAGCCCATTACGTCCTAACCCCATCAGCCCACCTCCAGTCTTAACCCCCCTGCCCATTTCCAGTCCTAGCCCCCCAATTGCCCATTACCCTACAACCCCATCAGCCCACAGCCCATTACCAGTCTTAACCCCCCCAAAGCCCATTGCCAGTTCTAAGCCCCCCCAACAGCCCACAGTCCATTACCAGTCCTAACCCCTTCATCCCAACTCTAGCCTTAACCCCCCCCAGCCCTTTTCCAGCCCCAGACCCCCAATAGCCCATTACCAGTCCTACCCCCCCATAGCCCATTACCAGCCCTACCCCCCCAGCCCATTTCCAGTCCCAGCCCCCCCAATAGCCCATTACCAGTCCTACCCCCCCATAGCCCATTACCAGCCCTACCCCCCAGCCCATTTCCAGCCCCAGCCCCCCAATAGCCCATTACCAGTCCTACCCCCCCATAGCCCATTACCAGCCCTACCCCCCCAGCCCCTTTCCAGCCCCAGCCCCCCAATAGCCCATTACCAGTCCTACCCCCCCCATAGCCCATTACCAGCCCTACCCCCCCAGCCCATTTCCAGCCCCAGCCCCCCCAATAGCCCATTACCAGTCCTACCCCCCCCCCCCCCCGTCGGCCTAAAGTAAAATTTAATTAAAAAAAAAAACCTGGTGGCTGCCGCGGCAGCACCGACTGACCCGCGGGGGCCCCGTCTACAAGCTGAAGCCGTCGGGTCGGGTCGGGTCGGTCATTCCTCCCTCCCTCCCTCCCTCCGTGCAGGCTGCAGGCTGTGAGAGACGCGAAGAGAGAGCGTCTCCTCGCGTCTCTGTTAAGCCCGCAGGGGCTGATGGGAAATTTCCCATCAGCCCCTGCGGGCTTAACAGAGACGCGAGGAGACACTCTCCTTTCGCGTCTCTCACAACCTGCAGCCCGCACGGAGGGAGGGAGGGAGGGAGGAACGACCCGACCCGACCGCTTCAGCTTGTAGACGGGGCCCCCACGGGTCAGTCGGTGCTGCCGCGGCAGCAGAGGGGCCCCGCGGCGGCAGCCACCAGGTTTTTTTTTTCAATTGTATTTAAAAAAAAATTTACTTGTTCTTTTTTTGTGGGCCCCTGCCGGCTGTGGGCCCTACGCCATGGCGTACATGGCGTATAGGTAAATCCGGCCCTGGTTGTGCATGGTTTGAAGAAGCCATGGGAAAAATCATTTGCTTAGTCATCCAAACTATACCTATGGCATGCCCCCTTATAATCGCAGCCTCCTGGTCATCTATATCTGAAGACAGTGGCTTTCTGAAATCATATGTGGCTGATCTGCACGTGTTAATGTGACTATTTATACACATAGATACTTTTAAAGTGACTTCCTGTGCCTGACAGAGAGCAACAGAAAAACAGAGGATTTAGAAATATCAATGATATATTTATCCAAGGCTAAAGGGGCCCTTTTACTAAGTGCCGCTAGCCAGCCTGTGGTAACTGGCTACAATGAATGCTAATGCCAGCTACTAACTGGCAAAACACATTAACTGCCACTTGGATGCTAATGTGGAGACTGGGCAGATTAGGGGTGGCGTATGAATGTGTTGAGCACCATTAACATGACACTCAATGCAGGTGCACCTAACAGTATATCTATGAGAATCGTTAGATGCACTCATGTAAGACATGCCACACATTGATATGTTCAGTCACGTGTTAACTGCCAGGAATATGCTGGTCATGCCCATGACAGCTCATGTGAAGGCTGTGTGCTTAAAGTGTGTTAAAGCTTTTTACTCCAGTTTTTACTTTATCTTTCAGATTTACTAATTCCATATTCACTAACACAATCTTTACAGTCCCAAAACCAAAACAGATTAGTTGTTCCATCTAATGCTTATGCCCGTCATGAATCTACCAGTCAGACTGCTTTTGTTCTTTGGAATTCTATTCCCCTATATAGTCTTGCAAGCCTTTAAGAAAAGCTTAAAACCTTTTTTTTGAACAAGCGTATGCTATCACTTAGATGGCTGGGACTGTTTTTGAACCACTGACTTGTACTGGTCTAGTCCCTTTATCCTTTCTTCCTTTTCATTTACCTGTTTTATGTTCTGTTATTTGCTTTATTTGATTTTTGATTTTGATGCAATTATTTTATGCTATGTTGTAAACTGCTTTGATTATATGACTAAAGGTAGTATATCAAATATTTAATCTTCATGTTTTTTTCAAATATTCCATTCCGAAAAAACAAAATTGATTTTTTAAATGAAGTACAATGGAATTTTCCTTCATTTTCTTAAGCGTATTCTTAGACCAGCATTCAAAGGTGGAATATGGTTTTAGAATGAGGGAAAAAAGGCACAAAATTACCACTGGTATACCCTGCTTAAGCTGAGTAGTGGTATTTTAATTGGATTGGGAAAATGACACCACACAGGGACTTTGCCTCAGCTGTAGCCTTAAGCTTTGCTACAGCATCCTTCCTACTGGATCAAGAAAAGTTATTACCGCTTACAGGACCAGTTCAGCCACTAAATAAAAAAAAAAAAAAAGAAAACACACCTCTTCAAATATATCCAGTTTAAAAACAGATGTTGTTCCATCTACTGAATGGAAAACATTCTGCTGCAGTATTTACAAATGTAAAAATGTTCACAAATGTAGAACATTAGGGCACACTATAGAGAGGCAGCAAAATATGATTGGGTTATGTAATGCACATTTATCTCAGGGCCCACTTAACTATGTTGTTATTTGACACTTTCCCTTGGCCCATTGATTTAAGTCTGCTAAATTGTTTCTCCCTTTATTCTTACCAAGATAACTAGGTGAGTTCATGTTCGGCAGTAATATTCTCTCCCAAATTGATCCTAGAGAAAAATAATCAAAGATGAGGTCTTAAGGAGTTACCGCTATACAAATGTTTAGTAGTACCTTGCATTGGCTCTTGTCTTGCCATCCTATTCATAGAGGCAAAGGAAGACCTTGACAGTCGACACAAGGCGAACCTCAACAAGGATAACATTAAGTTTGAGTATCAGAGAGCAGAGAAAGGGAATTATCCTAAGACCGGTGGGGTTTCAGATTTGTTTTCTATGTCACAGTCGTCACAACAAAAGTTTTGAGATGTCAGAAGATGATGGACTTGCAGAATGACTCCATCTGTTGTGGCCACAAAACCCCAAAATGTTAGTGGCTGCATTTGTGTGGCATGGTTAACATGTTACAGGATGATGCGGCATGTGAAAGATTTCTTCTTCTTTGAACCAGATGAAGAAAGCAAATTGCCCTGGTGCTTGGTAACTGGTACAAAGTAGAGGCTTCAAGGCACATATCATATAGTGTGTAACAATTTACCATCTTTCAGCTCAATCAGAACTAGTCTCTATTAGGCCATGGTATCATGGGACATCATTCTGAACTATCCGTGCCATATCCCATTTTTTCATAATCTTCACTAGCTCAGCCATTGCTTTGATAGTCCTCGGCTGGGGGCCACAGACTGAAGTTCCCTCTGGAGCTAGCCAACAGGGTCATCATTGAACTATGATTGACTGGGACACCTTCCCTATTTCTGTAGCATCACAGCTGTCTCAGAAGGTAAAAGCAGGGTGTGGGAATTTGAACTGGGTTTTGCACAACACTTGCTGCCAGGCTGGTCCATCTGTTTTCTAACATAGGTCCTATTTCTGTAGAGGAGCATTACCAAAACAGCACCAATAAACTAATTTGGGCTCATATATTGTAGGGGAGGGGCTGTTATTTATTTAAAGCATTTCTATAGACTGCCAAACCATATCTGCAACTAAGTAACTGTGCTGATGTACTAAGTATAGCTAAACTGAACATAACACTCAGAAACACTCCCTGAGCTGTATATCCTGAACACATCCATACTCTACATACTGACCTACCTGCTCCCACCCCTCTCCCCACCTGAAACGCACCCCCCCCATACAACACTCATTGACACAGGGCTGACCATTGGCAACAACAGAAATGGCTCCCCCCTTATTTACTCTCGCCCTAATCTACTCTCTAGTCAGCACATTCCACAATTCTGATGCTGCTGCAATTGGCTACAACCCTATCCAACTAATCCAAAACGCCAGCAGGAAACACCACAACAACCAATATCAACCACCTCCAAGACTTCATCATAGACAGTCACATCTGCTTTATGTATCCTTAGAAATCACAACCTCCAAAAAGGACAAAGAAGCTAAGCCTCAACAGGATCTTAGATGTGCACTCATCAACGCACGCTCTGTCCGTAATAAATGGCCGGTAGTCACAGACCTAATAGCCACCCACAATCTAGACATGCTAATGGTCACAGAAACATGGCTTTCAGACACGGACAATGCAATTATAAACCACCTCACACCACCTAACTTCTCGATCTACACCTGTAACAGGGAAAACAGAAGAGATGGAGGTGTACTGGTAATTGCAAAAACTGCGCTACAATATCGGGCTAACCTGATCATGAGCACACAGCATCTGAACACGCTAACTATTACCAATAAACTCAATACTATTAACATCATTTATAGGGCACCAGGTACTGAGTCAGATGAACTCTCAGACATTATTGACTTAGCTTGTAACCCGGAAGACCCCTCCAAACCTAACTTGCTTATGCGAGACTTTAATCTTGCTTCCACTCAACCCACCCTAGCCAAAACCTTCCTCGAAGCAATGTCCAACCTTAATTATGTTCCCTGTAAAATAGTTATCTCCAAGTTCAATGCCCTGTTCAATGTAATTTCAGTTTGTTCAATGTAAACCGCACTGATGCAAAATAGCGTGGTATATAAGAGAATGTAAATAAATAAATAAAATAAAAAAAATAAAATAAAATTACGAACAAGTAGTGATTGATCCCACCCATCAAGCAGGGAACCTCTTGGACCTAATCTTCGTCCCCCAGTCAGTTATGAGTAAGATGAAACAATTCGACATTGCCATCACCCCGGTTCCATGGTCAGACCACAACCTGATAACATTCCAGATACCAACGCAACAAACCACATGCCACCGCTCAAGCAAAAAGGAGATATCAAGAGCCGCCCGCTTCAAGCAACTTGACAGTGAGATGTTCATGAACGCTGCACTCCCAAAACTTGCTCAATCCACAGCCAACCTTAATAAAATGGTCTCCAACTGGAATGATACCCTTGCAGCATATGCTCACCAACCGGCCTTCACCAAAAAGGCTACACCTGACAGCGGAGTCAACAAAAAGCAGTCTGCTCCATGGTTCTCCCCTGATCTCCGAGCTTCCCTGCTCCACCACACAGGGCACCACACAGGGCACAGAGAGAAAATGGAGAATTACACATAGAACCGCTGACCAAATCATCTATTTAGAATATCTGAAACATTGTGAATCAACATGGGCCAAGAGGAAGGAATTCCACACTGAGATCCTCAACCGCTCACTAAATAAGCCAAGAGACCTATTCAACCTAGTAAAATCCTTAACCAACCAACCTTCCCCACCTCAGCAAGAAAGCATCCAACCCCAGGCATACGCGAACTACATTCAATCAAAAGCAATAAAGATCACCACAACAACATCACAGGAACCCTCCAAGACTCCCCAGATGCAGTTTCCACTCACAAAACTCACCCCCCTCAGCAAAGACCATCGAGGAGATCATCACCTCAATCAACACTAGGACTGCACCAACTGATCCTTGCCCAGCCCATTGGATCAGAAATATGCGCTCTCAACTCAGCCCAATCATAGCCAACATTGACAAGCTCTCCTTTGAAACCGGAGTCTTCTCAGACGCTCTCAAGCACACATCCATTTGTCTACTACTTAAAAACAACCAGCTGGATCTGAAGAAAGAGGATTTATACCGACCAATCTCTAGTATTCCATTACTAGCTAAAATTCTAGAGAAGCTGACCCAGAGACAGATCCAGCAGCATGTCGATATGTCCTCCCCATTAGACCCATGTCAACATGGATTCAGAGAAGCCCATGGTGTAGAAACCCTTCTAACGGTATTAACCAATACACTTACCATTGGAATAGACAGCATCAAGAACGGCTTTGCACTAATTTTCCTCGATATAGCAGCAGCATTTGACTCCGTAGATCACGTTCATCTCCTGAGGCAGCTTCATGAGAAGGGAATCCAGGACCAAGCATTGAACTGGTGCAAATCCTACCTCGAATACAAATGGAAGCAAGTACGCATTGGTAATGACACATCCGAACCTTTCCAGCAGAAACAGGGTGTACCCCAAGGTTCCTCCCTGTCGGCTCTGCTCTTCAATATATATATGCAGCCAGTTTGTGATATTGCCCGCTCTTTCAGCATATCTTGCCTTATGTACACAGATGACGTACTGCTGTTTACACCAGTAACTGTCACTTGCCCAGACTACACTGTACTAATCAACTGCTTCAACGCCATAACGGATTGGCTACTCACTCAGAACCTCCGTATAAATTTCAAAAAAACAGAAGTCCTAATAACAAGAAATAAAGGTTTCTCGCCTCCACCAACATTAAAAGTCAGAGACGAGGAATTCCCAGTCAAATCCAATATACGTTATCTGGGGGTCGTATTGGATCAACAGTTGGACTTCAAGGAACACATAAAACGCACTGTAAAAGCTATCTATTTCAAGGTCAAAACCCTCCGGCACTTGAGACCTATAATTGAACCCGGTGACTTCCGCACCATCTTCCAAGCGCTAGTCACACCACACTTCGATTATGCCAATATAATACTTCATGGTCTCCCAAAGAGCACCCTCAACCCTCTACAGTTAGCCATGAACGCAGCAGCCCGCTTACTTTGTGGAGCCTCAAGGAATGACCACATCTCCCACATCCTAAAAGAACTTCACTGGCTCCCAGTATGCTCCAGAATCCTATTCAAGGCCCTCCTTACTACCTTCAAGGCCTTCAACAAAATCTCACCTGCATCTATCTCCGACCTCATCATCCACACTGCAAACAACAGACCTAGGAGACCACCGGCTGCAGACATGCTACTCATTCCAAGCGAATCCACGAAGTTCAACCAGACCACCATCAATAGGGCATTCCTGAACTACGCTCCCAGATGTTGGAACAAGCTCCCTCCCACCATTAGAGCAATCAAGGATCTTAGACTGTTCAGAAAAGCCCTTAAACACCACCTTTTTCTCTTGTATTTTACACAACGGGATATCCCCCCCCCACACACACCCATCCCCAACCTCCCAACACCAAACTGCAGTGATATGAGACTAGAAACTACAGCGAATTGAGACCTAAATATCTTGTACTAAGAATGTAAATAGTTTGCAATGTACTAAGAATGTAAATAGTTTCCCCTGAGTTACCCCATGATAAATCCCTGTTCTATGTAGACGATGGTCTAATGTAATTGACTAAGTGTTATTTGGTTCAATGTAAACCGCACTGATGACAAAGAGCACGGTATATAAGAAATGTTAATAAATAAAAAATAAATAAAATGGTTTATAGTGGAATACAAAAACCATACATAGTAAGTATAGTTAAAAACATACATAATAGACAACATTAAATAACAAAATACAAAAATACTATAAAAGTTAAGTCTGGCCCATAAGCAGCTAAAAGCAAGTAAGTTTCTGAAGCAATCTAAAACTTTAGCAATCACTGCATGCCCTTAGATCCTCAGGGAGACCATTCCACAACTGCAGTGTATAAAAAAAACTTGCTCAAGAGCTTTTATTGCCAACTTGTCAATACTCAACATTCAGAGTTTGAGATATAACCGATGAGTAATATACCACAGTAACAAACATGTCAAACAAGTATTGCATCCATTTTAAGATATTGTTTTTGATCTTCAAGATGAAATTAGGGTTGTCAGTTCATTAACTGACAAAGCAATGTAACTAATGCAAACAAGGAGTCATATGATCTTTTCTAAACTTTCTTAATAGTATCTTTGATGCTGTATTTTGAACAAGTTGTAATGGAGGCAGGTAATCTCATTAAGGCCATATTACTATCATTCAGACATGGAAACAATACTGCTTGAATACAGGTGTATACTGAAGGAGAGCTCACTTTGGTCAAAGGGTATCAAAACTTGTAATGCTAAATATTTTAGTAATATACTGCCCTTCATAGTTTAATCCAAAAACTAATGGCCAAAGAAATAGTAGACTCCAGTGATATAAATCACAACCGTATATGGGATCATTCTGACCTGTGTTTAGCGGCGATATATGTCCAGGGCAGACGTATATCCCTTGCTAAATGCCCGGGTACTATTACAGCAAATAAGCTTCCCACACATTCAGCAGAGATGTGCAGGGAGCTCAGCATGAGAGTGGGAGGGGGTGGGCCTAGGGAGAAGCATGGGCAGGCTGGAGGCGGGACAATGACCCCAGATGTACAGGGCTGATTCCAGTGTCAGCCCTGTGTGTCCAGGGTTGCAGTTTGGACATGGAACTTATTCTACCCTTGCAGGTGGAATAAACTCCCCCGAGGATGCCAGTGGCCAAGGAATGGACCAGGAGAGGGGGTGAGTAGGGACAGGGAGTTCCCTGCAGCCCAATCCCAGCTTTGGAAGGCCTGATTGGGGGTCAGGCGGCAGGGAACAGCAATTTGACTCTAGCATTGGCTATTTGGGCTCCAGCATGGTGCTGCAGTGCCATGGCAATGGGACACCATGGCACCATGGCTCCATGCAGGAGCCAGGCTGAGCTAGCCATGCAGAGCTCTGGACTTCCGGATGACCTGGACATGCACCTACAGAATTGGCCTCATAGCAAATAATCACTGTCCAACAAACTTTTTTTCAAAGTTCTATACCCTGTAGTACATCTCTGTCCAATTCTTTGAGTGAGGGGCAATTGAGAGAGCATTCAGTGGATGGGGTTATTTACTGTATCCACACTCCAAGCTATGAATTGAATGAGCAAACTCTTGATGCAGCAGTGGTGAAATGTGGACCTCATCGAGTCTACTGTTTAATTAATATTATCTAACAGATAGTTCAGCTTTTAGGGTTGCTATTACCGAGAATATTAAATTTTATTTGAAAATAAAAGGTTTATAATATAGAGGGGTTTTTTTTTCCTTGATCTGTGAGGAGAAATCTGATTAGCCACTTGAAAGCCCTGTTGTGGAGACATTCCATGACCCGAAAAAGGAAGACATTCTGAGGTCTTTTCCCCTCTTTTTAATTTGTTGATGCATTGATGCACATGTACTGGGGATATCAAATTTTGAAACAGTTTGTTAGACAGTGATTATTTGCTAGGCAAAATGGAATGTGCTATTGAGTCAATGCTGATGCCTGGTGATCCAGCCCCTGGGTTTTCTTGGCAAGGTGCAAACAGAAGTAGATGCCAGGGGTTTCTTACTTGTTATACGGTTACAAAAAAAATGATGCAATAAACTATACATCAGAAAAAATACAATATGAAAAGCACAATTGAAATACAAGAATGACTCCAGTTCATAAAAGCATGTCAAAATATTCCAAACAAGATATTAATTATGTAATACAGGTATGCATACATATTTGTTAACTAAGTTGCAGCCTGTCTTAAGTACTAGGTATTAGTAGACACATGGTGAAGGTTTTTCTAGTATCGATACTTCATGGTCAGCTCAGAGTTGGTTCAAGATGATGGCACCCTAGATAAACCTTAAGCATTATGCCCACCTGGCTGCCAGAATCTATATTTTTGCTTTGGATGCATCGCCTCACCACCCACATCAGGACCATACTTAGGCTGGTGTGAGTGGTGCAGCCGCACAGGGTGCAAAAAAGTAGGGGGCACATTTAAACCTGGACCAGAAGTTGAACCCCCGCCCCCCGGAAGTGAAGCCTTTCACAAAAGACTTTACTTGAACTATACTATACGGGAGCAGATGCACTGTGCTGAATGCTGCCTAAAGTCGGTGTTTTCTAGTGAGCCGTTTCAGCCGTATGCCACACAGCCTTTTTTGGGAGGGCTGCGGCCAGGTGGAGTAGCCGTGGCTCTGCAACTCATTATTCTGGGACTTCAGTGTCGGCAGTGCAAGCACATTCTAAATACGTCTTTGCTGCCCAGAATGTCTCGGTGCAAATCTCGAGATCAAGACATGCTGGGCTGCAAGGACATGTTTAGAATGCACGTGCATTGCTGGTATTGAAGTTCCAGGCAGTGGTTCGCAAACTGTGGGTCATGACCCCAAATGGGATTGCAAAATCCTCATTTGGGGTTGTGGCCGCTTGAAGAGTTAAGAGTTCAACAAGAGAAACAAACTACTACTAAAACTTATCATTTGTATAGCGCTACAAGATGTACGCAGTGCTGCCTGCACGGGCTGTTCTGCTTTACTGCCTGCCTTGAATTGTGCTCCTGTTTGTAAAACTAAGTTGAATAAACAGAAGTGACTGCCTGATGCCGCCAGTGTCGTTGCCTCCTTACCATACCCAAAAAATAGCTGTCTGCTGCAGATGCCCTCCAGGACTTCTGCCTGTTGCTGCTCTAATATTTTGTTTAGCCATCTTGCCATTGCTCTTGGAGCCTTTTCTGTTTTCTGCTGCTCTTGACTTTTCTTTCCATCCTGCCATCTCTCTCCGGCTCTTTTCTGTCTTCTGCTGCCGCACCAAGATTTCGCTTCTATAGCCCCTTCTTTGCCTGACGTTGCCAATCCTAGATTTTTTTTAACCACGTCCAAGGGCCTTCTCTTCTTGCCACCAACATTACTATTGCATTTAACAATCCCTTCATGCCGTTTACACTTGCCTCTGGTAGCAGTCAAAGGTCAGCCTTCAATAACACCACAATGCTGGAGGCATCTTAATTGTACTCTTTTCTTCTTCCTTCCAATTTTGATGAGATATTAAAAAGGCACAGACAGAGGGGGTTTTAGATAAACATTGAAGATTATGGGACTCAAGTTGGAAGGGGCCAGTGTGAAGGGAACGGTCTGATTGATAGGGGCATGAGTGAGCACCCTGCCCGGGCTCATGCCAGAGTATGGATAGGGAGAGATGAGTCTTGAGGAAGGGTTTAGAAACATAGAAATATGATAACAGAAAAAGACCACATGGCCTATCTAGTCTGTCCTTCCATATCAACAACTAAAACAGTCCCCTTTTTACCTTTAGATATCCTCTGTGTTTGTCCCATGCTTTTTTTAATTCAGTTACTGTCCTCATCTCTACCACCTCCACTGGGAGACTATTCCATGGATCCACTACTCTTTCCGTAAAGAAATATTTCCGCATATCACTCCTGAATCTATCTCCCTTCACCCTCATCCCATGTCCCCTCGTAGCAAAACTTGCTTTCAATTGAAAGAGGCTCTCTCCCTGAACATTTATGCCACGGAGGTATTTAAACATCTCAATCATATCACCTCTATCCCGCCTTTCCTCTAAGGTGTACATATTAAGATCCTTCAGTCTGTCCTCATATACTTTATAATGAAGACCACTAATCATTTTAGTAGCCACCCTCTGCACCGACTCCATCCTGTTCACAACCTTTTGAAGGTGCGGTCTCCAGAATTGCACACTATACTCCAAATGAGGTCGCACCAAAGACTTATACAGAGGCATTATCACCTCCTTTTTTCTGCTAGCCATTCCTTTCTGTATGCACACAAGCATCCTTCTAGCTTTTGCTGTCCCCTTTTCTACCTGTTTATCTACTTTAAGATCATCAGACACAACCATGCCTAGGTCCCGCTCTTCTTTAGTGGACAAAAGTACTTCACCCCCTATACTATATTGCTCCCTTGGATTGCTGCAGCCCAAATGCATGATCTTACATTTTTTAACATTAAATCCCAGCTGCCAGATTCTAGACCATTCTTCAAGCTTAGCTAGATCCCTCCTCATATTATCTACACCTTCCTGGCTGTCTACTCTATTGCAGATTTTGGTATCATCTGCAAAGAGGCAAACCTTACCCAACAGCCCTTCCGCTATATCACTAACAAAGATGTTAAAAAGAATCGGACCAAGGACAGATCCCTGGGGCACACCATTGGTAACATCCTTCTCCATAGAGTGAGCTCCATTTACTTGTACTCTTTGTCGCCTCCCACCCAACCAATTTCTAACCCAAGCAGTAACTTTAGGGTCCATCCCTAGGGTGCTCAGTTTGTTTATAAGTCCCCTGTGAGGAACAGTGTCAAAGGCTTTACTGAAATCTAAATACACCACATCTAGGGCTCTCCCTCAGTCCAACTCCCTGGTCACCCAGTCAAAGAAATCAATCAGACCTGCCTCTGGTGAATCCATGCTGCCTCGCATCCTCTAATCCGCTGGACTCCAGAAACCTCACTATTTTCTCTTTCAGCAGCGTTTCCAAGAATTTACTCACCACCGAAGTTAAACTAACCGGCCTGTAGTTTTCAACCACATCCTTACTTCCGCTTTTGTGTAAAGGCACCACATGAGCCTCTCTCCAGTCCTTTGGCACCACTCCCGACTCCAACGAGGCATTGAAAAGGTCAGTCAATGGAGCTGCTAGAACGTCCCCAAGTTCCCTCAGTATTCTAGGGTGTATCCCATCTGGTCCCATCGCTTTGTCTACTTTAAGTTGAGCTAGTGTCTCATGAACACAGTCTTCTGAAAATTGTTCAAGTTGTCCCTCACTTCTGTTCCTGTTTGTGGGTGTTTTCTGAGGTCCTGTTCCTGGTTCTTCATCTGTGAACACAGAACAAAAATATTTGTTAAGCAATTCCGCTTTATCCTCATCAGCTTCTACATATTCTTCCCCTGCACCCTTGAGTCTGACAATACCACTTTTGCCCTTCCTCTTCTCACTAATATATTTCCTTCCCTGGTTTGATTAAGAGGGTCATGAGTAGTAGCAGAAATTGAAATTATAGGCCTACAAGCAACAATTTTTAAAGGGCCCCCTAGAGTGAGGAAAATCCACTTTAGCAAATATAAAAGTAAATAAAAGTGGGTCTCCTTCTTCCTTGGGGGTCCCAAGGAAGAAGGGGAAGAAGGGGACCCTCTTCCTAGGAGCCACTTGGGCAGAATTTACACCACTGGTCATAAGTGATGCATGAGCCTGGGCAGAGTGGTGAGTGTGAATTACTGAGTCTGCGATATGGGTGTGATCGAGGGGACATGAGCTTGGACCAGATGGTTTGTATGGGAAGAGCTGAATCTGAGGGATGAGTGTGATAGAGAGGGGTATGAATGAGGTATGAATTTGGGAGGGTGATGTGACAGAGGTGCATGATCCTATGCTGGATGGTAAGTGTGGAGGGGGCTGAGTATGATAGAGAAGGGCATGAGTCTCGGCAGGGTGGTGAGTGTGAATGGAGAGGCGCGGGTCTGTGAGGATTGTGTGTTTGAAAGGGGCATGATCAAGGCATGAGCCTGAGCAGGATGGTAAGTATGGAAGGGACAATGAGTCTGGAGGATGGGCATGAGTGAGATGTGAGGCATGACTCTGGGCAGGGTGGCGAGTGTGAATAGGGAGAAAATACGCAACTGATAAAAGTCTGATGTCATGGGGGAGGCGCCAGGTTCACAAGTCACACAGGGTGCAGTTATAGCTTGGTACGGCCCTGCAAGTGCACAGCTTTACCATGCTTTAAAATAATGGCCCCCAAATCAGGTTCAGGGGAGTTTCCTGTCCCCAGAGCCTCAGTTTTAATAGAATTCCTAAGCAACTTATTTGCAGCAGCCAGATATGCATCTTATCTAAATTATGATTGATTGATTTATTCTGTATCTTGCTCACATTTTTCCAGTAGTAGTTTAAGAATATGCCATACTGGGTCAGACGAAGGGCCATCAAGCCCAGTATCCTGTTTCCAACAGTGGCCAATCTAGGTCACAAGTACCTAGCAGGTTCCCTAAAAGATACAGGTTAAGACAATTCAGAAGTTGTTTTTCCTTCCCTGGAAGGATTACAGTCTATTACTGCAACATACAGTATTTACAATGGACTTCTGAAATGACCAGCTGAATTTTACTAGCATGGAAACAGAAATGGTGACCCCATTGGGAAATAAGTTCTGCTAGTGGTCTAGGATGCAAGTTAAATAATATAAGAGAAATCACTGATCTCTGTAGTAGGGGCATGCAGGCTAAAAATAGTAGTTTTGTTTCATTTCATTTTTGATATTTTTTTTCTTCTTCTATCATTTTCCCTCAATATTATTTGCCCATGCTATCTCCTAATAGTGCACACTCTCGCAAAAAAAGTGCCTACTATTGCTCAGTAACGTAAAAGCACTATTGATGGGAACTAGGAAATGATGATAATGTCATTATTTCCTGTTTCGTCGAGACCCCAGCTTTCGTTTCAAACAAAAGCATATCCCTGCTCTGTACACAGACTGCAATATCTTGGATCTTGAACAGAAGGATCCTTATAGTCTTAACTAAGACTGATCCTACAAAACAAACCCACCAAAACTGATCCCCCTATGCCAAATAATTCAAGACAGGAGATCAGAATGGAATGGTTCAAAGGTGGAGCTCATATCCAACATTATAAATGTCTTAGAAAAGTCATCTTTCCAATAACACAAAAGTGCATTCATCGAATTCATGAGTAATATTTTGTGCTTCAGAATCCAGCTTGTCTATAGTTCAAAATCTCAGTATCCTCCACAAATTTATAGAGTTACAATGAAACTATCCTTTTCACAATTTCCACAGGGCAATACTAGGCAACATCTGGGTTCAAATCAGGCTTTTAAAAAAAGCAGGCAGATCCAAGCTCTCCTCAGTGACAATAGAAAACCAATGTCATTTTAGGGAGTCATTTACCAATGGTTACTACAGGATAACAGTATATATCGTCTGCCATAGGGCTCATAGGAATAAAATGAGTCCTGCAGTAAATTGTTCATGCTAACAACATTAGTGCATGGCAACCATGACCCCAATAATGAGGTAAAAATTATTTGGAGGCTTAACACCATCAGGTTAGACTTCACCTCTCTAATTATCTATGAAGGACACGTCTGTAGAAGACAGGAAGCAAACCTTGTCTTATTCAAGTTTACTTCTAAGTCATCAATCGTAATAGTTCTGAATTCTATAAAAGTATGTCAGGAATTACTGAACTTAGAGGAATTCTAATCTTTTCCACTTTCTCAGAAAAATATCCCAAGAATTATTCACATTTCTCTGGTGACTATTCTGTGCAACATAGCAATGCCACTACAAACTCCTCTTAAAAGGTGTAATAGGTCACTTTAACAATGTTAATTACCCTCCACTGATTTTGAGTTTTTACCTGAAAATTCAGTTTATCTTTAGCCTGACCTGACTTTCCCCAACCTCACTCTAAGAACTGCCTCTTTTTTTTTCAAACTCTGAGACCTCAGTGTGCCGAGGGACTATTTACCCTTCTTTGAAGCAGATAATCTACTAGGTGCTATTAGTTTGTCACTTAACTTAATTCACCATTGCAGGGGTCGAACACATTATCCAGAATATAATAATCTTAATTTAAAAGAAACAATATGGTTTGTAGAAAAATAATCAGGAGAGAATTTATGCACGACACAAAACTTCCTGCTAATTGGTTCCTCAGGGACCCCATTACATACATTCATAGCATGACATTTCTGAAAACAGTAATCTGACCAGGAAAACTGAAAAGCCCAATGCATTGTAATAAACCAACCACAATCCAACCCAGAGGGTTTAAAAATTAAGCCTAATGAATAACCAGTCATACAAAGAATGCCCTGAGCCCGATATTCGTAGCCCAATGTAATCATTGCCCCGTTTAACCTGGAAAGAACAGACAAGGAAGAATTATCAGCATGACAGTTAAACTCCTCCAAAATAACGAGCCAGCCAATTCCAAGAATCAAGAAATCTTAAAAAAAAACAAACAAGCATTCAATATAACATCTCAGACAAATAAAAAGGAGAATACATCAAGCACAAACTAAACATCCGTTGTAAAGATGTCTGGCATATTAAACACTCACATCCTTCAGGATCCTTACATAAAAATTTACCGAACATAAAATGATCTTTAAATAAAACATAACCACCCCTCCTCCTTCCCTGTGCCATAGGTGACGAGGCCGTGGGCAGGGTCCCGGCGGCCGATTTTAACCGGGCGCGGCCCGGTGCGGGGACCCTGCGCACGGCCACGGTGGAGCACGCGAGAGGGGAGTTTAAATTCATTGGCTCTCAGCGGATGCTGCCGCCCGGGAGCCAATCTGTTGTTGAGTTGGCGGCGTGGGGTGGGCGGGACTATGGCCCGGTAGCCTCCGCGTGGTCATTCTCGGCGGAGGCTGCTAGGGTGCCGGCTTCAGGAGTGATCGTGGCGTCAGCATCGTGGCCTGGGGCGGTTTCACAGTGGCGATTGTTTGGCCTTGTCAGAGGAGCAACAGCGGTCGGAAGCACACAGTTCGGTGCCGGGAGGGGTGGCTGATTGGCAGGCAAGTGTGAGTTGCGGGACGGCAGCTACAGTGAGGGCCCGTTGCGGGGTCTCAGCAGCGGGAAGTGGGTCAGTTCCGGTTCGACGGCTAGGGGAATCCCGGCCTTGTGGTGCTACCGGGGGGGCTGGGGTAGAGAGTTGGGGCTGATATGAAAAAAAACAAAAACCCTGGACGTCTGAATCGGGGTTTTTTGCACTGGGTTAGTGTTCCGCGAGGGTGTTCGCACCACGTGCTGCAGGAGGGAGTGCAGGGGTGTTATGCCTTCACGCAGGGGTGGTGTGGGATGGGCAAAGGGGCAAGGTAAGGCTTTGGGGTCTCGTGCCACGACTGCCCAAGGGGATGTGGAGCTGGGGCAGGAGCATGGGGGGGGGGTGGGGATACGAGGGGCCGGGCATCCGGCATCACTTAGGGGGCGTGGGACCTTGGGGGGGGAGGCCTTACGGGCATGTGGAGTGGGTAGGGGGTGGGGTGGGGCAAAAGGGGCTAAGAAGGCGGGTAGGGGGGCTGGGGGAAGGGGGGGTGGGGTGTCTGGGTCTGGCCTTTTGAGTCTCCGGTGGGCTAGTGGTGTGCAGCCCGGGGGAGTTGGATTGGTTGGCCAGGGAGATGCGGGGGGTGGTGGGGTGGCTTCAGCCAGGGTGGGCGCCCTGGGGTCGGGGTAACCTCTTCCCTGCAGTTTGGCCATCAGTTTATGGGGATGGTATGGGGGCTGGGGGACCTTCGCCTTCACCTTGGGAGCATTGGCTGGGGGGGGGCAGGGCACATCGAGGGCGGAGTGGGGGGCACCTGGTCCCCAGCAGGGTCACCGGCAGTCCTCCCTCCTGCCTTTTCTATTATGTCTCCACAGGGAACGGCGATGGCGCAGCCTTATTGGAGGCCTGGTGCTGGTGGTCCATTGAGCTGGTCGAGTCCTGGTCTGGGAGGAGCAGCACGGCAATGTTCTGCAGTGGATGCATCCAGTGAGAGGAGCGGCGACCCGACATGGTCCAGCAAGGTGGGGGGCCGAGGAGATGGCGTGACTGATGCTGCCGCAGTGGTGGAGGGTCCTGCGGTTGGTGAGTTGTCTGGCCTCTTTGGCGAGGGGGGGCTGGGCAGGAGGGGCGAGGGAAGTTCGGTGGGGGGGGGGCACAAAAGAAAAGGCGGCGTTCTTGTCGGAGGCGACATAGCTCGGAGTCGTCCTCCTCTTCCTCCTCGGGCGATTCGTCATCAGCATCTGGGGGGGGGGGGGTTTGCCGTGACAAGGGGGGGATGGTGAGGGCAGATCGGGGCCTAGTGGGAGTGGGGGGTTACCTTTGGTGGTTGCATTTCCGGAGCTGTGGGAGGGGGTGCCGAGATGGCTTCGTCGAAAAATCCGTCTGCGGCGATACATTGATATCTTTCGGCTTTTGGAAGGGCGGAAGCGCTCGGGTGAGAGTCGGAAGAAAAGGAAGGAAGACGAGAAGGCCGGGCGCGTTAAGAAGGTTGCGCGCAATGTTGTGAACTGGACTAGATCCTTTCTGCGCCTAGCTAGTGTGTGGGGAAATCACTCGCCGGAGCAGCTTTTAGTGTATGATGACTCTATATTGGAGGTGTCTCAGACACACGAGGGTTGGGCGTGGCTGAACTATGATGAAAAGTTCAGGGACAAGATGGAAGAGAACCGATTGTTATCATGGGGCACGCAAGATATTAACCTCTGGCTGACCCAAATGTCGGTTAGGTCGGGTGCAGGTGGGGGAAGAGGCGGGGCTTCGCTGGCGGCTGGGGCGGTTCGTTGCTTTCGCTCGGGGGCGGTCAGTTTGCAGAAGGCGGGGGAGGGAGGGGTCAGTGACGTGTGTTGGCAGTTCAATCAGTCGACCTGCCCTTTTCTGGCCTGCAAGTTCAAGCACTACTGCTCCATTTGTGGCGGGGGCCACTCCGCGACAAGATGTTAAGAAAGGGCCCAACGGCGCCTCGGGGGCAGCCCCCAAAACCTCAGTGAGGTGGGTGTTTGTGCGCCAACTCTGATTAGGTTGGGAGCATTGCAGGAGTGGTTGCTCTGGTATCCGAGATGGCGAGACAGGATTGTGTTGGGGAGCGGTTTTCAGTTTGGTTTTGTTATTCCGGTTAAAGGGGTAGTGGCGGCACCTCATGCGAGGAATTCGCCGTCGGTGCGGCGTTTTGCCGCTGTGGTGTGTGACAAATTATTAGGCGAATTGGGGTTGGGTAGAATTGCGGGCCCATTCGGGGATCCGCCCTTCCCGAACATGGTGATTTCCCCGCTGGGGATAGTTCCCAAGAAGGAACCTGGGAAGTTCAGGCTAATTCATAACTTATCCTGCCCGATGGGGGCGTCGGTGAATGACCACATTCCTCGCGAGTTGTGCACGGTACGGTATGCATCGTTTGATCGAGCGGCGGAGATGGTGAGGGAAGCGGGTCGGGCGGCATTGATGGCCAAGGTAGACATCGAGTCGGCTTTTCGCTTGTTGCCGGTGCATCCATCCCCTTTTCCTTTGCTCGGTTTTTGTTTTCAAGGGGGTTATTATTTCGATAAATGCATGCCAATGGACTGTTCCATCTCTTGTGCATATTTTGAGATGTTCAGTACCTTCCTGCAGTGGGTGCTGGTGCAAAGGAGTGGCTTGACTAATGTGGTTCATTACCTGGATGATTTTCTGTTCGTGGGTGCTGCTCAGGGGGACGAGTGCCAGGGCTTGTTAGCGGGGTTTACTGAGATAGCGCACAAATTTGGCATTCCGCTGGCGGAGGGTAAGACTGAGGGTCCGTCGACGAGAATAACCTTCTTAGGGGTAGAGCTGGACTCGATGGAGATGGTGGCTCACTTACCGTGGGAGAAGATTGACAGGTTGCAGATTCTCATAGGTAATGCGGTGGCTTCTTCTAAGCTGACTTTACGGGAGTTGCAGGCCTTACTGGGGTCCTTGAATTTCGCATGTCGAGTGATTCCGATGGGCAGAGTGTTTTCCCGGCATTTGGCAGCGGCTACAGCTGGGGTACGGAAACCGCACCATAGGATTAGGGTTACGGAGTCCATGAGGGCGGATTTGTGGGTCTGGAGTAGATTTCTGGAGGATTTCAACGGGACCTCGGTCCTGATGGAGGCCGAGGTGTCCAGTGCGGATCTACAGCTTTATACGGATGCCGCGGGGGGGGGGGGGCTGGGAGTATACTTTGGTGGGGCCTGGTATGCGGACAGATGGCCACAGTCTTGGCAGGTGTCGGGATTGACCGCTCATATCACCTTTTTGGAGCCGTTTCCGATTCTGGTGGTTTTGGAGTTGTGGCCGGGGAAGCTTCGTAACCGTAGGGTGGTATGGTGGTGTGACAACGAGGCTGTCATCAGCGTGGTCAATCGCTACTCTCCCCAATGTTTGCAGGTAGCGGGCTTGTTGAGGGAGCTGGTGTTGACATGTTTACGGTTGAATGTGGTGGTGAAGGCTAGGCATGTACCCGGATGTATTAACAAGATCGCTGATGCTCTCTCGTTTCCAGTGGGAGCGGTTTCGGGCCTTGGCCCCAGAAGCGGACAAGGAAGGATTCGTGGTCCCAGAGCACTGGTCTGGGGAGATGCTGAATTTGCTGCGGAGTTCGGTGTCATCAGGAACCTGGTCTGCTTATCAGCGGGGCTGTGACAGAGTGGTGGAATTCTTATTGGCACAGGGATGGCATTCGGGGAGGGCGCCGGAAGAGCTGCTGGGCTGATATGTAGTGGTGGCTAAGGGTGCGGGGTGCTCCCGGTCGGCGGTGAGGTCGCACCTGGCTGGTTTCAAATTTTTTGCCAGTGCGGTGGGGTGGGGGCCATCGGCGGTGGGGAGTTTACCGCGTCGGTTGCTGCAGGGTTGGGAGCGTGCATGTCTGATTCCGTGGGATACGTGACGGCCTATAACGCATGAATTGCTGGTGCGGCTCCTCTGGGGTCTCCCGCGGGTGGCGGCGTCCTGTTATGAGGCTGTTTTGTTTCGGGCTGTATTTTGCCTTGCCTTTTTTGGGGCTTTCAGAATCGGTGAGCTGGTGGCGCGCTCGGGGCGGCTTCGTGGGGTTGGCGGGCTTTAAAGGCACCACGTCCAGGTTGTGGCGGGGCAGTGGCGGATCATTTTGGCGAAATCTAAAATGGATCAGCGTGGAAATGGCATGTGTGTGTGTTTGAAGGAGGATCGGGATCTGGTCACATGCCCGATGGTGGCGGTGCGGCAGTACCTGTGGCTGCGGCCTGCCCTGGGGGTTGGTTTCTTTATTCACGAGAGTGCGCGCATGTTGACCCGTTTTCAGGTGACGGCTGTTCTAAGGTTGGCGTTGCGTTATCTGGGCGAGGGCCCTCTGCAATTTTCCCTGCATTCCTTTCGCATCGGGGCGGCTACCAGCGCGGCAGCGGCCGGGTTGCCGGAGCAGGTTATACAAAGCATAGGTAGATGGCGCTCCTGGGCGTTTAAGGGCTATGTGCGGCTGTGAAGGGCCGGGGGTTGTGGGGGATGGGGGATTTTACTTGTTTATTTATGTTGCAGATGGGAGAGCAGAGCCTGCTGCTTCTTGGGTGATTGGTCACTCCTTTGGCCATTGGGCGGGACAGCGAGCAGCGACACGGCCAATGGTAGCAAATCTGGGAATCGACCCGGCGCTGGTGACTGTCTCATGGCTGGGCGAGCGGGGGCTCCGTTGGTTGCAGCTGCTGCCTTTGCTACAGCACCACGGGAGAAGATCGCATCCGCTGGCAGTCCTGATTGTACATCTGGGAGGCAATAACCTAGTGTCCTGGTCCTGCCGGCAACTGATCAGGGCGGCGCAGGAGGACTTTGGGGGGGTGTTGCGGATGTTTCCAGGTGTTATTTTGATCTGGTCCGACATTGTTCCAAGGCCTGCCTGTTGGAATCAGTGGCGCTGGTCGCGGAGCTTGATAAAAATCAATCGGCAGATAGGCCGTTGGGTCTGTGAGCAGGGGGGCTACCAGATCATGCATCCTTGGGTTGAGGTGGGGTGTGCGGGGCTTTACAGGAGTGACGGGGTGCATTTGTCTCCAGTCGGGATGGATTTGCTCCTGAACGACTGGCAGGAGGCTTTGGAACATGTGGTGGTTAGTGATCCTCACTGGTCGCAGCTGGGGGCTTGTGGGGGCAGCACAGGAACAAGGTTGTAGCCTGTGCCGGTGGCGGGATCCCATAGGTTTCAGGCTACTCTTGGGCGGGGGCGGGATGCCCCTGACCCGGTTAACCCTGGCCGACTTTTGCTAAGGCATGGCGAAGTCGGGAAAAGGGGTAGGATACTTGCCGGGTGGCAAGTTATGGCATTGGCGGTGGCAAGGCACTTTGCTGAGGTATGACTGGTGCAGCCGGGCTCCGCTAATCGCGTTGGAATGTTTTGATGTTGGATTATGGTTTGATTGTTAAGGTTAATGAAGCTGCGACCAGTTGAGTTCCATGACATATTGTGTTGCGTATTTTGTTGGGTGGGGGGGAGTTGGGGGGGGGGTAAAGGGGAGGAGGGGAATTGGGGCCCGATGCACCGGGTCCGCCTGCCTCGGTTAGTGACGAGACCGCGGGCAGGGTCCCGGCGGCCGATTTTAACCGGGCGCGCAGCCCGGTGCGGGGACCCTGCGCGCGGCCACAGTGGAGCGCGCAGGAGGGAAGTTTAAATTCATTGGCTCCCAGCAGATGCTGCCGCCCGGGAGCCAATCTGTTGTTGAGTTGGCGGCATGGGGTGGGAGGGACTATGGCCCGGCAGCCTCCGCATGGTCATTCTCGGCAGAGGCTGCTAGGGTGCCGGCTTCCCTCCCATCCGCCCAGAAATGTTTTGGGGTGGGGAATGGGGTGTTGCAGCTTAGGGGGGGGGATGGCAGGATCCTGGAGGTTTCCGGGGCCCGGAGCCTCAGGCTACTGTTGGGTGGGGGTGGGGTGTCCCTGACTCGGTTAACCCTGGCCGACTTTTGCTAAGGCATGGCCAAGTCGGGAAAAGGGGTAGGATACTTGCCGGGTGGCAAGTTATGGCATTGGCAGTGGCAAGGCACTTTCTGAGGTATGGCTGGTGCGGCCGGGCTCCTCTAATCACGTTGGAATGTTTTGATGTTGGATTATGGTTTGATTGTTAAGGTTAATAAAGCTGCGACCAGTTGAGTTCCATGACATATTGTGTTGCGTATTTTGTTGGGTGGGGGGGAGTTGGGGGGGGTAAAGGGGAGGAGGGGAATTGGGGCCCGATGCACCGGGTCCGCCTGCCTAGGTTATTACAGAGGGATTCACATCCAACCAGATCTCAGTCAAACATAAGTCACATGTTGTATCTCATAAGAGATCAGTAAGCAAAGGAATCTTAGGATGATATATTTAATGGATCCAAGGTGAGATCATCATCAGATGTCCCCCCCCCCCCCCCGCTATAAAATTAATGATATATCAACTAAACAACAAGTAGAGTGCATATTCTGCTTCCTTAAGTCTCTTACCTCAAATAATCGGGATAATAGAAGGCAGCAACTGAAGTCATTGCTACCTAACCAGCTTATGAGTAAACCTTGGATGCTTGAAAACACGATACTTGCCTGACCCTATCACTACAGGGATAATCATAGTAATTAATTGTGTGATAAATAAAGATGACATTGCTCTGGCAGTACAACAAAGTGGGCCCAATATGCCCAATATGCAAAGGCCTTTATATGGTTAGCAGCACTGGCTAATGGCTAACTGAATACGAGTGCTGATAAGAGGGATTTTCTTCTCTAACTGCTGCAAATACTGTTTGTGGTCTGAGGCTAGGGCTAGGGCGGTCCAAGAAGTTATTTGGTTAGCGGCAATCTTCAGTTCACTAACCAGACAAGGCCAAATAAAGCAGGCCTATCTTTATGTGGATTTGACATATGGATAGCAGCTAAATATCAGCGCTATTTGTATTGCCTGAAGTGGCCACCACAAACTAGATATACAACGTAAGCCTCTACACGGACACCCCCACTGAATATCCGGTTTCATTTTGCCCGACAACCAGAGTTTTAAAAAACATTGACCGCCGCAGGCTAAATATCAGTCCGATTGTCACCAGAGACCTTGAAATAACACAGTAATTCCAAAAATAGAAACTAGCTAAATATTTTTAAAAAAGAACAAACAGAATTCTCTCCATTTTCCATCAAGATCACAAGGTTATCAAAACTGAGCTCAAGATGTAATTTTTCTGTTTTCAAGTAAAAAATAAAGTGAACTCAAAATTTCCAGCATGGACCCGGGTTCACAGATTCACCTTTTGGCATATGTTTAGAATATCCAGGATAAAAGCAAGACTAGGAAAAGCCTTTCAAGATGAATGGACAGAACTTCTTGGAGTTCAAACAAAGCACATTGCCTATGGTGGTTTTAATCCTTGCTTACTCTGTAGCAGAATATTGCAATAGCCCATTGATTTGACATTTCTTTTGCTGTGATTTACTTTCACGACTGCCTTCTGTTGAAATGAACTGGATTGCAAACTTAAACAGCACCTAAAAATTGATGATTACAAATGAAGGGTTTATTTTCACAGCTGTAGTTGTAATGTGTATGCCAATCACAGTCATGTCCCAAAAGCCAATTTAGAAAGCCCCAAATTTGCATGTGTCCATCATGATCATGTCTATGTCACATGGGGCATGTTGGAGGTATGTGCAAGGTGTTCTAAGAAAGATGCACACCGCACCTGATTTTTCAACGGCGATGCGCGTCTCAACTCACTGGAGGGACATGTCCATGTGCATACCTGCCTCTAGTAGTGAATAGGTTGCATATAGATAGGAGAAGATAGTTTTCTCTGGAAGGTAGCTTTTGTACATATGGGACTAGATAGAGATAGCTGTGGAGAGCGTGAATGCCCTGTATGTTTTTTCTAGATGACCGATTTGAATCCTACCGCGTGATGAGTGCATTTCAATGTGATATTTAAATGAATTTGTTTGTACTACAGAGATCTTCATGTCATTACATTTTGCTCATTTAATATACCACTTTGACAAATTAGCTCCCCATTTTTGTCATTATTCTCTTTCAGAAATTAATTTAGAAGAATTGTGTTTGATGAGCTTTATACATTAAGAAATAACGTTAAGACCGCTATAATGAACAGAGTAGGATAAAACAGCTGCTTCTACACGGATCTATCATTCACTAACACGAGCGCTTTTTCACACTGTCCCTATCACTGCTGACCCCACAAGCTAATAGGCACATTCACAGACACCCTGAACCAGCCAGCAGCCCTGAACATTTCCGAAGCCCACGTTTCTCTACTTCTAATACAGATCCTTTCTCTGTTTTCGCATTTAGCTCATGTCTTTCTAGTAATAGCTCAAGATGAGTTATCTAATGTCCTTGAATGTATTTCTGCGTCCCTGGAAGACTTACAAACTAAGGGGGTCCTGAAGTACATTAGGTTAGCATTAATTACAAAGCCTCCATGGTAACTGTCGGGGGGCATGGCCAGCATGTTTCCAACAGTTAATGTGTGGATGCTTACCGTAACACAAGGGGCAATAACCATGGTTGCATCTGTTAAAAATATTGTATATAAAACCTTTTAAATAGATAAATAAAATTAACATTTAGATGACGTTTGTTGCACCCATGCTAATTGCAACAGTGACAGCGTGCAATATGTCCCCTCCCCCCATGCTAATAGCAATGTGTTCTCTATGTCCACCCTCTGCCCCAACCCACCCATTCACCACCCCAACAGGAGATTGGCAATTAGTGTACAAATCAGGCATGGTAACTGACATGTACCTGAGGTAACAGTTACCATGGGCCCTTGTGTAGAGTTACCATGCATGAAAATGTGAATTAACTGCTTAGCCCAATTTAGTAAAAGAGACTGTAAGTTTGCACCTGAGGCAAAGGAGAGGTAAGTGACTTGTTCAAGACCTTGAGGAGTGTCAGTGGGATCAGAATCCTGGATTCCCTGCTTCCCTGCTTGCTGCTCTAACCACTAGGATACTCTTTCACCCCATATGCTCTTTGGATGATTTTTTTATTTTATTTTTTCTGCTGAAGCACTGAGGCAAATATGACATCTTTTCTCCCTTTGAAAGCCTGAGAGAAAATGTTGTCCTGCCCTAAAACTGAGCTGTCTCTTATAGCCCAGCTGCTGACATCATCATCATCACCTATGGTATTTAGGTCAGTCAGGCAACAATAGACTTGTTTGGCTGCTTTTCAAAAGAATTTCAACATGACTGACTGAAATGACTCATACTTCTGACTTATCCCCCTTCCCTTTCATTCTTCCCCTTCCAGAGTAATTCCACTGTACCTCTGCTGCATGCATGCCCTTAATTTTCCAGGCCCCCTTGGGTACCACTGAATTCTCAGTGTTGGGCAGGTCCTTACTATAGTGGTAAATTGCAGGGATCAACATCAGTCTGTTGCAAATGAGATCCCTATATAAACATCTGTGATGTGGAACTTTTGTGATTTGCACATTTGTAGAGACCGATGCTGGTGCACCTGGGGATGGTGTACTGTGCTTTGCATCATTGCACACCCACCTTCTGAGGTCCCCTGATTAGTGGCAGGGAAGTGCTTGCGTAACTGTCCTGCATACTCCTGCCTGAATGCACTCACACCTGGTGAGGCTGCAAACAGCCCTATGGTCTAGGTATCTGCCAGGCATACCTGTCCTCCCCCCTCCTTGAATATGTGGATGAGTAATTTAAACCACCCAACACATACAATCTCACTCGCAGCCCCACAGAAACAGCCGTCTGCCAAAAGAATGCCCAGCACCAAATGTCTTAGCTGATGGATGGGGAATCATAGCGATCAGTACTTCCAACCCATCACCATACTTGCTCACTGCATTTCTATTTGGCTTCCTACATACATGATAACTACAATGGTGGACCTCAATCTGCTACAGAGCTGCAGTAGGCCCAAACAGTCCTTACAGTATGTCTGCCTCAAGGGTCAAACCTCATATGCACATTGCACAACATAGGCCCACATATGTAAACAACTGCAACAGTGACTTGTGCACAAGATATGTGCCATGTAGGTTCCAGAATAAGATATTTGCACCAGGGGACTGTGCACACTGCATAGAGCATATTGTAGAAACCACTGTGTGGAGCACAACACTCCAAATGGCTGGGTGCTGCACATAGCACGGATTTCTGGGCTTACATTTTCACATGGGGTCCTAGGGGACGGTCACTAGCATCATATTCAGGACATGGACATTGGCTTACACAGCAAATGCTAGCATGGCTGGATTGAGCACCAGTGCTCTACTGCATACAGTTATGGGGGAGGGGGTTTATTTCTGCTGCTTTGATGTACATCTTCCCTTTCTTCTTCTTTCTGTTTTATAACAATGCATGCTGTGGTTTTCCAAACTGCAGTCACACCAATGCATAGCATAGGTTAGTCATCCCTTCACCACTATTAGCTGCATGTACATGTACATGGGTGTGACCAGAATATACTTCATACTTCTCCGTGGCTGGCCACACCCCCATTCTACCCCTCCTTCCCCACATTCCGTGATCCCCGTTTAAGTGCCATGTATGCGCAGGGCCACGAAGGTTCAGA
Organism: Ichthyophis bannanicus; assembly: GCA_033557465.1. Classification (NCBI taxonomy): domain Eukaryota; kingdom Metazoa; phylum Chordata; class Amphibia; order Gymnophiona; family Ichthyophiidae; genus Ichthyophis; species Ichthyophis bannanicus. The sequence continues at coordinate 370,929,711 of CM066035.1, forward strand.
ATACGATTTTGGACATTTGCACAAGATACACGTCGCTATCGCATGTACAGGCGGCTTATTCATGGTTCAGAATGATCCCCATATTGCTTAACAAATATTTTTGTTCTACAGTATGTTCACAGATGAAGGACCAGGAAACAGCCACAAATAGGAACAGAAGTGAAGGGGATGTGGAATGATTTTCAGAAGACTGTATTAATGAGGAACTAGCTAAACTAAAAGTAGACAAAGTGATGAGGCTTGATGGGATGCATCCCAGAGTATTGAAGAAAGTCAGGGAAGTTCTATCAGCCCCACTGTCTGACCTTTGTGACCAACTCTCCCTTAAAAACCCCCGTATCAATAGGTAGGGTTTAAGCGAGTGTTTTTTCCCCACTGAACAGCTACTTTCACAAATCCTAAAGCAGAGCTTCTTGGGAGATGTAGTCCCTTCGCTGACCAATGAGGAGCAGTTGTGGATTCAAAAGTGGTTCAAGCAAACAAAGGATTTATTTCCCCTCCCGGGGTTGGATTTTTAACCAGGAAATAAGGTAACACAAAACCAGGTACTTTCTGATATAAGGACAAATTAAAGATTTTCAACATAAAGGCTTACTTCAGCATAAACACATTAATTTCCAGCATTTCAAGGTAACAGTTCTGTTTCTTCACAGCTGTATGCTTTTAACTCCAAGCAATACTGCCTTTCTCTTTAAAGCACAAACTCAACGTAATGATATTATCTCATTAGAAAGAGTTATCGTACAGTCCATTACTTCTTCCTTATTATTTACATGCTCTGGCTCAATGTCCATTAATTCTTCCTCTGAAACAGGAAATGTTTGTAACTGCAACCCTGGTGCCACGCCTTTCCTTAATGCTCCAGGCTTCTTATGATACTCCTGAATTAAATACTGGTTCAGATAAGCATTCTCAGTACAGTCCTTCTCTTTACAACCCCAACTCTCTGGGTAAATGAAATCACTGTAATCATTAGCACCCCAGCCTTTAAGCTTACCCTTAAACCTAGATGGTAGAGGTTTTCTCTGTGTCTTGGAACTGGCTGTAGGTTCCCAACCTGAGCTGTGCACAGAAGCTTTCAATTGCCTTCCTGGCTTTCTTTCTTTTCTGTACTCCCCAGAATATGGCAGGTAATCTAGACTGCCTTTGCTGTACCCTTCCCTTGGGGTTTCTGTTCTCTTCCTGAAGGGAAGCTCCGTTTCACCCTTCCATGGAGACTCTGTCCTTCTTCTTTCACTGCTCTCTTCAATGCAGCTCTCGTAGCCCACCTGGCTGCCTGCTTGGCTGCTCGTCTCACCTCCTTCGCCTTTGCCTAACTCACCTAACTCACCTAACTCCATAGGCTCCACTGTGACCTCTTTATTAGAGTGAATTCTAGGGTAGAGCTTGACTCCTCCCCCTAACAGGTGTGCTGAATCAACTTGTGACTCATTCTCTAAGTGGTAGCACGGGCGTATCCCTTTCCCTTGTGCTTGGTTTCTGTGGTTACCAGAAGTCATGTGCTCTTGTTTACATCTCAGCACTGCTCCTGTTTCCTGCTTTTTAGCTTCTTCTAATGGGCTGGAAGGACCCACTATGTCACACCTTTTCAATGCTTCTTTATAGTAAGGATTAGTCCCAGAGGACTGGAGAAATGTGCATGTGGTCCTTTACACAAAAGCAAAAGTAAGGATGAGGTTAAGAACTATAGGTCAGTTAGTCTGACCTCAGTGGTGAGTAAATTTATGGAAACACTGCTGAAACAGAGGATAGTGAGGTTTCTGGAGTCCAATCAATTGCAGGATCTGAGGCAGCATGGGTTTACTAGATCAGGTCTTGTCAGACAAATCTCATTAATTTCATTGACTGGGTGATCAGAGAGTTGGACCAAGGGAGAGCCTTATATGTGATGTACATAGATTTCAGTAAAGCCTTTGACACCGTTCTGCACAGGTGACTTACAAATAGATTGATTATCCTAAAGATGGTCCCTAAAGTGACTGACTGAGATCACCTCCCACTCAACCAATTTCTAACCCAGTCTGCCAGGCTCTTCCAGGCCCTGATGCACATTCCAGCCCAATCAGTGGTTCTACTTTACTTCATTTTTTCATGTTGCCCAGCATCTTCGGAAGCCCTAACCTCAACAGCAGTTCTTGGGCTTCAATCCACAAATTTGGGCCCTCTGCACCACAAGGGCCAAGGGACCCCAGGTTAGTTAGTAGTTATTTACTTATCTGGATTTATATCCTGCTTTTCACTGGGTCAAAGCAGTTGGGGGATACATTTAACACAAGGGGATATGAGACACATACACTAATACTGCCAGGGAACATGGGCAATGGATGGTCAAGTGGCTTGCCCAAGGCCACAAGGAGCACCTGTGGGACTAGAAACCCCAGTCCTTCCGGCCCAAGGTTGCTGTCCTCTAGTAGGATTTGAACCACTGACCTTCTGACCTGTGGTACCTTGCCCCAACCACTAGGCCACTCCTCCACTCCATTTATTGCCCTGCTACAGTAAGCTTATACATTTACAATATTACATATACATATACAATATATTATCCTAATATATTTGAAAGGATACCCTAAGGGGTATGTTTACTAATTGGCGGTAGCGGCTTCCATGCAATATCAGAGCCATGGCCCCATTGACTTCAATTGGGCTGCGGCTCTGCTATTGCACAGAAGCCGCTACCACTGATTAATAAACATACCCCTAAGTGTGAAAGCCTGTACTTACTGAACACAGCTCATGTGGCTCAGAGGCACCAAGATGAGATTATAACATTTATGAAAAATGTGTTACTGCGCTACTCTAGTTTCATTACAATAGAGTTGCTAAGTTATCCAGTTCCAGGAGTGGGATTTTTTTGGCCAGATCTGGTTTTAAATTTATTTATTTTATTATTTATTTATTTATTTATTTCTCTTATATACCGCGCTATTCGACATCGGTGTGGTTTACATGGAACAATAATATTCTTATGGTGGGGGATTACACCGTAAGTTACAAGTAACAGGGAGCTCAACTTGGATAACCAGAGTAACTATTTACACATATATACATCACTTTGCGGGATAATTAAAGGATAGTCATGGAACTTTGTAGTGAGTGGGGCAAGTTGGTGTTCCTTCCTCTGGACAGCACTTGAGGAAGAGGTGGTGCTTCAATGCCCTCCTGAATTTAGGTAGGTCTGTGATTGCACGTATGTTGGGTGGTAGGGCGTTCCAGGAGCTGGGTGCGCAGAGACTAAACGCCCTTTGTGCAGTTGCTTGTGTGCAGTGGGTCTTTGTTTTGGGTATTACCAGTGTGTTTATTGCTGTTGGTCGTCTGGCCCTGTTGGGGGGGGGGGGGTAATGAGCGTAGGTCCCGCCAGTGATGAGGGGGCGAGCCCATTGATGGCCTTAAATGTTAGCAGCAAGGTCTTGAAGGCAATCCTACAGTGGATTGGGAGCCAGTGGAGCCTTTTGAGGATGAGTGTTTCATGGTCTCGCCTGGAGGGCCCATCTAGGACTCTGGCTGCAGAGTTCATGGTGAGTTGAAGTGGGTTCAGGGTGGATTTTGGGAGCCCTTGCAGGATTGCATTGGCGTAGTCTAGATGAGCAATGGTTAGTGCCTGAAAGATTGTTCTGAAATCCTCTGGTTGTAGCATGGGATGTAGATGTCTGAGTGTCCTGATCTTATGATATGTTGCCTTTACCATGTTGCCAATGTGCGTTTTCATGTCCAGTCATTGGTCTAGTGTGACTCCCAGGTAACGGATTGTGGGCTTGGTTTGTAGCTCTGCCTCCCTGACTTTTAGGTAGGCTGGAGGGGAAAAATTTTGGTTTCTAGTGATGAACAGAACTTCCGTCTTTTTGTGCTGTATCCAGAGATTCTGATTTTGGAGCCAGTTGGCCACTGCGTCAAAACAGTTTGTTTGTGCGGAGAGGTTGATCTGGTCAGTCATGAAAGGCATGTAGAGCACAACATCATCCGCATATATCATGCATGCGACGTTGAATGAGCGTATGAGGTCGCAGATGGGCTGCATGTAGATGTTGAACATCAAGGCCGATAGGGAGGATCCTTGCGGAACGCCTTGTTTCTGGTGGAATGATTCGGATGTTGCGGTCTCTGTTCTCACATGCTGCCATCTGTCGGATAAGTATGATTTGCACCAAGTTAGTGCTAAGTCACAGATGCCCTTCTCTTCGAGCCGTCTCAGGAGAGTCGTGTGGCATACTGCAATTTGTATTGCAATGCAGTATGGTATATGTAATCTTTGATTTTAACCATTGAAATTAGTGCTGCAGGTCCCTTTAATGCAAAAGAATGAGATCATCAGAAATCCAGAACTGTTTTTTAATCTCACTTCTGGAATGAGTAACTTGGCAACTCTGTTAAAATAAAATAAAATTCCAGTCTGTGTTTGCTGAATATCATGCTTCAGAATCAATCTGATTCTGTTCTTTGGAATAAATTTAAAATTAAAATTCTATTTTATTTCCATCCTAGCCTCTCTTTCCTACTATGTTGTGGCCATGCGAGATTAACTAGTTACATAGCAGAGGGAAAGGATTGTAGGGAAGCGAGTTGCCACTCCTCCCATGCTAAGTTATTCCTCAGGTGAGAGCAGTCACAATTCTTTTTCAAAAAAAGAAATTCCAGACATCATGCAATGAACAGGAATGTTCTTACTTGCCCAAGGTGAACAGGTCATAATAGCCAGAATATTTCACACTTATCACCAGACAGAGGGCAAGCGAAATTAGATGCATTGAGCATCAAGTACTGAAATCATCTTTCTCTGGAATCAAGGTGCAGGGTGGCTCAGAACAAGAGATGAGCACCTCCATCTGCTGTCATTATCCATAAAATGGAAGCACGTACTGACTATCCTACTGTTTTAATTACAGGAAAGAGATACAATAAATGTGATTTGTATTTCTCAGCATTTTTATAATAAAAGCAATTTTAAACAATTTACATAAACACTGACACTATCAGAGAGCTCTCCCTGAGCCGTCACTTTGATTATGTTAGTGAGCTGACAGTCACAAGGCCTTTAAATGACAATATGACCAAAGAGCGCTGCTTCCCTAGATTCAGTGCCTGCTTTCCTAGATTCAATGATTCATGAACTTTCTTTCCCTGTGAGTTTAAAATGGGTACCTAACCGATTTAAACTGTAAATAGAACTGTTTTCAATTCTTATAGAATTCATTTAAAACAAGTCTGAAAACAGTTCCAAAGGCATTTCAAGAAAGTTACGTATAAAGGAGATTTCACTTTTTAAATTTAGTGAAGTTGAATAATTGGAGATGCTTTGAGTTCCCTGGTTCGGAGACTGTAGTGGTTAATATCACTTTTTTGAGGCTGGCTTTTAGTCTCTTTGCCCAATTTGCAAATTATCAGTGAGTCTGTAAGTCAATTTTCAAAGGGAAGTTCCCCTTGGAAATTTCCTGTGAGAATTCATTCCCCACTGCGTTCCACAGTATATATGTACTTGTAGAAAGGGGGGGGGGGGTTTAGTGCCACTAAGTCAGGGTTGACTCCTGGCCACACAGCTGCTTCAGGGTTTTCTTGGCAATGTATCACTGGAAGTAGATTGCCAGGCCTTTCCTTCCAAGGCAATGAAGGGTAAAGTAACTTGAATAAGATCACAATGAGTACCAGTGGGAATTAAACCCTTGCTCTTCTGGGTACTAAGGCAGTTGCTCTAACTACTAGGCTACTCCTCCATTCACTTGTAGAGTTTAAATATCCTTCATTCGGTTTGCGCCTTGTAGTGCCACAAGAGGTCTCTATATCAGTGATGCTGAGAGCTACTGTATGCTGTTGGTAGCCTAACTACTGGTAGGGTCACCCAAGATGGATAAGTCTCAGGTGAGATGCCGGACTAAAGCAAACCAAACATTTGGGCAATAGCAGTAGTATTGGACAGTACTGGTGGTGAAGCATCACATTTCTATGGTAACAGCAACGCTGGCATTACCGGAGCAGAAGAAAGGCCTGGCAATGTACTTCCATATCTTGCCATGAAAACCGAATGGATAGTCATAACAAAACTAATTGTGATATAGTGCTGGAAGTTGAGTCCCACCTCCCTCTCCCAACCCAGGTGTAAGACACTCACTAGGCTACTGGGGAAGAGCTGAAGACTCTTCAGAGCAAAGCCTCCATGCATGATGTGGTTGGATCAAAGCCCTTGAGATCTGACTGCTGATGTAGCTGCACATGAAATGATAATCAGAAGCTGCAAAGATGTCTTACATATTGGGACACTGAATGTACAAAGCATGAACCAAGGAAAGCTGGAGGTGGTCAAGAATGAAATTGAATGTGTACAACTCGATCTATTGGGTGTCAGTGAACTGAAATGGCCTGGCATTGGGCACTTTTATTCTAATGATCTCATGGTATATACTCTGGAAATGAAAGAAAGTAATGAGGGTATTGCATTTATAATTAAGAATAAACTTACATGAAGTGTAATGAAATACAATGCAGTCCGTGATTGCTTAATTTATATTTGTCTATGAGGAATGTCCATCAATACAACTATTATACAGTTATATGTGCCAGCCACAGATGCATAAAAGGATACAGTTGATCAGTTCAATGGACAGGTACAAGCTGAACTTGACAAGTCATGCAAGCAAGATATACTGATAGTCACGGGCAACTGGAATGCAAAAAAGTTGGGAATAAAGAAGGCAAAGTGGTTGGAAAATATGGGCTTGGCAACAAAAATGAAGCTGGAGATTGATAGAATTATACAAGACCAATAGTCAGTCTATCCATACATCTCAAACAACTTTTTCCAGCAACATGAGCAGTGATTGTACATATGGGGTTCACCTAATGGATTGTACAAAAATCAAAGTTGACTACATCTGTGGAAGTCAACAATGGAAAAGCTCAGTAACATCAACAAAGACAAAATATGGAACTGACTGCAGTAAAGGCCACCAGTTTGTTTGTTTGTTTTATTTATTTAGCTAGCTATGCTTATATACCGCTTTTCACCGGGCCAAAGCGGTTTGCAATAAACAGGAGGGTCATAATATATTTACAGGGGTTATACATTCAACATGGGCTCAACTTATCTACATTCCTGATTGGGTATGTATCAGGCTTTCCTAACTTACTTATAATTCTCCTTTGTCTCTCGGTCTCAAACTTATCTGATATTCAACGTGGTCATGTATTCATTGGGTAGTGCTCGGATCTGTGCCAAAGTGTTCTCTGAATAAGTGGATCTTTGTTTTCGAAATGAGGAAAGGTCCTTGTTCCAGATTTTGGTTGGGAGAGAGTTCCATAGGGATGGGGCGTAGAGGTCAAATGAACGGGTACATGTTTGGAGATTGTACTTTGTCCTTGTATGTGGTACAGTCAGAACATTGTTAGTGGTCTGGCTTGTTGGTCTTCCAGAGTTCAGTTGTGGTAGTAGGGTGTGAAGATGCTATGTTTGTCATTGGTGTAATGCTTTGTGAATCAGTATTAAGGATTTGTACTTGATCTGAGCTTCCAATAGGAGGATGTGGAGATGCTTCAGTACTGGGGTGATATGGTCATATTTCTTCACCCTTTGAATGATTCTGACTGTTGTGTTAAGGGCTGTCTGTAGCAGGTTGAGAGTGGAGAGTGTGAGTCCTTGATATATTGCATTACAGTAGTCCAGGTGGGGGAGTGTCATTTCATGTAGAATTGATCTGAAATCCTGGGGGTCTAGGAGTGGTCTGAAGTACTGTATTAGGTTTTGAAGAATATTGTTCTTGCAGTTGTTGCTATCTGTTGCTTGAATGATAGGGTTTGGTCTAGAACAGGGGTCTCAAACACGCGGCCCGCGAGAGACCTTTGTGCGGCCCGCGATGCAAGGGGGAAAAAAAAAACACCCCGGCTTCTGCTGCTGCTGCCGCCGCTGCCGTGGCCAGCAATAGCAGCAATATCGCAAGTCCCGCGGGCTCCGCTCCGCTCCCCCCCCACTCCCCTTCTTCCTTCCTGCTTGCCTGCCAGTTCTCCGCTTCGGCTTCGCCTTTCAGAGCCGCGAAGGGAGAGCTTCTCCCTCGCGACTCTGTTCAGCCCGCTGGGGCAGATGGGAAATTTCCCATCTGCCCCAGCGGGCTGAACAGAGTCACGAGGGAGAAGCTCTCCCTTCGCGGCTCTGAAAGCCAAAGCCGAAGCGGAGAACTGGCTGGCAGGCAAGCAGGAAGGAAGGGAAGGGAAGGGAAGGGAGGGGGGGGGGGGACGGAGCCCGCGGGACTTGCGTTTTTGCTGCTATTGCCGGCCACGGCAGCGGCGGCAGCAGCAGCAGAAGCTGTTTTTTTTTTTAAGTTTAATTTTCCCGGGGGGGGGGGGCAGGACTTGATGGGGGGGGGGGAGCAGGACGATGTGGGGAGGGGAGCAGGACGATTGGGGGGGGGGAGCAGGAAGTGATGTGTGGCGGGGGGGTTAGTACTGACAAGGGGGTGATGGGGGTTAGGACTGGTAATGGACAGATGGGGGTTAGGACTGGAGGTGGTCTGATTGGGGGGCTAAGACTGAAATGGGGTCATGGGGGGGCTAAGAATGAAGATAGGGCGATGGAAGGGTTAGGCCTGGAAGTGGGCTGTTGGGGGGCTTAGGACCGATAATGGGCTAGGGGGGGGCTAGAACTGGTAATGGACTGGGGGGGGGGTGCTATGACTGGAAATGGGCCGAGTAGAAGGGGGAGCTTGAACTGCAAATAGCTGATGGGGACAGGGTCTTGGAATGGTAATGGGCTGAGTGGAAGGGGGCTTGGAATGGAAATGGGCTGTGAGGGGAGGGAGCTAGGACTGGAAATGGGCTGATGATGCGGGGACTAGAAGGGAGCGGATGCTGGGTGGGGCAGGAGCTAGAAGGGAGTTGATGTTGGGGGACGATTAGAATGGGATGGGGCTGGGAGAGTGAAATGGAGAGGGGAAATATATTTTGTGTGGGAGGGAAGAAAAATCTACAATTGGCCGGGTATTGGGAGAGTAAGTGGGGATTGAGGATGGAGGGGTAAAATTTGAGTGGATGAAATAGGAATGAGGAAAGAGCAAAAGGAGAATGATTAGTATGTTAAAGCAGATGTAGAGAGAATGGAAAAAAACTAGGAAAGAAGAAAGGACAAATGGACAGCAGACGATGGAGAGTTAGCAGAAGACACAAAGAAACCAGAAGAAAGTGAATGGAACAATTGCAACTGAAAAAAAATGCACAAAAGGTAGAAAAATATCTCTTTATTTTGAATTTATTAACTGAAATATGTCAGCTCTTGGAAATGTGCATCTTTAACGTCTGCACTTTATTTAATACAAGAGGAAATCAATGTATAGTTTTATTTCTACAGTGTTGTACATTCTAAGTTTGGCTTTTGGGGTTCCCAGTTTAATTGTCTTCCTGTTTCTAAATTGTGATTCCTTGTTTGGTGATGGTGTATGTTCTGCATGTGTAACTGAGCTGAGGTATTCTGTTTATGTAATTCCTATTTGACATTGCCACTTGTTCTCTTTCCCGAGTAGGTCATGTATTGTTATTCTCTGAAATGTGTTGATTTAATATTTGCAGTGTTGCCTTTTGATAGTTAGGGTATGGTGCTTTGTGAGTCCTGGTAGTGCTGTTAGGACACGGCAGGTTTGCTATGGGTTCTAAATGAGCAGTGTTTCTAGTAGTTCCTAATGTGCCTGGCGGTTGGCACTGGTTTATAGTAATGTAGAAATCTTTTAGTCTTTCTTTATCCATACACTCATTAAGAGGCATGTTTACTAAAAGTTAGTGTATGGTAACATTATGCAAATATTTATGCAAATGATGCCCTTATGCAAATGAGGCCTGCGTCTTGTGCGGCCCCCGGGTTACTCTACAAGTCCTCATTTGGCCCTCAAAGCAATTTGAGTTTGAGACCCCTGGTCTAGAATGACTCCTAGGTATTTTATTTGTGTTTGAACCCTTATCTGGGTTGTTCCCAGGGTGAGGTGTGATGGTGGGGTGAATGTTTGATCCTTTGTAACAAATAATGCTTTTGTCTTCTTGACGTTGATTGTGAGATTATTTTCTTGGAGCCATCTGGAGATGTCATTGAAGCAGTGTAGTAACTGTGGGTTTACTGGATTTACAGTGGTTATTGGTCCATACAGCATAATGTTATCTGTGTATATGTGAAAGTTGATGTTGTGTGACCTTATTATGAAACAGAGTAGTTGTAAATAGATGTTACAGAGCAGTGCCAATAGCGCAGAGCCTTGTGGTATTCCTTGAGTCTGGCAGTATGGGGTGGAGATGCTGGTGTTTGTTCGAATTAGCTGATACCTGTCTGTTAGGTAGGACTGGAACCATTGAAGAACTTTGTCCTGTATGCTGGTTTCTTGTAGTCTGTGGAGGAGGATGCTGTATGCTACGGTATCAGACGCTGCTGATTTACCTAGAAAGATGAGGGTGTATCCAGTTTGTTTGGTTTGTATTCTCTTGATTAACATATTTATTAATGAGACCATGAGTGTCTTGACCCCATGTGATGGCCGGAATCGATGTTGCTGTGAGACAAGAAGGTTGTTTCTGTCCATGTGGTCTTGTAATTGATGTTGTACTGCTTTCTCGATGACTTTTGCAGCGAATGGGAGGCTCAGTTACTATTATGCTAAACTAAGCTAAAGCTGAAAAAGAGCAAGCCACTTATGAATATAGCAAAGTATGATCTTAAAAATATATCACTGCCTGTGAAATTAGTTTGCCGCTTTGGATGAAAAGTAGAGAACCCCAGAAGAGTTATAGGATGACATCAAGAAAATTGTTTTTGAAGAAAGTGAAAGTCTCTGCAAAAAGATTAGTGTAATTTGACTTCTTACTCTGGGGCGGCAAAGGGTAAGGAAGTCATACTGACAGTGGGGGCAAGGGTACCAGACCCCCATTAGTGCCTGCAACATGCTACCACCCCCCTATGTTGCAGGCACCCCCTCAATTACGCCTATGTGCAAAAAGTAAAAAAGCAAAATTGGCCAAAATGAATGACCAAAGAAACTGAAAATTGCTCAAATATACAGAGATGCTAAAGCCAGAGAAGATAGAGCAGTAATCACAAAACTTAACAGAAATTTCCAACATGCAGCTGTCCAAACCCATTCTCAGCCAAAAACACAGCATGCAGTTAGAGCACAAAATTATCACACTCTGTTTTGCCCACATGCTTGTGTGTAACCACACGTGCTAATTTGATGTCTGCTTAGTGCTTTTTAGTAAAAAGGTCCCAAATTGTCAATGAAAAATTTGATTACAGAACTTCTAAGCCACATTCTGAAATTTTCAGTCAAATGTAGGTGTATAAAAACAAAGATCCATGACTACGTGTATATGGCTACATGTTTTAAAACGTAATACGCTATAATTTCTCTTATGATCAATACTTCTGAATTGGGAATCGTTATCAATTCACATTCAAGATTGCTTAGATTATATCAGGAACACAGTGTAACTTCGGTGAATGACAACTTTCAGAATCAGACTGCAGCTGAACAAAAAGAATGCATTTAACAACCTGAAGATAGGTGATGAGGCAGTAAATTGATTTTGCTCTCTGGTGCCAACTCTACCTTACAACAAAACTCTCATGCTCCTTTAGCATGATGCTAAAATCTAACTTTTTAAAATAAGGCATTCAATATCATTTTAATCTTGGTATCTCTGTAAGAGGTCTACTTTCTGGCACATAATACACATTCAAATGCATTAATGTGACCTTTGATAAAAAAATAAATCAAACCCAATGAACAAAAATACAATGAGCTGCATCACACTGTATGCCAATGTATGCAAATCAGTTCACTACTATGTTATTGATTAACATGGCTGTGTTAGTCTTTTTACCCTATTTTCAGAGGTACAAATAACTTTCTTCTGATGTTCCCAATCCCAAGGAGATATTTAATAGGGCTGGCCTGAATTCTAGGGAATGCTTCCTCCCCCATAACTAGGGTTACCAGACATCGCTGATTTGGGGGGGCTTGTCTCTGAATTTACATAGAAATCCCCGATTGATCCTCCTCTGTAAAGCACTTGTCCCCAATTGGAAGCATCTCAGTTTGTGCATGTACCTTCCCTTCCTTCTATCTGTGCAGCACACACAACAATCTTGGCACCAAAAATCCTGATGCTGTATGCCTGCCACAGACTGTCTAAGCAGAGAAGAAAGGTGAAACAGGACCAGCCCCAGCCTGTTGACATTACTGTAGAAGGCCCAGCTATTGGGGACGTATCATAATCGCATTAATGGGATATCCAGCACTGCTGGGCTCCTGCACTTACCCGCCATCCCCTGGCCCAACTTTGCACTGATCTGTTAGCCTCCAGCCCGCCTCTCCCCCCTGCCAGATCCCAGGTTCTTCTCGCCTTGCATTGACCTGTCTGCCCTGGAGTCTGCAGTAGTAGGGTGTGTCAATTTTGGAGATGTCATAATTTAAAAAGCACTAGTGAAAAAACAGTGCAATTTCATTTGGCAAATTAACAACTAGCTTTAAATTTTATGTAATATGTTATTTATTTTGTGATTTTTATACCACCATATCAAGAATCATAGCGGTTTACATTAAAAAACTGAATTACATTGAACAAGGTAGTAATAACATAACAAACAGAGATATATACATGATTCGAATACCTATGTGTACGCAAATTACAGAAAACTCTCCAAACTACTGTTGGACAAAGGACCCGTATCACATAGTATATGGCTTACAACAGTTCTAAAGTTCATGAGAATATGGATTTCCAAGTATAATCTGAAAGAAAAGAATCTGAAAAACTTAAGAATGATTGTAGAGTTCTGTGTTAGGGCTTATATGATGAAATAGTTCAATATAAAAATAAATAGCAATTGGACACAAGGTCCCAGACATCTCCTTTTCCAGCTGCAACTGTTGAAAGAACAGTGTGAAGAGGTAAGGAAGATAGCCATGCTTACAGTGGGAACATCAGCTTGGCATGGTTATAGTGAGTCTGTTCTGCAGTCTATGTTGTGCAGTGAAGAGGAACAGGAGAGAGGAGATATTACAGGTGAAAGAGATGAGAAGACTCAGCGTGGAGACAGCAGTGTTAGACCCAGGAAAACACCATCCAATAACACTGAAGCAACTACACTCACCCAATTACTTGATTGGAGCTCCGGAGTTTGAGCCTCCTTTCACCTGTGCCAAAATAACAACAGAGATATTTATTTAACAGGTTTTCTATACTGCCTTATCATTAATTCAAAGCGCTTTACATAGAACATTATAGCAACTAGCTTTTACATAGAACAGGGTATTAAACTTGGAAGATTAAGAGGGATACAAGGACTACATTTAACAATTGTTAACTATATACAGATACATTGTAGCAGTATGGGTTGTGTGTTACATGATTGTGTTTATTGAATAGGGAGAGATCCATGAGGTTAACCAGAAAATTATATCGGAATGTTCATGGGGTGGTTCTAGTGAATTCCATAATTTGATGGGTTTATCAGATTGTATACTTGTGATTTTTATTCTTATAGGGTGGGACCATAGTATTCCAGGAAGAGGTGAGTCTTTATGGCTTTTCTAAAATCGGATTGATCTTTAATTTTATTTATTTATTTACAGTTCTTATATACCGCGCTTTTTGGTATCAGTGCGGTTTACAAATAACACAAGTTTCGCATCATTGGACGTATTGAGGCAGATAGATCCCTCCACAGCTGGGGAGCATACAAGGAGAAGGCTCTACTGCAAGTGGATTGTTTTGCTATTCTGATGCTCGTTGGGATTTCCAGGATGTTGTTGTCTATTCCTCTTCTTGTTCTGGTTTGATGTGTTTTCTTGATCAGTAGTTGATAGGAGTAGATAGGTTGTTTAATATTTTAAAGATTATTATTAAGTTCTTGTATTTAGTGCATACTGTGACTGGGAACCAGTGTAGTTGGTGGAGTGTAGTGGTTATATGGCTGTATCTTGCTGTTCCAGTAATGATTCTTGCTGCAGTGTTTTGCACCAGTTGCAGAAGAAGCATTGTTCTCTTAGGTAGGCCATGGTAGATTATGTTGCAATAATCTATTATGGGTGTTACTATGGCTTGACATACTGTTCGGAAGTCACTGTCACTGAGTAGTGGTTTGAGCTTGTGTATTGTTCTAAGCTTGTGGTAGGCTGATCTGGTTGTTCTTTTTATGTGTGGTTGGAATCTGAGATTCTGCTCGAAGGTGACTCCGAGGTATTTGACTTCTTGTTTGTGAGTTAGGGTGTAGTCTAGGATCTTTATTGAATCTGGTGGAGTGAATATCTTATTTCTGGTGATATGCAGCAATTGAGATTTTTCGAAGTTTACGAATAGATTCTTTCCTTTTAAGCCAAATTTGTCATTGTTTCGAGATATATGGTGATTTGTGAGTAGTCCAGATGTTTGATGTTTATGGGGGTAAAAACCATGATATCATCCATATATATTCTGTAATGAATGCTATGTTGTCTTACGATGTTGCATATTGGTTGAATATATATATTGAATAGCAGTGTTGATAGGGCTGAGCCTTGTGGAACACCTTTTTTGGGTGAAAGGTTTGGACTGTTGGTTTTTGGTTCTCACTTGCTAGTTACAGTGGGGCAGGTATGAGACAAACCAATCTGGAACTGTACCATTTATTCCTGTATCTCACAGTCTTTGTAGTAGAGTGTTGTGGTTAACGGTGTCAAAAGCAGCAGTGATATCTATGAAGCACAAGATGAAGCCTTCGCCTATATCATCTATACCCATTACAAGGGTGTCCATAAGTTATGTGATAAGGGTTTAAATCCATATTGATGGGGGTCCAGTGGGGCGAAGGTGTCTTTGTGGTCCTGTAGTTGATGCTGCACTATTTTTTCAATTAACTTGGTTACGAAAGGAAGGCTTGATATTGGTCGGAAGGAGCTTGGGTCCTTATTATTGAGGTTCTTGTTTTTGAGGATTGGTCTAATGGATGCTTGCTTTAGTTGTGGGGGGGAGGTGTCTATGTGGTCCTGTAGTTGAATGAGTGATGATTTGACAATCTTTTGTAGATGTGGTGCAAGGTATTCTCTTGTTTGCTTAATCCAGCTAACTGGACATAGGTCAATAGGTGAGGTGGTTGTATTAAGATTAGCTATAATAGAGTCAAGTTGCTTTTTTGTTGGATGTGTAATTTGTCTCATGTTTCTTCACTGGTGTATTGTAAGTTGGATTGAGTCAGTTTGTCGAGTGGTTTCTGTGTATATTTTAGCTGACTGAAGCCTGCCAGGTCTTGTGGGGATATGGAGTTCAGATCATCTGGTTCCATTGGTTCTTTCATTAGACTGTTCACTATGGCAAAGAGTTCACTTGGTTTGTTAATGGATTTCATTCTTAGATTTGAGTGATATTACTTCTTGTATTTATTTATCGTATTGTGCTATATGGTTTGCATTTCATAGTATCTTGTTAGATGGTGCTGGATTTTAGTTTGACACCATAGTCTTTCCATTTTCCTTAGTTGTTTCTTCTGTTCATTGACTTCACTTGAGAACCAAGGGCCATTGTAATTCCACCTGTAATAGATTGGTTTATGCAGTGCAATTGATGCATTATAGAGAGTTTTGTTCCACTTGGCAATGGTGGTGTCGAGATCTGTTGTGCTTTGATCATGTGATGGTCTGACCATGGGATCGGGATGACTGTTATGTGCATTAGTAGTTTTTTGATGGGGTATTGATTTGGTGCAAAGACAAGGTTGAGGATCCTTCCCTTTTTGTGGGTTGAAGTATTTATCATTTGAGTGTATTGAAGGCCTTTCATTGCATCCAGGAAGGTATCTCCATCATGAGCAGGCAATGATGGGAGGTTAGGGTCTCCTAGAATGATGAGGTTTATTCTGGGTGATATGAGAGCAGACTGTTCTAGAATGGATGAGAGTTCCTTTTCGCTCACACTTGGGGGCTCTGTATATGAGGCAGAGTGCTAGATGCTTATTTGAAATAGTTATGTTGCTTTCTTTAGACTGGGAGTAGGAGATGGTATTGAATTTTAGGTGGAACTTTGCAATAACTAGCACACCTCCACCTCTTCGTGAGGGCCATGTGGAATTGTGTATTGTTGTGAGGTGATTTGGCTTAAAGTGACATTATCTGCATCAGAGAGCCATGTTTCGGTGATACACATAATGTCTATGTTCTGGTTCTGTATGTAATCCATTATTGTATTGAATTTGTTCTGGACTGATCGAGCATTGAGGGAAGTATGATGTGGCTTCTTGGTGGGGACTATTTCTTCATAGGTAGAAGGAGTTATGTGGATTATGTGGAGATCAAGGCATTTCTGAGCAAGCCCATGGTGGTTCCAAACTGGCCATCACATACCCAGTCCATAGAAAGGTGTGTAAAAATGACAACTGAGGCTGCTGATCATGTGTACAATCAGGCGAGGAGGAAACATTATATTAGGGGTCAGATGGTCAGCAGGGAGCTCATGAGCCAAAACAGAAGCAAACAAGATATGGCTTCTTTGCTGGATTTTGTTAGATAACATTAAATTAATTGCATAAATGACATTTTAAAGACAATTATGTTGCTACAGGTATTGCTCAGACTATTTGTACATTCAAATAAATATTGCTTAATTTTCACATATTTAAACTGTGATTCAATGTAGGCAAGACTCATTTTAAGCAGTTTAAGATAGCTTCAGATTCTGCATGCAAAACTGCATAATTTGGTCACTAGTAGTTTGGAAAGTTTGGAAAAAATAAAAATCTACCCTTAAAACTGACTGCAGTAGTCGCTGTATTTGGTTCCCCTCAGGGCTGGGCTCTGGGACAGCAGGACATCGTGGAATGTTCCATGCAGCTCTGCACTAAACCCTCAAGGGAGCACTTGATCAGCAGCAGGCAGTGACCACATTTCACCCAGTTATTGTAGCCACCGCTATTCAAATGAGCCATGAGCTCTAACAGTACCATGGCCCTGCTCAGCCTAGGCTGCCCGATCCACCACTCCACGGCTCGCACTGCCTTAATGGAAAGTGGGAGCAGGGCAAGTAGTGAGACTGTCCCACCGAGTTCTATGGTGAAAGTGAAAACTGAGTACGGAGCACAGACTACAGGCTTCTGCTCTGTTTCCTTCCTGTGCTGTTTTAAAGCTAATCTTCAGCATATTGCATTGCTCTAATGTCATAAACTGAAGAGCTGCAGTAAACATGGCAAGAAGGAAATGGAGCTGTGACCTTAATGGGAGCAGAAGCTGTGGCTGGTGCTCAGCTTTCACTATAGAGCTTGGTGAGACGGAGCCTCATCCCGAAACACTGTCTGCCCTGCTCCCATTTTCTATTAGTGCAGCACGAGCCGAGGAACAGCAGTTTGGGCAGCACTGGCCAAGCCAAGCTATGGCGCTGTCAGAGTTCTTCAGTTTTAGGGAGAGATGGGACCAGTTTTAGAGACAGAAGGGACACTCAGCCCAAGCCCCTCATCAATTTTAAGGGCACTCAGGCTCGGGTCCCTCCTTTACTGTAGTTTTAAGGACAGATAAGGCACTCAGGACCATGCCCCTTTTCATTTTTAGGGATAAAAGGGGAATTCAGACAGATTAGGGATGGACATGCCGAGGTACCTCTTCAGTTTTAGGGATACTCAAGCACAGGTAAGGTTACCAGACATCACCAATTTTCAGGGATTGTCCCCAGTTTTACAGCTGTCCCTGACTACCACCAGTTTGGCAGCTTCCTGCCCCTGATTTCAGCAATGGGGACAGAGAGGCAGCAATGAGCATCACACTGCAGATATGTCATAACAGGGCATTTAAAAGCCCTCAGTGCTGAGTTAGTAGGATGCTGGGGTAAGAGAGGGAGAGAGAGCTGGTGAATGGAAGGCTGGGGTGAGGCAAACTGTAGGTGGTACAGTAAAAACAAAGACAAAGGGAAGACTGAGGTCTGAATAGTGAGGGGGTGAAATCTGAGTGGATAGAAAAACAGAAAAATAAATGGGGAAAAAACTCAAATTGAGAAAACAATGTCAGAGATAGATGTAGGAAAGGAAGAGTGAAAAGAAATGGCAAACAGACAGGAGACCATGGGGACAGGGTTCAGAGAAGACAGACAGAAGAAAGCAGAAACCAGAGACTGGGAGCAAGATGATTAAAAAAGTAAAACACTTCACTGTAACCTGTTCTGTTGTTTATTGAACTGTAAATAGTTTGGACTCAGCTTCCACACTACCTCAGTATAGGTGTATAGCTGGCATGTAAATAGTTCTTTGTATCATAGTTTCGACATGTTCTCTGTAACTGCATTACTGTTCAATGTAAACCGCCCCTGATCGATGGAAGGGGCGGTATATAAACATTTTTTAAATTAAATAAATTAAAATAGCCAGGCAGCAAAGGTAGTCTAAACATTTTATTTTGTTTCTTATATTACTGAATTAATTGAATTTAGTTTAATTTAATTTGCAGATTTGTAACCCACATGACTATACAGAACTACTCTCATAGTCAAAAACAATAAGACAAAGCATTACAAAATCATGTTAACAGCACACAACATAAAGTTAAACATATTCAAATTGCTTTAGTTAAAAATCTCCTTCATTATTTAAAAATGAAGAGGAGCAAATTCAGTGGGATTAATGAGGTTAGCATACTTGCTAACAACTTTAATCCCATTGAGAGGAATGGTCGGCAGCACATACCCATTTTCTGCCACTGAATAGCCCCGATGCTAACCACTTAGCAACTGAATATTGCGGCTTACCGGTTAGCTAGTTGGCTAATCAGGCAATCTAGATATTCAATGCCATTGCCTGGATATGGCTCCAGCACCGAGTATCCCATTTGAAATTAAAGCAGCAATGTGCCAGCTACCACTGCTGAAAATTCCCCCTAAATTCTGCTTAGCCCAACGTCCATATCCCTTTAAAACTCACTAGATAACCAGGTTTTAAGTTGCTTTCTAAAAATAATATGATCTTCCACATCCAGGGGAGGGAACCCTCTATCCTGCCACCCCCTGTGGTCTCTCACCGCCCCATTGCAACCACTGCTGCCCCTTTATGGGGCTGCAGCAGCGGCACTAGATCCCAAACTGTGACACAGCTCTTACCTGTACATGCCGGCGCTCCATCATGATTTCTTTTGCTTTGTATCTTCCGATTCAGCCCCACTCTGGTGCAGGCTTACAGTTTATGTAAACCAGCAATCTGCACCAGAGGGGGACAGAGGGAGAAGATAGAAAGCAAAAGAAACAGATGCAGAGCCGGCATGTACAGATAAGCACCTTGCCACATTTTGGGGGTCTGTGGCTGCCGCTGCAGCCTCAGAGGGCCAGCATTGTCTAGGCAACCACTTGGTTCACCCAACAATAAAGATGGCCCTATCCACATCCTTCAAATGTACTGGCAGTTTATTCCACAATAAGGGTACTGCACCTGAACAAATACCTGCTTGCATCTTTACCAAATCTAAATTGCTTCACTGAAAGTAAATCGAGATTCAAAGTATTTCCTGACTCAAGAGCTCCTTTTGGGATATACACAGTGAGCTTCTCTCTTCAATAGTATGGCCAATCTTGCAGATTGCTTTGAAAGCCAAGCATAACATTTTAAACTGAATTCTGGCTTCCCTAGGTAACCAGTGTAATGTAGATTTCATAAGTCATGAACAAATAGTTCTACTTAAAAGTGCACAAGGTTAATTAAGGTAATTTCATTTATTTATTTATTGCAAATACACTATTCTATTAACTGGATTGGTCCCTAAAGGTATCTCGACCTATAAAGAATCTCAAAACTTTGTCCAGGACCAATGTTCCAACTTTTGCTAATGACAAATTTTAATGTAGGTGTTATATCTTGCAAAGCACTAGATAGAAGTAAATGTACTAAAAGGACGATAACACCAATGTTTTCTGGGAGATCATGCTGATACAAGTGTGCTACCAATGACAATAATGTATTTCCAGTGTCATTAATGTGAGGCACTAAAAGACCTTAAGTGGTCTTTGGCCCCTGGAGAAGCTTAGAAGCTCTTAGAAGCTCAAATAACAAAAGATTTACTGCCATATTTGGACAGATCATGTAAAGAGAAAGATCATTAGAGAAAGACATCATGCTTGGCAAGGTTGAAGGTAAATGCAAAAGAGGGAGATAGGCAATGTGATGGATTGATACAATAACAGCAGCTATGGGTGCCACTCTAGTCTGTCGACAATTAGCCACCTGACCAAACAGTTTAGGATAATTATCCATAAGGTTGCCATGAGTTGACTTTGATGGCACTTAACAACAACAGAATATGAAGGTGCAAACTTCTCAATGGAATGTATGTGTAGAAAGTTAAAACAAAAAAAAAACCTCTCTAGTGATAATGGAGGGGTGGGGGGATCTAAAATGGTGTTCTAAGAGAAGGCAATGTACATACTCCACTGCAAACCTCAATATGTTTATCCTTTTCTTTTGTCCTATATTCTTTTTACAATTACCATATGATGAAATGTAAAAGGAAGGTTTGGAGTGTTCCCTCAGTCTCCTAGTCAGCCGCAGCTGTCCTTTTTAACAAAGCACTGATCTTCAAAGTCTGGTTTAGTCTGTGGGGTCAATTACCAGTGCAAGACTTGAGGCACCCAACCAGTTAATGTGGAGATTAGACCAAACTTAGACAAGAGAACAGTTCAGCATGTCTTAGTCACAACGAAAATATGACATTACATGGCAGGCTACTACAATTTCAGGAAGGTGAAGATAATTCAGTAGTTTATGAAGGAAACAATGCTGCTATCACTGCAAGTCATAGTCAAAGGCAGAACAGAGAGCAAATAATCAGAGCACAGTGGATAATTTTACAATGACAGCTAAGAGAGCTTGATGGGTGTCGTGGGACGGCTCATACTGTGGGATTCCGGTCCAATGAAGAGAAAACAAGAGGGCAAGGCACAAATACAGGTAGATCACCTTTATTTTCTACTGCAGTAGAGACTTGCTCACTCTAATGCCAAATGAGAAGCCCCGATGCAAGCATTTGTCGCTATTTTTATATAGTTTTCTATAGATGGTTGCATACGTTTATCAGATCAGCTGCTTAGCAACGTATATCCTGTAATCATTATCAGGACCACATTTCCAATGTTTATTTCCTGCTAGGCATGGGTAGATGAGCTAGGTTGATAAAGCAGATAGCTCGCTGGTTAAAGGTTAACTAACCGCAGAGAGACCTAAGAGGAGTTAACAAGACAGTGGTCAGAGACAGCCGGGGGCCAAGGGGTCAGTAATAGCTGACTTCTCAGAAAAAGCTATTCTCAGAAAAGGTTGGTTCCAAGAAGAGGCCAAGATACCTGTCTTCTTAGAAGTAGCTGCACGTCTAAAGGTCCAAGAGAGCTGATTGGTCCCTGAGAAGGTGGCTGTGGATTAGAATACTTGCATCTCTGCTGACTATGTGCATGGAGCTCTCTCTCCTGTGCATAAAGCTTTCTTTACTAATTTCCTGCCCTATTACTATCTGTGTGTTATGCATTTATCCATTATATGTATTATCTCCATTTCATTGTCTTAATTTCTATCTCAATCCCAGTGTTTGCACTAAGATGTCTTTATTTCCCATCTCACTCCCCCCTTTGATTGCCAACAGTATCAATGGGCAGTGGTGGTAGTTGGGAAACCCTGGTGCTGTACGGTCTCCTGAATGAGGTCGGCTCTGGTTTCTATGTTGGATAGAGGGTCTCTCAATAATGCTTCTAAAGTAACATTGGATTCTTATCTGGTCAGCTGTAGCTTCAGTGAAAAAAAGCTATTTCTTCCTTGGTAGTTTTTAAAACAGACATTCATTCAAAAGTACAGGCCCAGAAGAATGCTATAATGAAGCATTAGGAGAAAAGAGCAAAGCTGGAGCAACATATTGAGCCACGTTTAATCAGCATAGACGAGGTTAATCCAGGATAACAGCACATTGTAAATTGGAAAATAAGATGTGTATAGCAAAAGGTTTTTGCTCGGTTCACCTTTAAACATCAAATCATTCAGATACTTGAGGAAAGCAAATTTTGCACGCAGCATTTCCAAACATATATTTAAATCAAATTTGCTTAAAACTTGCTGGTAGGCTTGTGCTGCAGAAGCAACACTCCAAGGGAATTTTCAGTACTGGCAATGCATACTGAATCTCTAAAACATCTTAGTTTTGTAAATAAGTTTATTTTATTTAATCCCCGTTTTCTTTTTCCCTGTTTATTGTAAGATTTTGAACTTCATTGTGAACCGCTTTGATTTTTGGAAAAAGCGGTATATAAGTCCTGTTAAATAAATAAATAAATTTCCCTAGGAGATGCAATAGGAACCCTAGGAAAGTTCAAAAGTTTCAATGTCTCTCTACGTTTTCAAAAGCTTCCACCTTCCTATGGGCAGCATTTAAATCTCTTAACAAAAGCACCAAAACAGTCCTGAGATGCCAAAGGCTTTTTCCTCCAGACAAAGATCTCTCTAGTAAAACATGTCCATCCCATATATTTGAAAAAGGTTTTATTATGATCTTTTGCTTCCATGTCAAACTTCTTTTCAAATTCTCTCTGCCTGACTAATCAATGCCTTGCATTTAAGTTCCCACTACTTATGCCGTTTCCTGTTTTTGTCATTTGGCTCTATTTTACATTTTCTGAAAGATTTTCTCTTAGCTATAACAGCCTCTATGACCTCATCTTTAAGCCACGCTTAGAGCATGGAAAACATTTGGTATGGGCTTCTAATATAGTATTTTTAAATTATGCCCAGGCCTGCTGTAAACTCTTAACCTTTGCAGTTGGTCCCTTTAGTTTTTTCTTAACCATTTCCCTCATTTTATTATAGTCTCTTTTTTTGAAAGTTAAATGCTAGTGCAGTCAATTTCCTTGCTATTCTCCCTCCATATATTATATCAAATGTGATAATGTTGTGATCGCTATTGCCAAGCAACCCCAAAACAGTTACCTCTCTCACTAGATCCTGCATTCCACTGAGGACTAAGTCTAAAATAGCATCCCCTAATGTCAGTTTCAAAACCAGCTGCTCCATGAAGCAGTTATTTACTTCATTTATAAACTTTATCTCCCTAGTATGTCCTGATGTGACATTGACCGGGTCAATACTGGGGTAATTGAAATCTCCCATTATTACTATATTGCAAACTTAGCTAGCTTCCCTAATTTCTCTTAGCATTTCATCATCTGTCTGTTTATTCTTTCCAGGTGGACGGTAGTACATCCCCACTATCATTCCTTCCCCTTTCTACATTGCATTTCAATCCATAGAGATTCTACAGTGTATTATGTTTCCCTCAAAACCTTTATCCTGTTTGATTCAATGCTTCTTTTTTTTTAACTTCTTTATTTATATTTTCCAACAGAATACAAAAGAAATAAACAAATTACAGTAAATCAAAATACAAAGTATTTCTCTGTAATTGTAAGGCCCCGGGCCCCCATCCACGTGGCTGCTTCTAACCAGGGGGGCGGCAGTTTGCTCAAGCCCCCCCCCCCCCCCGCATTACGCCGGCGCGCTGGTCGGGTTGTGGTCCGTGTGGTCCGGCGGCCTCATTGGCTCCCGTTGGTGTTTTAAATGCGCGGGAGCCAATGAGAGGGCTGGGACCTTCGGCAGCGGGGGGGTGGTGGTGCGGGGACTCGGCGCTGCTCCGGCCGTTGCTGGTGTGAGGCTGGAGGCGCCGGACATGTTTGCGGGAGCTGTGCCTAGTTGGTGGGGGGGTTTTCGGGCCTGTGGAGCGGCGTGAGGAGAAAAAGAAAAGTTTTTCGGTGGTAATCGTAGCTCCGTCGGGCAGCATGTCAGCGGCCGGGGAGTCGGACGGCGATGTCCCTGTGGCGGCGATTTATTGGCTGACGGCAGCCCCGGGCCAAGGAGCAGGGGTTATTCCCGCAAGCAAGTGTTTTCCCAGTAATTTTAATACTCATATATATCTATATTTGGCACCTGCTGTTTTTTACCGAGGCTGTTTTTTGTGCGGGGTAATTAAGCTACAAAAATTTCAAAAAAAAAAAAAAAGATAAATAACACAGGTACACTAAAAAACTTTTTTTTAAACTGCCTCTAATGTTTCGATTGATTTTTACGTTTTTTGGTGCGCTGAATCCAAATCTGGTAACCAATTTGCTCCATCACGTACAGATTTTTTGCTACATTGGGTTAGCAGTTTGAGGTGAACGTTTCAGATTGAGTGCGATCGAGATAAAAGTTTCTTGGATGAATTCTTTATACTAATTGTTTAGTAGTTATTCAAATAAGAATAAAGAAAATTGTAACAAGGCAGCACATAAGAATAGAGTAATGTCAACAAAACACACTGTGATGGTAGCAAAATTGTCTGCACTTAAAACAGCCACATACATGTGCACAAACATTGAGCATATAAGAGCGAGGTTAGACACAAAGCAAAGCAAAGAAATGTGCAAAAAATGTTGTACAGGTATGTATGTAAGAATAGAAAACGCAAACCGCACCATTGCAATACATAAAGACAAACACCCGATGGTGTGAAAATAAAATTCTAATAAATGAGATCCGACACTGTGGTAATAACTAGCAAATTTTTATTTCAAAGTTTAGTAAAAACACAATATTTGTCAACACAGTTTAGATTTTAAAGTCATTCTTGGGTCAATCAATCTCCTGGTGGGCCCGTTTCTTCTTCCCCCGAATTCTTCTCTTGGTGCGCTGCTTGGCGTATTTTTCATCTGGGGTTTCCCGCAGCAGCAACCAGCAGAAATCAGCCATCATAGTGGTGTTCCATCTTCCTTGGTACCTTCTCTCTGCGTCCTTGATGTCCTGGTGAAACCTTTCACCTTGTTCTTCACTGTACGCCCCCAAGTTTTCGGGAAAGTAGTTCACATGGGAGTGCAAGAAATGGACTTTCAGGCTCATGTTACAGCCTTGTTCTTTGAAGGCATTGAGCATCCTGGCAACAATATCCTTATAGTTCTAATCCCGCCTGTTTCCCAAGAATTTGAGAACAACATCCTTGAAGGAATCCCAGCCTTCTTTTTCCTTCTCAGACATCGTTTCAGCGAATGCTCCATCTGAAATGAGTTTCCTTATATCAGGGCCAACAAACACTCCTTCCTTTAGCTTTGCTTCAGAAAGTCGGGGGAACTTTGAGCAAAGGTACCGAAAGCACTCACCATCTTTTGGAAGGGACTTGATGAATTGCTTAATGAGACCCAACTTAACGTGGAGAGGTGGTAATAGAATTTTATCACGAGGTACCAAGCTCTCATGAAGAACATTTTTTCTCACCGGGTCTCAAATACTCCCGAATTGGCCAGTCTTTTTTCCCCCAGTGTAGGTCGCGGGCCCGGCTATCCCACAAGCAAAGGAAGCAGGGATATTTGGTGAAACCGGATTGCTGCCCTAATAGCATGGATAGAATTTTAAAGTCTCCACAAAACATCCACTTATGCTCATCATAACGAATCTTCTGAAGAATCAGGGCCAAATTCTCGTATTTTTCTTGGAGAATAACAGAGTGAGCAATAGGAACTGAAGCGATTGCCATTATGAAGAAGAACACCTTTTATGCTGTCTTATGACGAATCAATGAACAGCCGCCATTCAGCAGGATCATACTTGAGTTTAAACTTTTCCATCACTCCGTATATATTGTTGCAAAATACCAAATCTTCCTCTTTGCTGAAATACTTCAAAAATTGTGTCTCGCGGTTGCGGTACCAATAAAAAGTTGTTCCTGGTGACAATAGATTTTTCTGTTTAAGCCGAGAACCTAGCAGTTGGGCAGCATCTTTTGGGAGTCCTAAATCCGGGACTAAATCATTCAATTCAGCTTGAGAGAAAAGTTCAGGTTTCGGATCTGGTTCAGTTTCAAACTCGGAAGTACTGGACTCATCGGGAAAAGCCATCTGATGAGTCTCATCATGATCAGAACCGTCCACACAAATATGATCCAAAGATTTTGGTGGTTCAGGCACAGGTACTTCGTTGCTATGAGGCATAGGCCTAATTGCTGAGGGAAGGTTGGGGTAACTTATTACGTTCTTATTTTTTAAGTTGTATCCCTTCACAATGCAAGAGCAAAAATAGCAGTCACTGCTGTGGTCTCTTTGTTCACGCCACATCATAGGTATTCCGAAACGAAATGCTTGTTTTTTACCTTTCATCCATAAGCGTAGATCTTCCTCACATGTCTTGCACACTTTGTGAGGAGCCCATGGTTTGTCTTGATCACCTAACTTCAAACCGAAATAGGCGAAATATACTTTTTTGATAAATGCAGAAATGTTCCTCTGCCGCTTTTTCACGGTATATTCCCCACAAATAAAACAAAAACTGTCCGGAGAGTTGACGCAACCTCTGGCTCTGTGAGCCATCACAAATACACAGCACTGCAAACTACAACTGTAGTGAACCACTTCGGAATAAAGCTGGATTACGACTGAGCAAACAAAAGGTAATAATGAACTTGCAAGAAACTGAAATTTGATAGGAACGTTCATGTCGCAACCACCGTGTTTGAGCGAGCGAACGAGGCGAGGCGAACAGAAAAGAACATGCGCCAGCGCGAGTACTGGATTTAGCCCCCCGCCTCCCAATTATCCTGTTAATGTATAAAATGAATACAAAACACTCTAAAATATCATGAGGGAGTGTTTCTAGTTAGTTAACCATTACAACCTCTATTTTGGGTCAAGAAAATAAACTGCAGTCGGCTAAAAAGAAATTATGTGAACATTCCTTATATGGGTAAGAAATCTAATTTTGCAAGAAAACGTGACATGATGGAACATTTTGGCTATTTTTCCTGGATTCAGCACCCCAAAATCTATAGGAATCAGTTGCAAAACTGGAGGCAGTTTTTTGGTAGTGTACCTGTGTAATAAATAAAAAATTAAATAAAAAAGAATTTCCAAGGTTCCTCCAGCTTTAAGCCTGCCATGTCTGGCAGAGGAAAAAAAGGGGGTCCCAGACAGAAAAAAGGGTCTGTCAAGGACAAAACGGGCGGTACTGGGGCAGGTGGGGCAGCTTCCTTGGGGCACCTAGCTCAGTTGGGGCGGGGGGGGGAGCCAGGGGCAGAGCTCCTAGCCATAGCACGGCGTCCACACGGGGTGCTAGCTCTTTAGGAGGTTCAGGGCATGAGGGGCAGGTGCGGAGGGGGTTTTCGGCTGGCCCTGTAGTTCGGGGTAGGCGAGGTAGGTCTAAGGGGCTGGCAAGAGGTGCCTCTGGGCTTAGAGAGGCTCACGGGCCTTTGGGTGGCCTGGGTGTGGCCCTGGGTCCAGTGGGGGGGTGAGGGTGCAAACCCGCAGGTGGGCGGTTCGGGTTTGGAGGCGGCAAGTCCTGGGGGTTTATCGGCTCCTGCAGGGGTAGGTTACTCGCCAGCTTGGGCGCATTGGCAAGGCGGGGGTCAAGGCTCTTCCCGTGCGGAGTGGCTAGGGGCATGGCAGCCACCGTGGCCTGTGGCAGGTGTCCCTTCGCCTTTTCCTGTTTTTTCTCCGCAGGTTTCTACCGGATGGCACTACTTGGGGCATCCTTGGATGGCTCCTGCGGACAGACGGACGGTGTGAGGGCAAGCACAGGTGGTGGCTCTGTGCCTGTCGGAACCGGGGGAGGATCTGAAGCTTCGGCGTCGACGCGACAGGAGACAGGTGTGCCTACCGAGGTGGCGTCCCCTGCTGCAGGTGAGTTGGATGCTGGCGCTGCTGTGCGGGCTGCTGGCGCTGCGGTGCGGGATGATGGTGCGGCGGTGGCAGGTGGTACTCGGCCAGCCGATGGGGGTAAGAAACGGGTGAATAAGAGGAGGCGGCATTCTTGTCATCGGCGTAGGCATTCGGGATCCTCCTCTTCTTCAACCTCTGAGTCTTCTTCTGATTCTCTTTCGGATGGCGTGGGCCGGGGTCAGGAGGCCAATGGAGAAGCGGGCCATGCCGGACAGGTTGGTGCGGCGCCCTCGGTGGCGGTTTTCTCTGAGTTATGGGAGGGAGTGCCAAAGAACCTTCGGAGGAAGATTGTGAAGCGTCGCTACTTAGATATTTTCCATTTACTTGAAGGTCGAAAGCGGTCAGGGGATAGTTGGAGGAAGCGTAAGGAGGATGAGAAGACTGGTAGGGTTAAGAGAGTGGCGCGGAATGTGGTCAATTGGACTCGGGCCTTCCTGCGCTTGGCTAGTGTATGGGGGCATTCACATCCGGAGCAGTATGGTATGCTTCTGGCTTACGCGGATTCCATCCTAGAGGCATCACAGACTCATGAGGGTTGGGCTTGGCTCAACTATGATGAGAAATTCCGTGATAAGATGGAAGAGAATCAAATGCTTTCCTGGGGAATGCAAGACATTAATCTTTGGCTGACGCAGATGGCGATCAGACCTGTAGGCGGAAGTGTGAGCGGGCAAAAAGGTGGATTGTCTGTCACCACGAGGGCGGATCGGCCCTTTCGATCGGGCATGCCCCCTGTGTTGCAGAGAACTCCAGGGGGGGGAGCTGGGGACTTGTGCTGGCGGTTCAACAAGTCTTCATGCCCCTTTCTAGATTGCAAATTCCGGCACGCTTGCTCCATCTGTAATGGGGGTCACTCAGCACTCAAATGTGTCAAAAAGAGTGTCGGGGGAGCTGCGGCCCCCACCCACAAGTAGTAGAGGCTTGTGGAGTTTGGCCCCCACTCTGGTTGAGATTGATGTGTTAGGTCCGTGGCTTAAGAGATATCCTAAGAGACAGGTAAGCTGTATTTTGGAGAATGGGTTTAAGGAAGGGTTTCCCATACCGGTGGTAGGCAGAGTAGGGGAAAACAAGGCTCGGAATTCGCCTTCTGTTCGGCGTTTTGCGCAGCTGGTACGGGATAAGTTGGCAACCGAGATTGAGTTAGGTAGGGTAGCGGGCCCTTTCGGAGCACAGCCGTTCGCCGATTTTGTGGCATCTCCTTTGGGTATCATTCCAAAGAAGGAGCCGGGAAAGTATCGCTTAATACACAATCTTTCCTTTCCCATTGGTTCCTCGGTCAATGATCACATTCCTAGGGAATTGTGCGCTGTACGGTACGCCTCCTTTGATGAGGCTGTTGAGCTCGTGAGAGCCTGTGGGCCGGGGTGCTTGCTGGCGAAAGTGGATATTGAATCCGCCTTCCGTTTATTGCCGGTGCACCCGTCTGCTTTTCATTTGTTGGGGTTTTGCTTTGAAGGACAATTTTACTTTGATAAGAGCATGCCTATGGGCTGTTCGATTTCCTGTGCTTATTTCGAGCAGTTTACAGTGGGCATTCGTTGACTGGGTGGGGTGCGGCTCTGTGGTGCATTACTTAGACGACTTCCTCTTTGTTGGACCGGCGCAGACGGGGCAGTGCAAGGCATTGTTGGACGGTTTTGTCTGATTGGCCCAGGTGTGGGGTGTTCCCTTAGCTTCGGGTAAGACGGAGGGTCCGTCGACTACTCTTACCTTTTTGGGAGTTGAGTTGGATTCCGTGGCACTTGTAGCCCGCCTGCCGGAAGAGAAAGTTAAGAGGCTGCGGGTGTTGGTTGCCAATGCGCTGGGTTCCCACAAGCTGATGTTGCGGGAGATGCAGTCCTTAGTGGGGTCACTTAATTTTGCTTGCCGAGTTATCCCGATGGGGAGAGTGTTCTTGCGTCGGCTACTGCGGGGGTCTCTAGGCCTCATCATTGGATTCGTATGTCACGCAGCTTGCGGGCGGACCTGCGGATCTGGTACGATTTCCTACGTAACTTCAATGGTACCATGGTGCTGAGAGGTCGGGAGGTGACTTCTGCGGATCTGCAGTTGTATACTGATGCGGCTGGGGGCGTGGGCTTAGGGATTTATTTTGGGGGCTCTTGGTGCGTGGAGGGCTGGCCGCAGTCCTGGCGGGACGTAGGGCTTACGAAGAATATTACCTTCCTCGAGTTGTTTCCCATTTTGGTGGTTATGTCATTATGGCCGGACAGACTCCGAAATCAAAAAGTGCTATGGTGGTGTGACAATGAAGCTGTAGTGTCCGTGCTCAATAATTATTCTCCAAGATGCCTGTAGCTGACCTGATGCGGCAGGTGGTTTTCGCTTGCTTGCAGTTGAATCTAGTGATTAAGGCTCGTCATATTCCTGTGAGTCATAACCAGATTGCTGATGCTCTTTCCTGTTTTAAATGGGAGCTGTTTCGGACCTTGGCGCCGGATGCGGACGAAGAAGGCACATCGGTCCCGGAGCATTTATGGCGGATTGGCCTCCTGCCATGATGGAGCTGCTGCAGAATTCCATCTCTTCGGCAACGTGGTTAGCTTATCAACGTGGCTGCTGCAGTGTGGTGTCCTTCTTGGTACTTCATGGATGGCGAGGTGGTTCAGCCTCGGATCAGCTTCTGGGTCAGTATGTGTCGGCAGCTAAGGCTGCAGGACTGTCGCGGACTACTGTCCGGAGGAATTTGGCGGGATTCTCCTTTTTTGCACGGGCCCTCGGGTGGGGGGGGCGGGAGGGGGATTTTTAACGCAGATGCTTTTGCGGGGTTGGGAGCGGTCCTGCCCTTCCCTGAGTGATTGGCGGCGCCCTATCACACACAACTTGCTGCGGCGTTTATGTGGTGCATTGCCTCAAGTGGTTTCCTCCTCTTACGAAGGGGCGCTCTTTCGGGCTGTCTTTTCGGTAGCCTTTTTCGGCGCGTTTCGGGTGGGTGAATTGGTTGCGGAGTCAGGTCGGATTCGCAATGGGAGGGAGGTACAGATGCATCAAGTGCAATTGATCGGGGGCGGGGTTTGTATCCGCCTTGCCCGTTCTAAGACGGATCAGGCGGGGAGAGGTATGTGGGTGGAATTGGCAGCGGTGAGGGGTTCCCCCTCATGTCCTGTTGCTTTACTACAAGCGTACTTACACGTTTGTCCGGATACTGGTGGTAGCCTTTTTATACATCAGGATGCGCGGGTTCTTACGCGTTTTCAGTTTACCACGGTGCTACGGCTGGCTTTATGGCTGATAGGTGAGGATCCTGGTGCGTTCGCGCCTCACTCCTTCCGGATTGGGGCAGCGACCAGTGCAGCGGCTGCTGGACTGCCTGACCAGGAGATACAGCGAATAGGGAGATGGCGGTCGCGAGCCTTCCACAGCTACGTGCGTTTGTAGGGGCGTGGGGGGGCGCTAACTGTTCTATTCTTTTTGTTGCAGATGCAGGGCAAAGATCGTGTTGCTGTTGGGTGCTTGGCCACTCCTTTGTGTTCTGGGCTGGTCGGCGAGCAACGACGCGCCCAATGGGGCCGAATTTGGGACTTTCAGAGTGTGCGGTGACCGTCACATGGCTGGGCGAGCGCGGACTCCGGTGGATCCAGCTCTTGCCTTTGCTTCGGCACCACCAGCGTTCAAGAGGCTCGCCGGACATTTTGCTGCTCTACTTAGGTGGCAACGATCTGGTTTCCTGGACTTGTCGACAGTTGATTCGAGCAGTGATAAAGGACTTTGGGGTGGTGTTGGGAATGTTTCCAGGCGTAATATTGCTTTGGTCTGATATCATTCCAAGGCCGTCCTGTTGGGCTCAGCGACGGTGGTCACAGGGTTTGACAAAGATTAACCGTCAAATTGGCAGGTGGGTGGGAGAGCAGGGAGGCTGTCAAATTTTGCACCCTTGGGTGGACGTTGAGTGTTCTGGCCTCTACAGGTCAGATGGCATGCACTTGTTCCCGGTGGGGTTGGATTTACTGCTTAACGATTGGCAGGAGGCCTTGGAAGGTATTAGGTTGGGGGCGAGGGCTGGTCGCAGCTTACCTTTGGGGGGCGGCTCTGGTCGTGGCTGACCTGAGCCGGTGGCGGGATCCCGGAGGTTTCCGGGGTCCTGAGCCGGTAGCAAGCATGAGGGCGGTGGTGGGGTATCCACAACCTGGTTAATCCCTCAGATTTTTGCTAATAACATGGCGAAGCCGGAAGAGGGAGGGCGTGGAAAAATGTCGGGCCTGTACCCGGGGGAAGCGGATGCGGCGTCACCTTGCTACTAACATGGCTGGTGAGGGCTCGCTCTGCTTGGGGGGGGGGAGTTATAATGTGTTGATTTGTATTGGTTGGTTTGTTAAAAGATTATTAAAGCTGCGACCAGTTTAAGCCCAAGATTGTTGTCATGTGTTTTGTTCTGAATTTAGTCTTTTGGAAGGAAAAATTAACGGGGGTGACTGGTAAGGGCGAGAGGCGACGTGTCCGCCTTACCCGGTTATTGTAAGGCCGCGGGCCCCTGTCCACGTGGCCGCTTCTAACCGGGGGGGCAGCAGTTTGCTCGAGCCCCCCCCCCGCGTTACGGCGGCGCGCTGGTCGGGTTGTGGTCCGTGTGGTCCGGCATCCTCATTGGCTCCCGTTGGCGTTTTAAATGCGCGGGAGCCAATGAGAGGGCTGGGACCTTTGGCAGCGGGGGGGTGGTGGTGCGGGGACTCGGCGCTGCTCCGGCCATTGCTGGTGTGAGGCTGGATGCGCCGGACGTCCCACCCACCCACCCTTGCTTGGGGACGCTCGGTTTTTGGGGGGTAGTGGGTTGTTGCAGCTGGGGGGGGGGGGCTTTGGCGGGATCCTGGAGGTTTCCAGGGTCCGGAGCCGGTGGCAAGCATGAGGGCGGGGGTGGGGTACCCCCGACCCGGTTAATCCCTCAGGTTTTTGCTAATAACATGGCGAAGCCGGAAGAGGGAGGGCGTGGAAAAATGTCGGGCCTGTACCCGGGGGAAGCGGATGCGGCGTCACCTTGCTACTAACATGGCTGGTGAGGGCTCGCTCTGCTTGGGGGGGGGGGGGGAGTTATAATGTGTTGATTTGTATTGGTTGGTTTGTTAAAAGGTTATTAAAGCTGCGACCAGTTTAAGCCCAAGATTGCTGTCATGTGTTTTGTTCTAAATTTAGTCTTTTGGAAGGAAAAATTAACGGGGGTGGCTGGGAAGGGCGAGAGGCGACGTGTCCGCCTTACCCGGTTATAAAACAGAAAAGAAAAAGCTATTTATAGCCCACCCCATCCTGTCCCTCCCACTCTCATGCGATCATCAGGGGCTATAGAAAACAACACAGCTGAAGGCCTACCATGCCTATAAGGGCTTTAGAAGATCACCACCCCATTACCTAAGAAACACGAGGATTGACTAATAACCCTTTATTATATCTCATATCTTGCTTTAGAAATGTATTTCTGTAGGGGTTTCCACTTGAGAAAAGTGGAGGGTGTGACGCTTCAGCCACACCGTGGCATTTGTTCATATTTGCAGCATAAGCACAACCGGTTCCACCATTCGTGCCAACTAAGCTCTGCAGTACAGTATGTTTCCAATTAGAAATAACAAGATGTAGGGCCACTCCCAGCATGAAGTCCAGCAAAAATTGACAGTCCCTCTGTAATGATGGGATGTCAATTGCTGATCGAAAAACAACCACAGACCAGGAGAGAGTGTCCCAGAATCCCAGCAGCTCTTGAATGTGATTACATATTGAAACCCAGTAAGACTGAATGTTGGGGCAATCAAACACATGTCTCAAAGTGCCGACATCTCCCCGACAAGACCAACACTGAATCCCAGCTGCCTTATCCCATTTAGCAACCTTCACTGGGGTAAAGTGCGCTCTGTGCACAAAAAAGTGCAAAGCTTGTGAGACAGAGGCAGACTGAGAAACCCTATTTACCTTACCTCAGAATTTTGTCCACGTTTCCGGAGATAGGACTTCTCCAGTGTCATGTTCCCATACTCGAACGCCAATGATCTGAGAGCTATTGTTCTGAACCACTATTTTATAATATTGGGAAGCCACCCCGGAGGTCATATGTATTGAACTTATCTTACTCATTAACCCCCATTTGTCAGACAATGAAATAATATCTAACTGGGATTTTTATATACAATGCCTCAGCTGAATCCACTGAAGATATAGGGACTGAGGTAGATCAAATTCCCTTTGCAAATTGGAAAAGGGTTTCCACTTGCCATCCAATATTAGTTGGCCAATGCTCCAAATGCTTTTGCTAAACCATTTTTGCCATGCAAATGAGCTTTGATTAATTTTAAAAAAGGGACTATGCCAGATGGGTATTAATTTTGAAAAGCAATCCTCCTTAGGAATTGCACTTGCTAACTGCTGAAAAGCTTTCTGAGTGTCCAATATGATTCTGTGAGACTTCAACCTCTTAACAGACACCATGCCAGGAAGAAGATTCAAGGGGAAAGAAGCACTTAATCTCTCTTTTAGTTCAAGCCATATTGGGCGTATACCTACGGCCTCATCCATCCATTGTGATCCTTATTTTAGTAAAAAAGCACAGTGATAGGCCTGAAAGTCAGGGAAATTCACCCCCCCCCCCCCTCTTCTTTTTTAGATTTGAGTTTCCTAAGAGCAATTCTAGGCGGTTTATTTTTCCATAGAAATTGAACCAGAATCTGTTCAATTTGACGATACACTTTACTTGTAAGAAAGACAGGTAGCATTTCTAATATATAATTCACTTTAGGAATGATAGTCATTTTTATAGCTTCAAGATGACCCCACCAAGAAAGATAGACCAGCGACCACTTTGCTGTTATATTACGAACTGTAGTTAGGATCTCTTCTTCATTGTACTGTAGGATTACACTAAGTGGGTAACAATAGTGAACTCCCAAATATTTCACCATCTTAGGTTCCCATACAAAAGGAAATTCCTCCATATCCATTCTACATACTCCTGAGTTCAAGGGGAAGGTGAGAGATTTTGACCATTTAATTTTATAGCCAGATAATCCTGAATATTTATCTATCAATTCTAGAATGATCGGTATGGAGCTAGGTGTGGTGAAAAACAGTAGATCATCCGCATATGCAGATAGTTTAATTCCCATGCCAGCAATAGAGATGCCCTTAACCTCAAGGCTTTGCCTTATAAAGGCCAAAGGTTCCAAGGCCAGATTGAAGAGGATGGGGGAAAGAGGACAGCCCTGATGGGTATCCTGACCTAGAAGAAACTCTAGACTGAGTTGCATTCACAGAAATGTTTGCACTCGGTCTCACATACATAAGTTTAGTTAGATTGCAGAAACCTTCACCAAATCCAAACCACTTCAAAACAGCAAACAAAAAGGGCCACTCCAACCAGTCAAACGCTTTCTCTGCGTCTAATGAGAGTCCCACAAGAGGGTCTTCTGTTTCCTCTGCGCCTTCCAGAACATGACAAAGCACTCTGGCATTATCGGCTGTAGAACTTCCCTCAGTAAAGTCACATTGGTCTGGGTGGATCAAGGAAGGGATCAATTTGGAGAGACGACCAGCTATAATGGTCGCAAAGATTTTATAGTCTGCGTTTAACAAAATTGGACGATAATTACTAACTAACTGAGGGTCCCTCCCAGGTTTTTCTAGGACAACAATGTTTGCAAAGGCAAACGCTCTAGTCTGTGCCACATTATCTAGAAGAAGTCTATAATATTGTTGAAGGTATGGTGCTAAAATTTTGGAGAAGGCTTTATAAAATTCAGCTGGCAGACCTTCTGGTCCGGAAGCCTTGCCAGCTTGTGTAGAGTCAATAGCCTGGATAATTTCCATGACTGTTATCTGTTTGTCTAATCCTGCAGCAGTTTCTTGATCTAACACCGGCCTTTGGATATTATTAAGCAAACTATCAAACTCCTTCACAAAAAAATCTGTATCTGGGGAGTATAACTGAGCATAGAATTTGTAAAAGGTCTCTGCAATGTCAGGATCCTTGACAATCAATTGTTGCACCTGAGGATCCTTTAGAGCTGTAATATGTAAAGATTCCTTACGACCCTTTAACGAGTTAGCTAGCAGCTGTCCAGCTCTATTACCCTCCAAATAATATCGTCCTTTCTGCCCTTGAATATTCTGTGAGGCCTCAGTAGTCAAAATCAAATTATATTTAAATCTAAGGCGCTGCAGTCTTATCAAAATGTTAGGATCAGATTTCTGGCATAAGATACGTTCACCTGCTTTAATCTGTTTGTCTAGTGCACTAAGTTCTGCTTTACGTATACTAGCCTTAAAGCCTTCCCACCAGGCCCACCCCAAGGAGTCTTGCAGTAGATTGAATTGGAAATACTCCTTTATGGCCACCAGGATGGTCTCCCAAAATTCCTGACTGGCTAGAAGAGCCCTATCAAGTTGCCATCATGAGTGAGGTTGATAGCTCGTTGCATCAAGTAGGGTGAGAGAGATTGCGGAGTGATCAGATATGAGAGCTGCATGAATAGTAGTCTCATTAATTTTAGACCAAAGTCCCTTGGAGACTAGGAAGAAATCTATATGTGATAGCGAGTTATGAGGAGGAGAAAAGAAAGTGAATTCTTTATCTGTAGGGTGCTGCAGCCGCCAAATGTCTATCAGACCCAATTCCTGCATTAGAGATACAAGAACTGGACGAGCCTTGGAAACCCTAATGGTTCTCACTGGACTTCTATCTACCAATGGGTCTAGCACGAGGTTGAAGTCTCCTCCCACTATAGTTGGATATCTGGACACCTCCTGCACCAAGGCCGCAATGGCGCAAAAAAAATCAGGACAATCAATGTTAGGAGCATAAACGTTGATTAAGGCCAGTTCAGTGGATCCAATTTTAATAACAGCCATAGTCCACCGCCCATCGGTATCAGACCTAGTTTGAACAATCATGGGAGATAGAGCTTTCCTTACTAAAATGGCTACCCCGTTTTTCTTATGTTGGGCAGCTGCAAAAGCCACTAGAGAAAAGAGATTTGCACCTAGTTTTAATGACTCCTTTGCATTCAAATATGTCTCCTGCAACAGTAAGATGTCAGCTCTTTCTTTCTTGCTATACAGAAGAATCTTTTTCCTCTTAATGGGATTCTTAATGCCCTTAACATTCAGTGAAACTATCTTAAAGGAAGACATACTGATAGCTCAAATTGATGGGTATGTTTTTGCAACATTTGACAATTGTAGCATATAGTTTTACATTGTAGAACAGCAGCTTTAGTGCTCTAAGAGTGTTAGCTGCACTTATAGCCCAACAAAGAAAGCCCAACAAAAGGAGATATAATTTAGCCATAGCTCCTGTACATGATTGCTCATAATAAGAACCCATAATTCTGAATACCTAACACCAAACCCACAAAACCAGACCCAGGGAGGCTTTACAAACCACAAAATTAGCGGGTGAGCCCACCAGGACAAGACAGACACAGAGGGCAAAATGACCTACCACATTCCCAGTTCTATTGTCACTTAAAATTTCATGCTTTGCCCACCTCCCACAATAAAAGAAAAGACAAATGTACCCAAAACCCTAATCACCAAAACTGCATGGCAGGGCAACCCTCACTGAATCAGCTTATGACCTAAAAGACCCAGCCGAATGACTAAGGGCCCTCTCACTCCTCCAAACTCGAAGACTCTCTCAACCACCATAGACAGCACAAACACAAAACAAAAAAGAAGAAAGAGTGAACAAAAAACACCTTGACCAGGGAAGTGCCCTGGCGTTCCTTCAAATAAAACAAAATGAGTGTCTCAGTACATAGTAATGAGTGATTAAATGTCACTTCTCCATGAGTAAGTCTCCTTTACATGACTTCAGACCAGTCAAACGCCATGATATTGAGCACCATGCAACTGCACCAAGTAAAGCTCCAAAATGAACTTCATCGCATCACCGCTGCCTCCTTATCTTCCAGAAATGCATATAACTCCCCTGGATCATCAAATGTCTTGGTCTGGTTATGCAGCGTGACTCTCATGTGGGCAGGATAGAGCAGCCCAAAATGGGCCTGTAGCTGTAGTAAGCGTGGACGCAACGCCAGAAAACTCTTTCTCCGATCCACCATCGCTTTTGCAAAATCTGGGAAGAACAGGAGTTTATGTCCCTGGTATTCCAAATTTGAAAGTGCTCTGGCAGTTCCCATTATTTCTGTTACTTGCTGAAAACATAGAACTTTCAAAATGATTGGGCGTGGATGCTTGCCCGCGAACACGGATTGAGTAGGCACTCGATGGGCACGCTCGATTTCAAATGGCATAACAAACTGCAACTTTAATACACCTGGAATCATGGCCTGCAAGAAGGACACCATATCAGAACCCTCTGCACCCTCAGGTACTCCTTGTATTCTTATGTTTTTCCGTGAGCAATTATTGCTGTCTTCTACCTCTCAATGACAGTATCAGCTTGGCCTGCTTCTCAACGGCCTTGAGCCTTTCCCATGTGATGCCACATTACCCTCCACCTTCTCCAAACGAGCCGTAATTGCCTCCATAGAAATTCTCAAAGCACTGATATCTTCTTGCATTGCACATAGTGACTCTCCGTTAGACTTGACCAGGTCTTTGACTGCCCAAATCTCAGCCAGGAGCTCCTGCAAAGTCTCAGGACAGTCTCGGATGACCACCATCTTGTGAGGAGAGAGAGGTTCCATTTTGGTTCTCTTTGCGCTGGCATTGTGAGATACTTGGTAATCCAGCCGTGTCGGTTTGGGGGCCTGACATATCCGGGATCGAATAATAACCAAGTAGGTAGGAACTATTTGATTAAAGACAGCAGAAGTCAGGATTCTTGACAATTGCCCTCCGGAGCTCAGCTCTTACACGTCCATCTTGACCAGCAACCAGGCTCGCCCCCCCCCCCCCCCGATTCAATGCCTTCTTTAACATATAGAGCTAACCCTCCACCAGTGTGATTGCAATATAGTTTATAGCTTGATATCACAGTGTCCCATTGGTTAACCTCCTTCTACCAGGTCTCTGAAATGCAAATTAGAATATATAGCAATGAATGAAAGGTTAGGTATAACTCTCCTATTTTATTTTCTAGACTTCTAGAATTTGCATATAGCATTTCAAAGATTTTCTTTTTGCTGGTATTAACAGTCTCTCATGTATCAATAAAGTGGATTATGCATTTATTTCTTTATCTTCTTCAAAATTTTTTTTTATATATTTCTATAAATTGACTAACCTGAGGTCTCAGACTCTGCGGCTCTGCTATTGGGACTGAACGTCCGTTATTCAAGCAGTTTGCCCGTTTGCATCAATGACCTCATACTGAAAAGCACATGTTCAGGTGACTATATTATGTTCAACTTTTATATGTCTTTTAACAAAGACTACTTATCTTAGATATGTTGCACCCATCAATGTGAAAAAGGACAGTTTAAGAATCCCGACGCCCTCTATGGGTACCGCTCTCGCGTTTCAGACTGGACGCCCTCTATGGGTACCGCTCTCGCGTTTCAGACTGAGACTTTCTTCAGGGGATATTCCTTAAACTCATAGTCCTATAAGCTTTTCAACTGGAAAAAACAGACATACATAAATAGCCAAATCCTAATATCAAGACGTCCACCATTTTATACTAAAA
Organism: Ichthyophis bannanicus; assembly: GCA_033557465.1. NCBI lineage: Eukaryota > Metazoa > Chordata > Amphibia > Gymnophiona > Ichthyophiidae > Ichthyophis > Ichthyophis bannanicus. Next base: position 370,968,931 of record CM066035.1, read on the forward strand.
TTCTTACAGCTTTCCTTCTTGCCACGAATACTGTTATCTCTTATTCTACCTAAACATGAAAACTAAGTCTTGTTATAAACACCTTAGTTACCTCTAACCGGTATCGTATGTAAAAACAAGTTTACCATTATCAAAACGCTGCTGCCCGCATTTCATTTAAATGTTATCAGTTTTCTCTTCAGCTCAAGAATGAAACGCCGCGCATGCGGATTGTGAACAATGACACCATCTTTAAAGAGGCTGGAAACTTTAGCCACCTGTCGTGATTATCATACTCCTCCCCTCTAATAGTTACTACACACGTAACTGCTTTTCTTCTCTTCTTATAACCTACGTTGGTGACAGGAAATTCTACCTGAACAGACCCTTCTTCCTTAGAACTTCCGGCCTATTACAATGCTAATAAAATGTTATTTCTAACTCTCTAATCATTAGACACAATTTAGCCCGAGGTTACCCATATACTATACTCAAAAAAGCATACACTCGAGCTTTATATAATCATAGGTCAATTTTACTTGAACCGCGTCCTCCAGTTTTGAAGCAGTTTGATTCATCTTCTGTGAATTTTATAACAAAATATACTCCTTTAAGCATAAAGATCCAACAGATTATTCGGAAACATTCTAATACCCTACTGGCAGTACCAGGATTAGAAGAGAAATCCGTTCGGTGTGTATGGACCAGAGACAATAATTTGAAAGATCTATTATGTCCAACGGTATTAAGATCACCAGTTCCCCTAAGAGCGGAAGATCAAAGGAAGGGGCACCGCAGTTGCGGTAGTTGTGACATATGTCCTTTAACTTTATCAGTCTCTAGTTTTGAATACAATGGTCTCCGAAGGGAGTTGAGATCGTCTACTACATGTAGTTCAACTCATGTAGTATATGCCATTATTTGCCCTTGCGGATTGGCTTATATAGGAAAAACCACGCGAACATTACGAGTCCGTATTAGGGAGCATAAAAGTCGCTTAAAGAACAAGGTACACGAGGCCCCAATAGTGGATCACTGTATAAAAGAACATCATACATATGATCAATTACGAGTATGTGGGATAGATCAAATTGCCCAAAGAAAAGGTAGTACCGATATAGATCGGCGCCTTATTAGGCGAGAACAATGGTGGATTTTCACTTTTGATACTGTGATACCTAAAGGTTTAAATGCAACAGTGGAATGGTCAAATTGTGTCTAATGATTAGAGAGTTAGAAATAACATTTTATTAGCATTGAAATAGGCCGGAAGTTCTAAGGAAGAAGGGTCTGTTCAGGTAGAAGTTCCTGTCACCAACGTAGGTTATAAGAAGAGAAGAAAAGCAGTTACGTGTGTAGTAACTATTAGAGGGGAGGAGTATGATAATCACGACAGGTGGCTAAAGTTTCCAGCCTCTTTAAAGATGGTGTCATTGTTCACAATCCGCATGCGCGGCGTTTCATTCTTGAGCTGAAGAGAAAACTGATAACATTTAAATGAAATGCGGGCAGCAGCGTTTTGATAATGGTAAACTTGTTTTTACATACGATACCGGTTAGAGGTAACTAAGGTGTTTATAACAAGACTTAGTTTTCATGTTTAGGTAAAATAAGAGATAACAGTATTCGTGGCAAGAAGGAAAGCTGTAAGAATTTTAGTATAAAATGGTGGACGTTTTGATATTAGGATTTGGCTATTTATGTATGTCTGTTTTTTCCAGTTGAAAAGCTTATAGGACTATGAGTTTAAGGAATATCCCCTGAAGAAAGTCTCAGTCTGAAATGCGAGAGCGGTACCCATAGAGGGCGTCCAGTCTGAAACGCGAGAGCGGTACCCATAGAGGGCGTCGGGATTCTTAAACTGTCCTTTTTCACATTGACGGGTGCAACATATCTAAGATAAGTAGTCTTTGTTAAAAGACATATAAAAGTTGAACATAATATAGTCACCTGAACATGTGCTTTTCAGTATGAGGTCATTGATGCAAACGGGCAAACTGCTTGAATAACGGACGTTCAGTCCCAATAGCAGAGCCGCAGAGTCTGAGACCTCAGGTTAGTCAATTTATAGAAATATATAAAAAAAATTTTTGAAGAAGATAAAGAAATAAATGCATAATCCACTTTATTGATACATGAGCGATATTTAATAATTCTTTGGTATAAACCAATCGTTCGGTAACGTGACCAAAAGAGATTGGGTATTAACAGTCTAGCTATGTGATGACAGGGTTAATTTGGAATTTTTCATCTGTCTGATTTTTACTTAAAGGCACCTGGTTAACTTTTACTTTTATTGGAGCATCTCTATAGAGATGCACTGACTTCCCTGATTTGCTAGTATCCTTCATTGATACATTCTTTGAATCATATGGGGAGACATAAGATCCTGAAGTAACAAGAAATGCAGTCAGACCCAGAAATGTGGAAGAGAGATACAGAAATATTTCCCGTTGTATTGGGAACCACAGGCTTGATAAAGAGGAACTTCCAAACACATCTTGACAAACTATCCATACCTGTTACATTTTATGAACTCTAGATGCAAGTACTACGCCAAGCATTAGCAGCAAATTTGAGAGACTGAGATCATACTCCACATACCCTGGCTTAGAAGTGAGGTTCATGACTGTCATAGTATGCGCAAAACTAACACAATCTCACCACAATTCACCCGACATGGCCCCGTTTCGTCTTATGGCTGCTTCAGGGGTATGGCCAGATGACTAAAGAAATTAGGATAAAAAAACTCATTTAAAAATTGCACTGACATATGGGAGAACGATTTATCTTTATTTTAAACTGGCAATTCAATTACCAATTGTGGTGTGTAGTAAACTCCACAAAACGCTAATAGTGCCATGTGATCTTAGTTCACAATCTAAAATGTCTCATGTATTTATACTTACATCCTTGCTACTAACTATGCATGCAATGGAAAACCCAAATATAGAGAAACAAAACAAATTTAACACTGTGCTGCTTATGTACTTAACAGTTAAGCAATCCTATTGTATAACCAGCTCTTTTCAGTAAAACCTTTACGTGGGTATAATCTATACTCACTACCACTTACTATGTTTGGGTTTTCCCTTCCACTCATAGAGTTAGTAGGTTAGGGGAGTGGGGTCGGGGCAGAAGAAAGGATAGTCACAGCTGGGGAGGTGCGAGGAGTGGTGAGTGAGCAAGAGAGCAGGTAAAGTTGCCAGGTGGAGTTAGAGGAGGAGAAAATTAGATTGGAATAATAGGATAGCTTGGCATTATGGATCATGGTACGATAATGATGACAGTAATGGAAATGCAAGAGAGAGTTGGGAGAAAAGTGCTTATGACATGGGTGTTCCACAAGGCGGAGGTAGGTGCGATAAATGTAGAGGCCAGGATGGAACTAATGGTGGCGAATGGAAAAGCGTGATGGTGGTGACGGGCATAATGGTGCCAACTGATCAAGAGAGGAGGCTAAGGTAGTATGCCAGATCTGAACCTTATTGTCAACTGAAAGGGAGGTGAAGTCTGTGGGAAACATGCTATCTGCAGGAGGGAACTATTGGAAAGTAACAGGGGTAATAGCGTGTCTGGGATAAGCTGATGCAGAAATAAGAAGAGGCCTAGGAAGAGAGGATGGAAAAGGGAGAGACAGAGAGGAGAGTATGCAGAGGTGATCAGACCAGGGAAGGGGAAGAGTAGAAATGGTGGATGACACAGAAGGAGAGTTGAGGGGTATAAGGATGAGGTCTAATGTGTGTCTGGCAGCATGAGTGGGACAATGAATGTGTTGGTGAAGGAAGAGGTCATGAAGGTCATGGACCTATCAGGAGAATTGAGGTAAACATTAAAGTTGCCGAGGATCACTTGGTGGGGATGTGAGAGGGGGATTTCGGAAAGGGTGAGCAACAAGATGTCCCACAGGTCAGGATGGAGCGATGGTGGAGCACAGAGAAGGAGAAAATGAACAGTTGGGGTGGAATTTAACCACATCAATAGGGATTTGGGATAATGAAGATCAGGGGATCAAACTTCACTGAGGGGAAGAGTGGAGCAATGAAAGATAACCCTCCTACACTGCATTGACCCATTCAAGAAGAGAAGAAAAGCCAGGGGGACGAGAGCAATTCAGTAAGGGGGATTCTCACCTTCCCGCAAACAGGTTTTAGAGAGGAACAAAATATCAAGGGTGTGCTGAAGGAGGGATGAAACCATATTTGCCCTCATAGCTGCCAAGCTCATATTCATCCATTGTCAGCTCTTTGTGTCATCATCAGGTGTTGCTCCTTTCAGAAGCTCAGTTCTCACTGCTGCCAGTGTCTCTGGAGGCCTCCATTGATGACTGAGAGTTCTCCATCACTCTTCCATCTGTTAGTGAGGACACCACAGGGATTGAGGTAACTGTCCCTTGATAAATGAAGGTATCCACATAGCCAGATCTCAAAGGGCATGGTGTGCTCACTCCAGACTCAGAAAAATGAACCTGGGATTTCCCCTTCCTTTTCTCCATTCTAGATCAGGTCAGAGTTTAACGCACCCAGAGGCTGCAGCCCCCATCTTCAATATGCCTTCCTCTAATCAGTCAATTTTTTCAAAGGTTATCATGCATCTGACCATTGGCATTTTGAACCTGCCACCAGAAAAGACAGGAGTTAGATAACAAAAAAACCAAACCCTTTTCTTTTTGTTATTAACAAATCCTTGCAGCTGTCCATATCCACATTTGTATCTTCTAAAGTAGTTGTTTCTTTTCCAGGAATTCAAACCAATAGTAACTCTCAGCCATCATAATGTTTAGGTGGCTGTTTAAATTGTATCTGTCCATTTAATTTCTTCATTACTTAATTATTTGAATTTCTCCACATTAGAAGCCCCCCCCCCTTGCCTTCTTAATTCAGACTGCTTCATGTTGGGTTTGGAAGAATTGCATTTTCCTTTGAATTTAAGTATTGTTTGCTTTGATGCCTATATGCATTTCTTTAAAGCAAATGGTTTTGTTTGTTATATATCTAAAAATGATTAAAATATAAATTTTAAAAAATGGTGCCAGTTACCGTCTAGTGATAGTCTTACAGTACCAATCACTTCTATATGCTATAAGTACCATGAGACTACTGCTAGGGTTCAATGGGTGCCATGTTGAACCCAGTGCTGGAAGGGGCAGGAGTGATTGGGAATTTCTCCTGCCTAATTACTCTAGACCACCAGAGGTTTCTTCAGGTAGCTCCAAGGAGGGAGAGGTGGAAGTCAACAGGGAGTAGGGATCTTTAGGGGGTCAGAGGTGGGGAAATCTTTGAGGGGGAGGATCTGGGTTTAGGATCGGTGGAGAGTCTTCTGTTGGGATACAGGTCTGGAGTGGAGTTTTTATCTATTTTACAATGGCATTGGCTCCTTTAAAATGGCGGTCGGGAGTATTGGGCATGATTGTTGACATTACAATGCTTCCAGCCAGGAAAAGCAATGCCAACTCTGGTGTTATTTGTCCTAGAATAACGCAGCTTGCAAGGTTGACCGCAAGCTGTGTTATTCATTTACTGTGGGAGTCACTAACTTGTAATTCTGAGTTGCCATGGGTTGATGACTCCTCCAAGAAATTAAGTTGTGGTAACAGTTAAATTTTACATCAGCTTGGTCAGTAGCCCCCTATGAAAGAACAGAGAGTAAGGTCAGGCAGGTAGGACATTGATATATATTTTGTACTGCCAAACAGAGGAGTGGCATTTGATCTTGCGGTCTTGCCTTCTGCTCTCTGGGTTGCTCAGGATAAGAGATGCAATAGGCACAACATTTACATTTTCTGACTGGAGGAGATTCTAAGTCATTGATCAGGATTGGTTCCTTTTACCTGGTTCCAGAGACAGTCACTGTTTGTGACCTCTGACCATGGATTTTTGCTTTGATGAGTCATGTGAATAGAATGCAAGATATAAAAATGTGTGTGGGGGGGGAGGGGGTTTACCCAAATGGTTGTCCATGAAGACCGCGACACTACAACCCAACAGAGACGAGTTACAGCTGAGCTGGAGTTAAAGTAGTAAGGAAAAAAGCCAAAAACCAAAACAAAACAAAAAATGAGGCCAGAATGACTGCATCCATTTTTAAAACTCCCAGGCATGAAAAATGTATTGTCATGTTTGTTATTTACAAACTTAAACCCCTTCTTTATATAGTAGTCTAGGAACCTTTAGGATAATGCTTTTCTGAGCTGACCTCAATGAATAACAATCCATCCTCCTGTTCAATGCCATCTCTTGAATTATCCTGAGTTTTTCATTCCAGTGCAGCAGCTATATCTTGGGAGAGCTGCTTTAAATTTAGCATAGTGCATGACATTTAAATTTAAGAATAAAATGCTTAGAGTGTGCAAAAGTAAAGTCATGAACTACCTACAATTGTTGTTCTTTGCAAGAAATACTTTATAATATTAAGGGACATATTTACTAACATGCGTAAATCTTTAGCGCAGGATTTGCCGCATGGCATGCAGTGCTAACAGCACAGGGTCTTGCATTAAAGACCCTGTGCTATCCAAGTAGGGCATGATTGGGCAGGGGCAGGGGCAGGGGCTGGGCATGTTCGGGGTGGAACACAGGCACTGATGGCGCATCACTGTTAAACCAGGCATGGATGGGCATGTGCTAACCGTGGATGTTGGTGTTAGCGTGGGTGTATTTAATGTTACCTTAAGGGGGGCTGTTAAGTGCAACTGCATGCCAGTAGACATGTTACAGAACATTAGGAATATGCTATCAGCAAAAGGATGGATGCACATGCAGGCCTCTGCTCAAATTTAGTTTGCAGCTCAAACACACTACCTGTGTGCCCTTTAATATATATGTATTCTTTTGGTCGGCCGACTCAAATTAGTATGCAAAACTCAATTCTATCTTCCTCTTCTTCTAGTTGTTTGCATGTTACCTTTGCTAGAGCTTCTATGCATTTTGCACCACGTTTCTGGAATTTTGCTTAGTGGTCTCAAAGTCATTGAATCTCTTTCCTTTCAGTGCTAATTTCAATTTCGGAAACCAGAAGAAGTCACAGGGTGTGAGGTCAGGCGAGTACGGAGGCTGAGACTTGTTCGATTTGGTGTTTGTTTGGCCAACAACTCCCTGGCTATAGACAGTCGATCTTTTTGGTCAGGGGACAGGAATTTTGGCAAGAATTTTGTAGACACACATCTCAACCCAAATCAACAGTAAGAATGGACTGTACTGACCCAAAACTGATGTCTATGTCCTCAGCAAGCTCCCTGATAGTCAATTGATACTTTGAGCATATTGCGGCATGTACTGCTTCAACTTAGTCTTCATTCCTGCACATGGATGGCCTTCCAGAACGTTCATCACTGTCAACCCTTTGGTGGTGTATGGAAAGAGGAATGGGGTAGGGAAGTCCAAAAGATTCCAGAGTTTGAAAAAAATCATGGATACGGAACAAAAATCAATTTTGATAGCAAAGCCAGTGTAAAATATAGACCTACGAAGGAAATGAACAAACTATACTGGCCTGACAGTTATCTGCAATCAGTTTCTGTGCTTCTGTCCTAAAGTGTGACAAAGACAGATGTGGAATACTGAAAATGGAACTGATGCTCTATATGCTGGGCGTCTAGTCAGTATCAGAGCTGAGCTCATGATCAAATTATTATACTGTATCTGTAGTGTTTTTCTCATTTTCTCCTGCCTCTTATGGGCTCTGTTGGCATGGGTGCAGTACAGAGGGTTCATATATCTGTGTCTACTGGTCATGTGTTTAAGTTGGAAGCTTCTGGAAAGATATGGAGGCAGATTTTTCTACTATTCTAGTGCAGAGTATCACTCAATAGTGTGTACCTTTACTGAATAGCACACACTATTGAGTGATAGTGCATGTTATTAGTGAAAGACTGGAACTGATTTTTTTTTTCCATTTTCATTCAAAAATGGCATGAAAATATAGAGGAAACGTTATTTCAAATGACTGCACATCCCTAGCCACTGCCAACCTGCAGTACAATATGCCTCCCTTCATAAACACATAACATAAAAACATAAGAACTGCCATACTGGGTCAGACCAAAGGTCCATCAAGCCCAATATCTTGTTTCCAACAGTGGCCAATCCTGACATAATCTAAGAGTATCCAGTCCCATGCTCCTTGTCCTTAGGCATAAGCAGTGGCTCTCTTTTTGACCACCTTCATAACAGTTATGAATCATTCCTCCAGGAATGTGTCCAAAGCTTTTTTTAAATCTAGCAACATATCCTGCTTTTATCATATCCACTAGCAATGACTAAATCCATCTTCACATTGCCCCATTAAACCATGTCTGTCCAAGTGTCCAGTAATTTTGTTCTTAATCATGGTTTCCACCACTTTGCCCACCACTGACGTTAGGCTCACTTTGCCTTTAGTTTCCCAGATCACCCCTGGTGACCTTTTTAAAAATAGCCATTAGAGTGACTGCCCTCCAAATCCTATGTTACGATACATGGATTTTAATGATAGGTAAAAATCACTTGCGATTCTTCAATTTCATCTTTGAATTCTCTCAGGATTCTTGAATGTATTTGCTGCTCTTTATCAATTTGTTCTATTAAATCTTCCAATTTCACTGAGATTGCATTCAGCTTGTCTGACTTAATCACCATTAAATACCTTTTATGCCATTGGAAGCTTCTTTACATCTTCTTCAATAAAGCCAAAAGCAAAGAATTCATTTAGGCTCACAGTTAAGGCCTTGTCCTCCCTGAGTGCCTCTTTTATCCCTTGCTCATCTAATGGTCCAGCTGACTCCCTCCTAGCTTTTTACTTCATATTTATCTGAAAAAGATTTTATGTCTCTATGGCAAGCTTCTTTTTAAATCTCTTTTTGCCCTCCTTATCAGTGCCTTGCATTTAACTTGTCAGTGCTTATGCTGCTTCCTGTTTTATTTGGTTCCTTTTCCATATTTTTAAATATTTATTTTGGCTTTAATAGCCTCTTTCACCTTACTTTTTAACCAAACTTGCCATTGGTTCACCTTCCTTCTGTCTTTCTTAATGTGTGGGATACATTTGGTCTGTGCTTCCACGATAACCATGGCTATGCCTGAAGTAAACTTTTAAACTGCTTGTATTTTTTTCTAACCATTTTCCTCATTTTATCATAGTTTTCTTTTTGAAAATTGCATACTCACTTCAGTTATGTCAGTATTTAAAGGAAATATATTATTAAGTCAAATGCCATCATGTGGGAGGCATTTTAGAAAGGAGGTCCAAGTGCAATCTGAGATGTCTAAGTCAGCATGTCTGAAGAAATAAATGCAGTCAAGATTTCACAAATGTGGACATACTCAATATGGATGTCTGTGAGGGCATCTAAATAGATGTACCCAGAACAGTATTTCAGAACCTAGGCATTGTCTAATGGTTCACACAAAAAATCAGTTGGTCACTGAACGACAAAGTACACTCAATAAGACAAGATATATCGTTCACTTTCAACTATATGAAGAATCAGAATTAGCATACGAGGTCTCAGTATAAAAGAACACTGCTGTCTCTAGATTCGCACCTAATGCCAGCAATCGTGTTATATTACATCAATGACCTCATGCGTATAATGTAAAAAACAAAACAAAACTCAGTCCTTGTGATGTTAATACTTAAGACAAATCTAATTCAAAGGTAGAATGATATACTCAGCTTCAAAAAAGGACTGGTTTAAATCCTCTAATTCACAAATGATCCCGTACAGTCCCGGTACCAGCCAGACCTTTCAGATTAATTTCTTCAGGGGACCGTTAAAAAGCTGTAGAAAACAACAAAACAAACCCTATTAAACCATCACCCTCACAAAACTATACAATATTAGAAAACCCATAACCAAAACCTTTCTTACCACAGATGCTGCCCGCGTTAGCTCACTATTCTACACTGGCTGACAAATATCTACCGCCAGCAGAAAAACGCCACGCATGCGGGTTGTATGCTACCTACTTCATTTTTAAACCCCCAATACCTAACGCTTACCAATCCTGGCTCACTGCCTAGAAACACCAATTAACAACAAAACTATATCATAGAATAACTATTCTCCTCAGTATATAATGTTAATTTATACACACGCCAACCATTCTATCTGTCCATTCAAACCCTTCGGAGACAAAGTATTTAAACTAAAGATCAGCCGTTGTTCCCGCTTAATAAGTGTTTGATCCAAAGTCTTCCCCTGACTACCAACCAGTATTTGCTCTAGACACAAACATCTCAACTGTTCAAATGTATGGGCATTCTCTATGCAATGCTGAACCATAGGAGCCTCTAAACATTTACGATTTAAACGACTGCGGTGCTCTCTCATGCGTATGCGGAACGGATGAATTGTCTTTCCTATATAGCAAAGGCCACACGGGCACACAACCGCATAAACAACATTCTTAGATTCACAGGTAGTCTGACATTGAATATGCACTGAAACACCCTGATATACAAAGGTATCTAGACACAACGTAATGGCACAGATGTCACACGTGCCACACGCAGAATGGCCACCCACTCCACTATCAAATATCCCTTCCTCACCTGATGATATTATTGCCGGACTGAGCAGGTCCTTCAGATTATGATCTCTCTGCCATACACACCGGATGGTTTTATTACCCAAACCGGGTACTGCAGCTAAGATGTTACTATGCTTACGAAAAATTCTCTGAAGCTCACCGCTTAAAGGAGAATACCTGGTAATAAAATTAACATGTGTATCACTCATTTTAGTCCGTTCACTAGTAGGATCAACCCCCAATAATGCTGTTCGATGGTTAAAGAGTGCTCTAGTGTATGCTCGATGTACTACCAACTTCGGATACCCCCGCCGGAGAAAATTGGTTTGTAAAACCTGAGCTTTCTGTTTAAAATCATCCCTGTCTGAACAGTTCCGTCTAAAGCATAAAAATTGAGAAAAGGGGAGCCCTATCTTTAAGCGCGGAGGATGCATACATCCAAATTGTAAAAAAGTGACCCTATCCGTCGGTTTCTTAAAAACTGTAGTAACCCACCCGCCCGGAGTAAGCGTCACACAGACATCCAAATAATTGAGTGTTTCAGAATGATACACAGAAGTAAATTTAATATTTACATCACAGGCATTAAGCCACCCCAGAAATTCCTCCAGCAATTCTACTGTACCTTGCCATAAGAGAAAAACATCGTCTATAAAACGTTTCCACAACACAATATGAGAAGAGTATTTAGACGAGACAACCCACTTCTTCTAAAAAAAAAACATATAAAAGTTTGCTATAAACGGAGCGCATGTAGCGCCCATAGCAACCCCTGAATTTTGTTGATATAGTAGCCCTTGAAACACAAAATAATTGTGATAAATAGCTAGCCTTGCTAATTTAAGAAGAAAATCCCTCCTCAACTCTGTCATATCATTACGCTGGCTAAGAACTTGTTCAACTACTGCTAAAGCTGCCCCCTGCGGGATATTTGTGTAAAGGGAGATGACATCTAATGTCACTAGCAAAATATCAGGTTGATTAGCTAAGGGGTGTTGTTTTTCAAGAACATTCAAAAAGTGAGTGGTGTCTCTCAAAAACGAAGGTATTGAGGGTAAAAGAGGACGTAAATATGAATCCACAAAGACTGACAAAGGCTCCAAAACACTACCACGGGTAGACACTATAGGTCTACCTGGAGGCCTTAGTAAATTATTGTGGATATTAGGAACCAGGTACAGCTTAGCCGTAACTGGTGCCTTTGGATTCAAAAATTGATATTCTTGTTTGGTAATAAGATGTTGGTCGAGCGCCTCCAAAGTCAGGCTATTAATTACTCGTTGAAGTTCCGGAAGAGGATCACACTGTAAACGTGAATACACAGTGGAATCTTGCAATTGAGATAAGGCCTCAGAAACATAATCCTCCATCGCTAATACAACTACCGCTCCACCCTTATCGGCTCTCCTTATAACAATGTCAGATCGGGCCCGTAAAGCCCGCAGAGCCTTATGTTCCTCCGGGGTAAGAGCCGTACGTTGCAATTTGCGAGTAGTTTCCAAAGACTTAACATCACGTAATACTAATTGTTTAAACACTTCTAGTGCTGGATGAGGAAGACATGGAGGGGACCAGGTAGATTTAAGTGGTAATCGGATCCTATTAGAGCCTGGTTCTTGTGAGGACATTGACGCCTGATCCACAACTGTAGGCGGAGCCTCTGCAAAATAATTTTTCAGCCACAATTTTCTAATCAGAGCCTCCAGATCGATCCTAAATTGAAAAGAGTCAAACCCACACCGAGGCATGAATGACAAGCCTTTATTCAGTATTGCCATTTCAAAAGAGGAAAGATCTTTTCCAGATATATTCACCACCAGGTCACTACTGGGTGTTAAAGTTTGTGTAGATGTCATTTTTTCTTTGTCACTAGGCGTTGTTTCAGACGATCAGATTCCTTTTTTTTTCTTTTCCCGTTGGTATCTTCCTCTAAAAAATCCCCACTCTCTTTAGAGGACCGGGTGGAATCTGTGGAAGCTGCTTCATCCGATGTGTCCCCAAAGTTAACCCGTTTCCCAGTTTTCTTCATTTTGAGCTTACTATTCATCCAGGGATAGATGTATCCAACAGTGTAGTCCATATGATCACGTTTAAATTTCCTCAATTTTGCTGTCATCACTTCTTGATGAAAAGACTCAAGCTGTTTTTTGATGTCCTCCATTTTGAGGGAAAAAAAACCTTCTGGTCCTAATGATTTAAGACTAACCTCCATCACATTCAGCTCTTCAGTTATCTTATCCAAATCACATTTAGCCGTATCAACGATCAAGACCATAAGGTCCAAAGAGCACTTATTCAATATCTGGTTCCACTGCTCAACACTGAACGGGATCATTTGTGAATTAGAGGATTTAAACCAGTCCTTTTTTGAAGCTGAGTATATCATTCTACCTTATTCTACCTCGGAGGTGGAATAACTTCCCTGTTCAAATTGCCGGCCCTGGATGTACAGGGCCAACATTAGTATTGTCCCTGTGCATCCAGGGCTGGCGACCACCCACTGCCCACCCTAGTGCCACCCCCCCCCCCCGATCTTCCCCTTTCCCGCCCCTGTCTAGCTTCCCCATACAACTGGCAGGGAAACTAGATGATGGCAAAAGGGGGCACGAATAGCAGGGATGGACATCCATCCCTGCTATTCGTGGCTTGGAATGATCCTGGATACTTCAAATGAGGTCACATTCCTCTCTATGCACCCACAGATTCTTCAAGCTGTCACTGTCCCCTTTTCTACTCTTTTAGCTACTTTAAGATCATCAGACACATTCTTGCCCAGGTCCTGCTCTTCTTTTGTAGACAGGACAGAAGTACTTCACTATAAAGTATTGATCTCTTGGATTACTGCAGCCCAAATGCATGACCTTGCATTTTTTATCATTAAATCTCAGCTGAAAAATTCTAGACCATTCTTCAAGCTTAGCTAGATCCCTCCTCATGTTTTCTATACCTTCCTGGGTGTCTACTCTATTGCAGATTTTGGTATCATCCGCAAAGAGGCCAACCTTACCCAACAGCCCTTCCGCAATATCAGTAAAAGTTGTTAAAAAGAATTGGACCAAGGACAGATCCCTGCGGCACACTACTGGTAACCTCCTTCAACTCAGAAGTAGACATAGTATACCTAGGAAAAATGTTTAATCCACTTTGTAAATAGTCTTGTATTAATTCATTTACAAATTTTTGTTAACATGATATTAAATTATAAATATTTTTTCCATATCTTGAAATGTCGAAAACTGCCTTTGGAATGAGCTACCACAATGTATTTTCAAATTCTAATCTTAAACCATTGAAACTTACAACACTCAGCAAACAGCATTGTGATGAAGCCGCAGAACATACTTAACATATCCAAAAATAAATTTGATGCAGGTGGTACTATCGAATCACATACATATTCAGCAATAGAGAAACTATTGTTACAAGCCTCATACCAAGTTGCCTATCTGTGCGAAAAACAAGAAATCTCATACATTAGCTAAGGAGTTGGTAAATTCCTGTGCAATGGAAATAGCAAAAATTGTGTTAGGCCCAGAGGCTCACAAGAAAATTTAGTAGGTTCCCCTGTCGAATGATGTAAGTCAAGGAAGGATTAATGATATGAGCGAGGACATTTTGCAACAAGTAATTAAAGATATCGAAGACAGCCTGTTGACAGTAGCTGTCCAGCTAGACGAGTCTACAGATGTAAGTAATTGCAGTCCGTTGTTAGTGTTTGTGCGTTATGTAAAAGAGAAAGTAATTATCGAAGATTTCTTGTTTTACAAACCTCTAGAATTTGACAATTAAAGAATTGGAGTGTATAATAGTGTCAAAAATGTTTTTGAAACATATGAGGTTTCAATGCTATGTTGGGGAAAAATTCCAGGATTTATTTCTTACTTGAAAAATGAAATCCCAGATATTGTAATTAACCACTGTATGCTACAACGACATGCACTTAAGTCAAAAACATTGCCATTCAATTTGAAAAGCATATTATCAAATGTAGTGAACACTAAGGGGCATGTTTACTAAACATTCCTAACGTGCGGGGCCGCGCTAGTGTGCCTGTGCCATATAAGGAGTGGGTGGTTCAGGCAGAAAATAGAAAAAAAACGGTAGTAAGCAACCGGACGTGTGCGCGTCGCGCTAATGTGCGGGGGTCGACATTAGCGCGTGGAAAGGCAAAGTGGCGCACTGCTGAGTATACAAAACAACAGAGCCGTGGTACAACGATGAAGACACTGACCAATGGTGCAGGGGCCATGGGTTCAATCCCCCAGTGTGCACAACGACAAAGGTCAGCTGAGGCAGTAACTGTAATGATTAACATTGTTATAGGAGGCAAATTAATTTGGAACGGCATAAGGCGGCGCACAGTTATTTTTGGGCGGCATAAGGCGGCGCACAGTGCTTTTTGGGCGGCATAAGGCGGCGCACAGTTATTTTTGGGCAGCAGAAGGCGGCGCACTGGTCCCCTTGGGCGGCAGAAGGCGGCGCGCTGATAGGCACAAGGTGGCGCGCTGATGCACAAGCACAGGAACAGAGCCACAGCACAATGGTTAAAACACTGACCAATGGTGCAGGGATCAGGGGTTCAACTCCTCACAATGCCCAGTGAAATATGCCTGCTGAGGCAGTATGTATTATGTTGTGGAGTGCTGTAGGAGGCTGTATAATTATATTTTGTTATCACTACTAGCAAACGCACTCTCCCAGCATGTTAACATACGGCGGCCCATAAGGCACATGTTACAGTGCACTGTTCGCCAAGGCACCCTTGAATGACCCCTATAGGGCAGCATGTATGTTGCGACACAGGATAATGTATAGTGCACCCTATTGGGATGGCAACCATAAGGTGGCCTACAGGGCGCCCTATGAAGCACCCTCAGAGGCACCTAATGGGTATAGTAAGCTGAGGGTGGTCTTGCCGGCATAGACATATGTACAGTAAATAAAAATAAAGCTGTGGACAGCCCTACCAAAGGGCCCCACTGTGGGTTTGAACCCATGACCTCTGGCTGCACAGGTAGTGATGTAACCATTGCACTACAGCTCCATAGCTATAAGCAGGCCCCTGGCTGGCTGCAGATAGCCTACACGTCACCTCACAGACAGTCTGCTGGGGTCAACAGGATAGGGTTAGGCCACCCGTACCCATGATGCACTGCACATGCAAATTAGCTGTCCGCAGATGGACACAAGATGGGGAATGCACCCCCACAGCACCTCGGCCCTGTTGGGGGAAGTGACCGGGTGCACCCACACAGCACCTTGGCCTAGTAGGGGGCACTGACCGGGTGTTTTACTGGCACAGAGTAGCCACACACCGTTACATCGTGCGGGTACTGTGCTCACCCTGAGTGTGCAATGAGGTGGCCAGGACCAGGTCAACAACACCTGCCATGGCTGATGGAGGCCAAGCAGGCGTTCCAAAGCAGTGTTAATGTGTAAGATAGCTAGTTTCTGCACAAACACCATGGATATCCCTGTCTGCTGCCATCAGGCACCCCCCCCCCGTGGCAAACATGGTCCCCATCAAGGGATCCACACTCTACCTCCCTGCAAAGGTGGCAGTAGAGGGCAACATCAACCCCAGTCCTGCTGAGGAACACCACCACCCCCCCCCCAGGCAGGCAGCTCCATACACAGCCATAACACAATAGCAGACAGACATAAGCCCAGGGTATGGTAAGCTGCACTCCACCACCAGATATTCCCCTGCAGCACACCAACAGCCACTGCACCCTGCAAGCCATTATAGCAAGACATTTACCAGCTACAAACAGTCTGCTGGTTAGTCCATAGTGCATGTTCCCAATGGAGATGCATGCACCCAGAACTGGGCTGTCTGCATACACAGCAAGCAGATAGATCAGTGACTGGGCCCCAAAGAGAAACCCATATCTATCACATAAGAGAACTACTATACAGCACTACGGGGGGGCCTAGCCATGCTGTGGTCACTGCACAGTCAGGGTGAGCGTGATCCCCCAGAAGGACATGCTTTGGCCACCCTGTCTGTGTAGGTGGTGGCCGGACACTACAATATCCCAGCCAATGTCCCTGCCAGGGCCCTATGCCCAGTGCAGATGCATCCTGGCCACGCCACCCTGCCCTGGCTATACCCATGGTACCTTGCACCTCATTATGCACATTGACTGGCCAATACTGGCAACAGTGCTGGCAGTGCGGGCTGTTGAAGGGGCTTGCAGCCAACACCCACTGTATAGACAGACACACACTTCCACACCTCTGCCATCATGGTGCTACGATTGAGGGGGTAAGTAGCCTTGCCCACCAAACCGGTCCTGAGCACGGCAAGGCATGGATATGGTACGCATTACAGCTGGTGGTCACTCCCCAGGGTGGTAAGCACCGTCAGAGGCCAGGCCTGGAGCATGCCCCGCAAACACCTAACAGATTGTTTGGATGGGGTCAACTAGCAGTATGTACGTAACGTATGGATAACTGCCTGCCTGTGCTCCTAGCAAACGTCTCCGAGCTGTGTACCGTATACCTCAGGTGTAGGGTGACATTGGTAAGTTATGCAAGTGCTCGTTTTGGGTGCTGCATGCACGGTCCAATGTTCTGCCTTTCCAGGAGACATTGGCCAATGGGGCCTGTGGGTGTGGGTGTGTCTGCCCTTGATGGCTGCTGCTTTACGGCACAGATTCCCAACTCCAGTCCAGGTTTGCATCACACTGTTCAGGTTTTCCTGCTATCCCTCATGAATATGCATGGGCTATATCTACATGCCATGGGGGTGGTGCATAGATATACAGCACAGGCATTTGTATGAGTGTCAGCATGGAACCTGACTGGTGTGTGGCCCACCAGGACTGCATTTGGGTGCTTCTGCTCTAGGTACTGCCCCTGTTCATGGTGTCTGTGCTCAGTGGGGTAAAAGATAGCTGTCTTACCATTGCATATGTCCCCGCCATGAAAGGTGTGTCCTTACTATCACTGTTTAGTTGTGGGAAAAATATGTGGGCAGGATTGGCAGTAGCCCCAGCTGGGCTTTGAACCTGTGACCTTCTGTTCTTGTATGCACTGTCTGTGTGCACTGCACCACTGTGTAGCCACAGATTGGTTGGATTCCCTGGACTGTCCATGACTGTGGATCCGGCAGGACCTGTCTGTTGCAGTGGACTGTGCCAGCCTGCACATGGCTAGGCCTCTGTCTTCTGTGGTTAGCAGCCACTGCCCCCTGCACCACATGTACTTGTCCGCCAACATGCTGGCATGAACTTCTCTCAGAAAAAGCAGTTGACCTGATTGCAATGTGGCAGTATGGGACTGCATTTGGGGGACTTGGCTGTAGGTAATGCCCATTGTTGTGGTGTGTGTGCGGTGTTGGGTAAAATATGGGTGTTTTCCCCATGCATACAGGGGTGTCTGCGCTATCTTTATTTAGTGGTGGGTAAAATATAGGGACTGGGCTGGCAGGTGCCCCAGCTGGGTTTTGAACCTCTGCCCTCTGGTCCTAGAGGTAATGACTCTGTCCACTGTACCACACTTTGGCCACAGAGACAGTGCAGCCCCTGGAGGCAGTAAGCCTGGCAGGATGGAGTCACAAACCCTGCTCTACGCAATTCTACTGTGGGCATATGCACCCTGTCTGGTGACAAACGTGCACATAAACCCCGGAAATGACCACGGTAAATGTGGGACAAAATATTACCACGCTGGGCAACAGTGATATTAATGGGCAACCATAGCAAACACTCCCAGGAAAGCTCCAAAACGTGGAAATGTTTTTTGGAAGAGTCTCCTCTCAGTAGACCCTTCCAAAATTCATTTCTTTTTTCTGGAGCTTTGCTGGGTGTGATTTCTGTATTTGCCCCTCACTATAACTGTTCCCCAGCTGATTACTATTTTTAATAGTTCTGTTGTGGTCATTTTCTATTTTTATTTTCACTTTTGTGCTGTGCACATATATCACACTGCTCACGTTTTGCTGGTTTCCCCGGTTTTCCTGTACATTGCTGACGTAAATGGTTTCTCTTCCCTTTAAATGCTTTCTCTACCGCGAGTGTTTCACTCGCGGTAGTTTTTACATGCAAATTCGGGCCCGATACTGTGCGGGGAGCCTCTCCCCTCCCACTCTCCACCCATTGACCCCGTCCCTCCGCCCCTCCGGAGCCTTCCTCCGCCCTCCTTTCGCCGTTCCACGCCTCTATCGGACATTTGCGGGCCCGCACTTGTACGGGGCCCGTTAGTGAGCCGCGTACCTGTGCGGGGGTGACACGCACGTGTGCGGGGCGTTTAAACGCGTTTCTGCGCGTTTCAGTGCCGCGTTGCCGTGCGCTATTTTGCGGCGCGCTATTTTGCGGATTTTAGTAAACATGCCCCTAAATTTCAGAGGAAGAACATTTGATCATCTACTGTTTCGTGTATTCTGTGAAGATACTGGTTCTGTCTGTACGATTCTACTTTTCCGCACAGATGTACGATGGCTTTCTAAAGATTGAATGCTCAGTCGAGTATTTGAACTGCATGAAGAAATAATCAATTTTCTCAAACAAAACAAGAAAGTAGTATAATGGATCATTTTCAAACCAGGGATTCTATTCTTCGTTCGGCCTACTTAGCTGACCCTTCTTAATGACTGAAATGACATCTTTGCAAGGATATAATGCAAATATAATAAAAAGCAAGGAAAAATGTTCCGCTTTCATTGACAAACTGCAAATTTGGATCAAACAAATGGAGAAAAGAAGTATTGCTAATTTTCCCTTGCTTGAAGAAACTTTTCTTTCAGAAGATGATGGGATTTCAATAGCATCTTCATGTGATAATTCATTTGCAGTAATTGAAAGATTTGTTTGCAGGATATTTCCCTACAGATGATCTGAATGCAAAGCAGACATGGATATTGGATCCATTTCTTTTTAATCTTGGCTTTATGGATAACAATGATTTAACAAAAGATGAAATAATTAAAATTAAAGCCAACACTCATACTGAGATGCAATTTAATCAGTTGATCTTAGAACACTTTTGGTGTGCTCAATTATAGTCATATCCACGTTTGGCAAAAATTGCATTTCAAGTTCTGTTGCCATTTTTTCATCTATCACTTCTTCATAGAAAAACTGATAGATGAAAACAGAGTGACTCTTTCAAACAAAGCTTTGCATAATTAATATTGTTGAGAATAAAACAAAAGAAAAGTCATTGAATTAAATTTCAAATTTGATTAAAATTATGATTAGGTATTATTTTGTTTTATAATTGTAAGATTTTTTAAAACATTTGTTTGTTTGATCTTGAGAGGTCTTTCAAGGAGTAATTGTAAGATCTATGCATTTTTTTCTATATGATCCCTACCTCATTTTCTTCATCATCACCCAAGTCCACCTAAAATTTGATTACAATTCAGAAAGATAAATTAGACAATCGTTCTTCATTAGTAGACAAAAATCTGATTTTATATGGGGGGTGTAAGATTGCAATTTCAAATTTGAAGGGGGCGTGGCCACCAATAATGTTTGAGAACCACTGTGCCAAACAGTGACAAGACTATTGCACATGATTTTTCTTCCCCTTTTCAATCACACCATGAGATACTAGTTCTTTGACTGAGAGACAATATAGAGGAGGATCAGAGCATCATTCATTCCAGTAATTCCCCCACTCTTTTCAGAAGATATATTCATTGTTTAGCTTTTTATGTCATTTATCCTGGTATGAACTCAAATGCTAAAAAAATGTTGCCTTAATTTCACATGAAGATCACAGTAGCCTACAGATGAAATAGCCTAGCAATGCCACATTAACAATAATAACTACAACATGAACCTGAAACAGGAATTCTGACAACACTGGTTTCGCTAAGCTGGGGTCAATTTGAGCCCAGGTGTGTATAATAGGTATATACACCATAAAAATGTTAACATAAAATTACTGTTCCGATTAAATGATAACACTCTATGGGAAATTCAATGGCTGTCAATATTGAGAAGCTACTTGAAGTTTTAAGTCATGGCTGAAATAAATAAGTAATTTGACATAACAAAAGGCTTGGGGTCAAAATGACCCCACGTGTGTGGTGAAGGGTTAATGCTCAGATTAATGCTATAGCATTTAAAACATAATTCTAAGGGGTATGTTAACTAACTGGCAGTAATGGCTTCTGTGCAATATCGGAGCTGCGGCCCCATTGACTACGGAAGCCGCTACTGCCAATTAGTAAACATACCCCTAAAGCTCTGTTATTATAAGGAGGCTCTCAAAGCATTATATATTCCAGACTCTTCCACAAATAAACTACTAAAGTATTCATCACAAGCCATCGCAAATTTTTCTCTAATTGAGATTAATATGTGACAGGGCGCGGGCAGGGTCCCGGAGCCCGCCCGTAACCGGGTGCCCGGCCCGGCGCAGGACCCTGCTCGTGCATTGCGAGGACAGAAACACACATCAGCATTATTACGCTGAGCGCATCATTCAAAATGATTGGCTCTGCTAGAGGCGTGACGAGCGGAGCCAATAGGTGTAGAGGGTGATGCATGTGCTCCGGAGCTCGTGGCATTTCCAGAGCACATGAGATCGGGCGCCCAACCGGCAGCATCTGGTGTAGGAGCGTCGTGGCTGTTAGATGAGAACAGGCCTGAGGTGGAGGAGCAGTGCGGGCCTGTTTTTGGCTTCAGGGTCGGCGGTGATCGGCTGGCATGCTTGGTGTTCGCAGGCGAGTAGGTGGTGCCGCGGTATAAAAAAAAAAATCAAACGTGGAGCTAAAGATCGCCGGTTTTGGCGCGCTGATTACTTAATCAAAAAAAAAAAGAAAAGTAAGGGGAGCTAAAGGTGCTTAATAAAAAAAAAAAAAAAGAAAAGAAAGAAGAAACACAACTGCTTACTTTATACGGGGAGGGAGTATTAGTGGGGTGGAGGGGCTTTCCAGGATGGGGGGTAAGCATTCTGGGGGGGGGGGTCGGGGGGCTGGTAGGGTAGCTTTAGTAGGGCGGGCGAGAGCGCAAAGGGAGAGGGGGGCCGACAGGGGGGGGAGATCACGGCAGCGGGTATGGGGACAGGGCGAGCTGCTGGTGTAGCTCGGAGTGCTACCAGGGGTTCTGCTGTGTCTCCTGAGGCGGGGAGGGGGCCTAGAAGAGGGCGCTCAATTCGGGACCGTGGTGTATGGGCTCTGGGGGGAATGGGGGGGTCTGTAAGGATGCCTCCTAATCCTGCTATTGGGGGATGGGGCTAAGGGATGGAGAGGCTGCTGGCACCTCGGGGGAGGGGGTGATAATGTGTGGGACCTCGGGAGTGGTGGGGGAGTAGGGGCCTGTGGTCCTTGGGATTGGAGCAGCCTGGGGGCCGGAGCTTTTCACGGCGGGAGCAGTGGCAGGGTTTCCCACAGTGGGTATATGTTGTCGCCTGGTGGCTTTGGGCCTCCTGGACAGCAAGCCAATTGGGATCAGTGGCTAGCTGGTGGGCAAGGCTCATCGGGGACAGATTGGGTGGGGGCTTGGCAGCCATCGTGGACTCCGGGTTTCACCCCGCTGTGTCCCCCCTTTATGTCTCCACAGGTCCCATTTCTGGCTTCGCCGCGAGGTGTGCCGCCTGCAGCGGATTCAGCGCAAGTGAGGAGCATGTATTCCGGAAGCGGTGTGACAAGATCGGCGACGAGCGTGGTTGAGCGGGCACAGGACGCACGTGTGCAGCAGCGGACAGAGGACCCTCGTGAGGGGCGGCCAGTGGTTTCCGACGGAGCAGCAGTTGGAGGCTTGGCGGGTGAGTCGCCAGGGAGGGAGGTAGGTGAGAGTGGGGGTGGTAGGTCGCGAGTAGAGCGATCTGGGAAGGCGCGTAAGAAAAGGAAGCATGCCTGTCGGCAGCGGCATAGCTCGGATTCATCGTCTTCTTCGTTGTCGGATGGTTCTGATTCTTCTTCGGGCGAAGCGGGTAGGAGGGTAGCGGCTTGGGAGGGGGGGAGCTTCTGGGCTTGTGAGTCCAGGTTCAGCCTCTTTAGCGGCCGTGGCTGAATTATGGGAAGGTGTCCCAAAAACGTTGCGACGAAAGATTGTTAAACGGAAGTATATTGACATTTTCCGCTTGCTCGAAGGTCGTAAGCGCTCCGGGGATAGCAAAAAGAAACGGAAGGAAGATGAGAAGGCTGGGCGTGTTCGTAAAGTATCACGCAACATAGTCAATTGGGTCCGATCGTTCTTGTGACTGGCGAGTGTTTGGGGTCATCATTTCCCCGAGCAGTATGGCAGCTTGCTGTCGTATGCCGACTCTATTTTGGAAGAATCACAAGCGCACGAGGGATGGTCGTGGCTTAATTATGACGAAAAATTTGGGATAAAATGGAGGAGAATAAGCTCTTAACTTGGGGGACGCAAGACATTAATCTGTGGTTAACACAGATGTCAGTCAAGGCTGGTTCTGGGGGTGCAGGTGGCGTTAAGATGGGGTAAGGGATTTCGGGAGGGGTGAGTCGTTCCTTTCGAGGAGCGCCCCCCGCAGGGCAGCCGAAGTCGGTCCTCACGGCAGGGGGTGACGTGTGTTGGAGGTATAATAGGGCAACATGTCCCTTTCTGGACTGTAAGTTCCGGCACGCGTGCTCGGTCTGTGGGGGTCCCCATTCAGCGTCATTCCGGGATCCAAGTGAGGGTGCTCTTAGGGATTTAGCCCCCTCCCAAATTCGGGTACAGGTGCTTTGCAGCTGGCTTCTCCGGTATCCGAAGAAGAAAGATAGGTTAGCGTTGCAATTAGGATTTAGGTTTGGTTTCGTTATTCCACTTCAAGGCAAGGTTGTAGCCGGAGCGGTGAGGAATTCCCCGAGTATTCGGCACTGGGTGTCTGTAGCGCGTGAGAAGTTGGCAGCCGAATTGCACTTGGGGAGAATAGCGGGGCCATTCAACAACCCGCCGTTTCCGAATTTCGTTATTTCCCCCTTAGGTGTTATCCCCAAGAAGGAGCAGGGTAAATTTAGACTGATCCACAACTTGTCTTCACCGTACGGAGCTTCAGTTAACGATTCTATCCCACGAGAGTTCTGTACGGTGCGGTATGCCTCTTTTGATAGGGTGGTGGAGTTGGTCTCGAAAGCCGGTTGTGGGGCGTTGATGGCGAAGGTTGATATAGAATCGGCATTTCGCTTGTTGCCGGTCCATCCTTCGGCATTTCGGTTGCTGGGTTTCCAATTTGAGTGTGCCTTTTACTATGACAAGTGTATGCCGATGGGTTGTGCAATATCTTGCGCCTACTTCGAGATGTTTAGTACCTTCCTACATTGGATGGTGGTACAGAGGGTGGGTGACTCGGAGGTTGTGCACTATCTAGACGATTTCCTCTTCGTCGGTGGGGCTGAGTCAGAGAACTGTAGTAACCTGTTGGATGGTTTCGTTGAGGTGGCGGGGGAGTTAGGGGTGCCACTGGCAACGGGTAAGACGGTGGTCCCGACCACGCAGCTTACTTTTTTAGGTGTCAAATTGGATTCACTGAACATGGTGGCGCAGTTGCCGCAAGAGAAGGTGTTGAAGCTGAGGGTCTTAGTGGCAAATGTCTTGGCCTCATCAAAAGTGACTTTAAAAGAGCTGCAGGCACTGTTAGGTTCCCTTAATTTTGCTTGTAAAGTCATTCCTATGGGGCGGGTGTTCAGTAGGCGCTTGGCTGCAGCGACGTCGGGAGTGAAAAGGCCGCATCATCGCATTCACGTGTCTCAGGTGATGCGTGATGATCTGCAGGTCTGGGACGTCTTTTTATGGGAGTTCAACGGGACGTCCGTACTGCGCGAGGCGGAGATCTCCAGTAGCGACTTGCAGCTGTACACGGACGGCGCGGGGGGAGTTGGTCTGGGAATCTATTTCGGTGGGGCTTGGTGTGCTGACAGATGGCCGCAGGCTTGGGCTGATGAAGGATTGTTGAGTAATATTACTTTCTTGGAGCTCTTTCCGATATTGGTTGTGTTAGAGTTGTGGCCGGACAAGCTGGTTAACCACAGGGTTCTGTGGTGGTGCGATAACGAGGCGGTGGTCAATGTCGTCAATCGTTATTCGCCTCGCTGTGGTCTCGTGGCTTCGCTAATGCGACGGGTGGTATTGGCCTGTATGCGTCTGAATATTGAGTTGAAAGCGCGGCATATTCCTGGGCATGTTAATGAAATTGCTGATGCTCTTTCCCGTTTACAGCTGGAGCGTTTTCAGAAGTTGGCGCCGGAGGCAGATGAGGTGGGGCTCGTGGTCCCCTTGAGCTTGTGGAGCTGTGGCCTGCAGCGATGAGGCACCTCTTGAAGAGCTCAGTGGCTGCTAACACCTGGGAAGATTATCAGCGGGGTTGTGAGTGAGTGCAAAATTTTTTGCGTGGGATTGGCTGGCAGGGTGGGATGGTGCCGGACGTGTGGCTTGGGCGGTACATAGTTTGGGCAAAGGAGCATGGGGTCACGCGGTCTGCTGTGCGAAGTCATCTGGCGGGGTTTGGATTCTTCGCCAAGGTGGTTGGGTGGGACTTTGGAGGCAGAGGCTTACTGGCTCGGCGATTACTCCAGGGTTGGGAGCGGTCTCAGCCAGCTCCGTGGGATCACCGACGGCCGATAACGCACGACTTACTGGAGAGATTGTGCCGAGAGTTGGCGCGGGTGGCGAGGTCACATACGAGAACGTGCTCTTTCGGGCTGTGTTCTGTTTGGCCTTTTTTGGGGCCTTCAGGGTCAGCGAATTGGCGGCGGATTCAGGAAGAGTGGATAGTGGGAGTAGTTTGCGTCGGCAGCATGTATGGATTGATATTGAGCGTATGCGCGTGTTGTTAGCAAAGTCCAAAACGGACCAGAAGGGAAAAGGGTTATGGGTGGTCCTTAGGGCGACGGGTGGGCTTACATGCCCGGTCTCCACCATGCGAGAGTACTTGACGGTACGCCCGGACTGCTTAAGTGGTCTGTTTGTGCACGGGGATGCCTGTCCGCTTACGCATTTTCAAGTCACAGCAGTCTTGCGATTAGTTTTGCGGCGGATTGGGGAAGACCCTCGTCTTTTTTCATCGCACTCTTTTCGGATTGGGGCGGCGACCAGTGCGGCGGCGGTGGGCTTGTCGGGGGAGCGGATACAGAGCATAGGCAGGTGGCGATCGAGAGTGTTTGAGGGCTATGTGCGATTATGAGTATTCAGCTGGGGGGGCTGGGGGTCGCTAATGCTGTTCTTTTCTGTTTCAGATGGGGGTATGTGTGTGCGGGGCTGTTGGATGTTGGGGCACTCCTTCGTCTATTGGGCCGGCCAGCGAGCAGTGCAGCGACCTTGCGGGGTGAACTTGAGTCTGGATCCTGCGGTGGTGGCAGTGTCATGGCTGGGCGAGCGGGGACTGCGGTGAGCGCAGCTCCTGCCTTTGCTTCGTCATCACGAGCACATCAGGAGCCAGCCGGAAATTTTGTTGGTGCATTTGGGGGGTAACGATCTGGCGGCTTGGTCTTGCAAGCAGCTGATCAGGGCCGCCAAGAAAGACTTTGCTGTATTGTTCCGCATGTTTGCGGGTGTGTTGTTAATATGGTCGGACATCATCCCGAGGACTGCGTGCTGGGGTCAGTGGCGCTGGTCTCGTGGGCTGACCAAGATCAATAGGCAGATCAGGAGATGGGTCTGTGAGAAAGGAGGTTTCCAGGTTCAGCATCCCTGGGTGGAAGTGGCCTGCTCTGGATTGTACAGGGAGGATGGGGTGCACTTATCTCCAGTGGTAATGGATTTGCTCCTGAACGATTGGCAGGAGGCGCTGGAGACGGTGGTGCAAGAGAGGCCACACTGGTCGCAGCTACGGGCTAGGGGGGGGGCAGCACAGGGAGATTTTGTCCCCTGTGCCGGTGGCAGGATCCCGGATGTCCGGGGTCCGGAGCCTTAGGCGACTTGGGGAGGGGGCGGGGTGCCCTCGACCCGGACAACCCCTGGAAGACTTTTGCTAGTAACATGGCGAAGTCAGATAGGGGTGGCTGGAACTTGGCCGTTGGTGGGGACCACGGCTGGAGCGGAGGCGTGGCTGCTTTGCTAATTGTATGGCTGGTGGTGCATCAATCCGCAGGGGGTTTGGTTGGATCAGTATTTCTGTTTAATGTTAATTAGTTGTTTGGAAATAAAGCTGTGACCAGTTGTCACCAAGAATCGCTGTCTGTGGTATTTTTGAATATGAGGGGGTGGGGGGAGAAGGAGAAAAGGGGGTTGGGGAAAGGTGAGGGGGAGCGCCTGGTCCGGCTACCCGGTTAGTGACAGGGCGCGGGCAGGGTCCCGTAGCCCGCCCGTAACCGGGTTCCCAGCCCAGCGCGGGACCCTGCTCGTGCATTGCGAGGATGGCAACGCGCGTCAGCGTTATTACGCTGCGCGCATCATTCAAAATGATTGGCTCCGCTTGAGGCGTGACGAGTGGAGCCAATAGGTGCAGAGGGTGATGCATGTGCTCCGGAGCTCGTGGCGTTTCTGGAGCACATGCGATCGGGCGCCCAACCGGCAGCCCACCCACCCACCCATTCTGGCAGAGTTGGGGGGGAATGTATTCGGGGTGTCGCAGCAAGGGGTGGGGGGGGGTGCGTGCGGGCGGGATCCCGGAGGTCCGGGGTCCAGAGCCTTAGGCGACTTGGGGAGGGGGCAGGGTGCCCTCGACCCAGACAACCCCTGGAAGACTTTTGCTAGTAACATGGCAAAGTCGGATAGGGGTGGCTGTTACTTGGCCGTTGGTGGGGACCACGGCTGGAGCGGAGGCGTGGCCGCTTTGCTAATTGTATGGCTGGCGGTGCATCAATCCGCGGGGGGTTTGGTTGGATCAGTATTTCTGTTTAATGTTAATTAATTGTTTGGAAATAAAGCTGCGACTAGGTGTCACCAAGAATCGCTGTCTGTGGTATTTTTGGATATGAGGGGGTGGGGGGAGAAGGAGAAAAGGGGGTTGGGGCAAGGTGAGGGGGAGCGCCGGGTCCGGCTACCCGGTTACTCTATTCCAAAATGGGGATTCAGTTATATTATTCAGCATTTGACATGACTAAAAATATTACAATTTCCAATACTGTGAGTTCTGGGGAAAGAGTATAACTAGACAAATTGATCACTGACAAATCTTGTGGGAGGCTCCCAGACCAACCCTTACTGGTATCCCATCCCCTTCTGTTTGAGATTTTGAGAAATTTATTTGGAAAGTTATTTTTTCACAAGAATCAAAATGCAACACCAAGCTATGTCAGAAAAATTCTTTAGTGATTAGATGTGCGGACAAGTGGTTCTGCGGTACTGCAAGTTTTAAATGATTACATCTTAGAAATTGACAAAGACCCCACTGAAGAATTACAAACATGTATTCAAATGATAACTGAGGAGGCTTATTGACAGGGGTTTCTCACAAAATCAGAGTTTTCATTTTTGAATCATCCTAACCCAGTAGTTCCTATTCTATAAAGGATTTCAAAGATCCACAACTCTGAGTAGGCCAATGGGACAATATATTGTCTCTTCCACTGACTCTGTATTGGAGAGACTGTATATATGTGGACAAAATTTTAACTGCCCCTGATGTTGGCTATTTGCTCTTATTGGAAGCACCCATGAAGTAATGGAGCCTCATAAAATTGCATAGCTGTTACTTTTGGGAGAAGATTAAACTAGCCAAAAATGAATTTATTTATTACAATTGTAAAGGAGGTATTTTTTTTACAATTAAGAAATACATTTGTTTTGCTCGAAATTAATCAGTTACGAGTGCATTTTTTTCTCCTCAGTATTATATAACTGGGTAAGGCGGCCCGGTCCGCTGCCTCTGCTTCGCAACCCCCTCCCCCACACCCGACAACCATTAACAATAATACACAACACTTATTGGGAATTCAACTGGTCGCAGCTTTATTAACCCATTAACAATAACCATCAACAATTCAAACATTAACTTTACCCCCCCCCCCCAGCAGAGCGAACTCTCACCAGCCATGTGGGTAGCAAAGTGACGCCGCTTCCGCTTTGTCCAGGCCCCAGCAAATTGCCTAGCCTCCCTCTTCCGACTTCACCATATTATTAGCAAAAGCCTGAGGGACTGTCCGGGACGGGGGTACCCCACCCCCGCCCTACTGATTGGCTCCGGCTCCGGACCCCCGCAACCGCCGGGATCCCGCCACCGGCTCAGGCCCCGACCGGCCTGAGCCGCCCCCCCCCCCCCCCCCCGGCCAAGCTGCGACCAGTGCCCCTCGTTTTGAGCATATCTTCCAAAGCCTCTTGCCAATCGTTCAGGAGCAAATCTATCCCCACCGGGGATAGATGTACTCCATCCGCCCTATACAACCCAGCACACTCCACGTCGGCCCAGGAGTGCAATATTTGGCACCCCCCCTGCTCCCCCACCCATCTGCCTATTTGGCGATTGATCTTCGTCAACCCTCGCGACCACCGCCGCTGAGCCTTGCAAGCTGGCCTTGGAATGATATCTGACCAAAGCAGAAATACGCCAGTAAACATTGCCAGGATCGCACCCAAGTCCTTAATGACAGTCGGAATCAACTGTCGGCAAGTCCAGGACACCAGGTCGTTGCCACCCAAGTGTATCAACACGGCGTCCGGTGTCCCACTCATCTGCTCGTGGTGCCGCAGCAAAGGCAAGAGCTGAATCCATCGCAGGCCGCGCTCGCCCAGCCATGAGACGGTCACCCTGAATGCGTCCAATCCCAGATTCTGCCCGACTGGGCGTGTTACTGCTCGCCGACCTGCCCAGAACACAAAAGAGTGGCCCATCACCCAACAGTGACATGATCTTGGAAAAACTTCTGCAAAACAAAAAGATCCACAGTTAGCAAGCCCCCCTCCACCCTTACAGGCGTACATATCTGTAAAAGGCCCGCGACTTCCATCTGCCTATGCGGCAAATTGCATCCTCTGGTAACCCCACTGCCGCCACGCTAGTCGCTGCCCCAATACGAAAGGAGTGGGGCGCAAACAACCTCGCATCCTCTCTGAGCTGCTGTAAGGCAAGCCGTAGGACCGCCGTAAACTGAAACCGCGTAAGCACCCTTCCATCCTCGTGGATAAAAAGACTCCCCCTCCCCAGGCCGTATCTGCCAGTAAGCCCTCAGCAGCTCTACCGGGAAACGGGCTGCCCCTCCCATAGCTCGCAACCGCACCCAAGCGCCCCGCCCCAACTGGTCCGTCTTGAAACACGCCAAATAAAAACTGACCCTGGACTCCTCCCACTTCACATGGTGTGCCTGCAAGCCGCCCACTCCGGCCGCCTTCCCCGACTCCGCAATCAGTTCCCCAATGCGGAAAGCACCAAAGAAGGCCATGGAAAAGACAGCCCGAAAAAGTACGCTCTCAAAGCCGGATGAAACCACCTGAGGCAAGGCCGCACACAAGCGTTGTAGCAAATCGTAAGTAATGGGCCGCCGGCCGTCCCTTGGTGAAGGACAGGCTCACTCCCAACCCTGCAAAAGTCTAAGCAGTAGGAAGCCCCCCCCCCGACCACCCCCCATCCCGCCGCCTTGGCAAAGAACGCGAACCCTGCCAGATTCCTACTCACCGTAGCTCGAGATAATCTGGCAGCCTTCGCCGCCAACACATACAGACCCGTAAGCTGATCAGAGGGCAGGCCCCACCGCCATCCGCGCTCCTCCAGGAATATCACCACACTGTCGCAGCCCTTCTGGTAGGCCGTCCACGTAGCAGCCGACACTGAAGCCTTCAAAAGCGCAGTCATCTCTCGAGGCCAATCTGCCATAAGTGATCGGGGACAGACAGCCCCTCCTCTTCTGCCTCCGGCGCCAACATTCGGAACAGCTCCCACTTGAAACGGGAAAGAGCATCAGCGACTTTGTTAGAACTCCCCGGCATATGCCGTGCCCGTATCACAGTATTCAGTCGTAAGCACGCTAATACCACCTGCCGCATCAAGTCCGCCACCTGCTTGCAGCATGGTGTGTAATTATTTATGACCATTACTACCGCTTCGTTGTCGCACCACCACATGATTCGACGATTGCGCATCCTGTCCGGCCACAATGCCAACACCACAAGTATGGGGAATAACTCCAAGAAGGTTATGTTAGCCGTGAGGCCCGCTTCCTTCCAAGAACTTGGCCATTCCGCCGCGCACCAGGAGCCCCCAAAGTACACCCCAAGGCCCTGCACTCCAGCCGCGTCGGTATACAACTGCAAATCCCGACTGGAAATCTCCCTATCCCTAAGCACCGTAGTGCCGTTGAAATCCTGCAAGAACTCCTCCCAAATGGCTAGGTCGGCCCGAATGCTCTGTGACACTCGCAGCCGGTGATGCAGTTTAGAGACTCCGGCAGTAGCCGCTGCAAACCGTCTCAGGAACACTCGACCCATTGGAATCAATCTGCAGACAAAGTTCAAAGACCCGAGCAGTGCCTATATCTCCCGCAAAGTCATCCTCTTGGAACACAAGACGTTCGCCACCAAAACCCGGAGTTTCGTTACCTTGACCACCGGCAGGCGAGCCACCATCTCCACAGAATCCAGCTCAATTCCTAAAAAGGTTATCCACGTAGCCGGGCCCTCATTTTTTCCTGCCGCCAACGGGACCCCCCACGCCCGCGCCAGCTGCACAAGACCGTCCAACAACGCCTTGCACTGCCCCGTCCGCGCTGCCCCGACAACCTGAAAATCGTCCAGGTAATGTACCACCTGATCATAACCAACCCGATCCACCAAAGCCCAATGTAGAAAGGTGCTAAACCTCTCGAAGTGGGCACAGGAGATCGAACACCCCATAGGCATGCACCTATCAAAGTAATAGCCGCCCTCAAAATGAAACCCTAGCAACGGGAAAGCCAACAGGTGCACCGGTAACAAACGGAACGCAGATTCGATATCCGCTTTTGCCATCAGGCACTCCCACCCGCAGTTTCGCACGAGCTCGACCGCCATGTCGAAAGATGCATACCGCACCTCGCAAAGATCCTTGGGGATCAGATCATTAACCGAAGCCCCGCTGGGGAAGGACAGGTTATGAATCAGCCGGAATTTCCCGGGCTCCTTTTTCGGTATTACCCCCAACGGGGACACCACGAAATCTGCGAAGGGCGGCTCCTCGAATGGGCCCGCCACCCTCCCCAATGCGATCTCCTCCGCTAACTTGTCCCTCACTATGTTGGCAAAGCGCCTCATAGAAGGTGCATTCCGGACTGCGCTCGCCGCCACCAAACCCCTCGTCGGAATCCGAAACCCCTCCTGAAAGCCCCCCTCTAAAATAACCCTGTCCTTCCTTCTGGGATACCTCCACAAACCCTCCCGCAACGCCTTGATCCTAATAGGAATCGGGGCCGCCAGCTCTCCCTGCTTGGGGGGGGGGGGGGCAAACCGGCTCCAACCGGACCTCTCTTGACACATTTGACGGCGGAATGCCCCCCATTACAGACTGAACACGCATGTCGGAATTTGCAGTCCATAAAAGGGCAGGAGGACTTGTTGAAATGCCAACACAAGTCCCCTGTGCCCCCCTCCCGTCGCTTTCTGCCCCGCCACCGATTCACCCGCCCGAAAGGGCCGATGCGCCCCAGGAGCAATGGCTTCCCCGCCCTTTGGGCCACTCCCCGTCCCGCTGGCTGATCTAACCGACATCTAAGTGAGCCATAAATTAATGTCCTGAGTACCCCACGACAGTGACCGATTTTCCTCCATCTTATCATGGAACTTCTCGTCGTAGTTGAGCCAAGCCCAACCGTCATGCGACTGAGAGGCCTCCAGGATGGAGTCCGCATAAGCCAATAGCATTCCGTAATGCTCTGGATGCACCCGCCCCCACACACTGGCCAGCCACAAAAAGGCACGCGTCCAGTTCGTCACGTTACGCGCAACTCTGCGCACCCTCCCCACCTTCTCATCGGCTTTCCTTTTTCTCCTACTGTCCCTGGAACGCTTACGACCCTCAAGAAACCGAAAAATGTCAAAATAAAGCCGTTCCTGAATTTTCCGCCTCAATTTCCTCGGCACGCCTTCCCACAG
This sequence comes from Ichthyophis bannanicus, assembly GCA_033557465.1. Classification (NCBI taxonomy): domain Eukaryota; kingdom Metazoa; phylum Chordata; class Amphibia; order Gymnophiona; family Ichthyophiidae; genus Ichthyophis; species Ichthyophis bannanicus. The sequence goes on from CM066035.1 coordinate 371,001,317, forward strand.
TTCTGAGAACGCCGCCACGGTAGGCACTGCCGTCGTCACACCTACCGTTCCCCACTCGCCCCCACCACCATCGCCCTTGCTTCCTTCGGACTCGGATGAAGGCAACGAAGACCCTGAGGAAGTTGACGACCCGGAGCCCGATGCCCGACGTCGGCGGCACGAATGCCGCCTCTTTTTTCTGGATGCTCCCCCCCCTTTTCCACCTGTTGACGCACCCACTGCAGTTACCCACCTTACAGACTCACCTGCCGCACCAGCTGCCTCCATCGACACCGCACCGGCCTCCTGCTGCTCCGGCGCAGCGCTCGCCATGCCCTGTGCCACTCTCGCTGCTCCATTAGGTAGCTGGATCTCCCCCACTCTCTGTGGCGCTCAAGCCTGTGATAGCAGGCTCCCACGCCCCTGGATTCTGGGGTACTGCCATCCGGGAGGTACCTGTGGAGAGAAAAAAGGAAAAGGCGCAGCGGCACCCGCCACGGCCCAGGGCTGCTGCCACACCCCCGGCCAGTCCGCCCTTGAAGAGCCTTGTCCCCCACTCTGCCAGTGCTCCCAACTAGGCGAGAAGCCCCCGCCGAGAAACCCTGGCCCATCCATGGGGCCCCGCCAATCTCCCCAATCGCCACTGCTCGCCCCCCCCCCCCGCTGCCTGGACCTCATTCATCGACGGACCCGCTCCCACCCCCAGGCCCCCCATCTGCACCTGGCACAGTCCTTGCCCTACCGCCTCCCTGTCCGGCCAGGCTGTAGCCGAGGCCGGGACCGGCCACGCCGTCAGCTCGCTCTCCACTGTAGTGCCCACCTGGGAAACACCCCCTGCACTGCTCTGCCGCGGTGCGGAGCCCCCCTGGACCCCCCACCCCCCTTGGAACTTCTATCCTGGGTGGCTGCTCTGCCCGCAGTACCCTTGCGCCCCGCTGTGCTGGTCACAGGCCCAGCGCGCTGCCCACCACTACGCCCCCTAGTCCCCCTGCCCACCTGCGTCCCCCGGCTATCCGGGCCCACCTGCTCCCCCCCTCCGCACCCCACGCAGCTCCACGCTCCCCCCCTCTGCACCACACACAGCCCCACGCCCCCTAGCAGCACTCCATCCTGCCACCTCCCCAACCCCCTTTTTGTTCTGCCTGCCCGAACCCACCATCCCCCCACTGGCAAAAACAGATCCTACAAGATTTTAAATGAAGTTTTTTTTTTTTTTGTAGCCTCTACAATCCTGACTGAATCAGACCCCCCAAAATTGCCTCACACCCCTTTGGGGAAGCGAACCAGCAAACTGCCGCTTCCCCCAGACCTTGCAGTAACTAGCGCTCTGGCGTTAAAGCCGTTTGTAGCACGGTTTAGCTCACCTCGCCATGTGGTTCCGGCCCTGGCTCTGGACTAACCGTCGCACACATCTGGCACCTCCGGCTCCCGCGAGGGAAAGTCCGGAGGACGCCGCGACACCACTTCAACCCCCCCCCCCGACGCCCGACTCCAATTCTTCCCATTGGCCCCCGCATCCATCAGTGACCCGCAGGAGCCAATGGGAGTCCCGCACGCCTCCAGCCCGCCCCCGCGAACCACAAGGCCAGAGCCCCAAAGCGGCAAGCGACCGGCCGCCCCCCCGGTTAACTCCGGCCGCGTGCACGCGGGGGGGGGGCCTGCGGCCTTGCCATTATAGAAGAGTTTGCAGGATACGTTTGCTAAAGTGAGGTAATGGTTAAATGCAAGCTTTAGTGCATGCTAAGGGGTAATTTTAGAAGCCTTATTTATACTTTGGATGTCCGAAAATGGACACTGGTCTAGGTTGCAGCAGCAGTTATTTCTCATTGGTATTTATGTCTAGTTTGCATCAGCACACTACTGTCAGTGTGAAGAGCAGCTTAGGAGATGCATGCTTTTCCAGAGGGGCGTGGAGTACATGGGTACATCGTGGAGACAGGCAGCATCTGAAACATGTCATTTTTCAGAATACAGTGGCCGTGGGGATGTCCAAAACATTTACCTGTGTAATGGAAGAGCTCCTGAAAGAGAAAATAGTGGACTTTCTCAAAACCAATAGGTTGCATGATCCCAGGCAACATGGTTTTACCAAAGGACGATCATGCCAAACAAATCTGATTGAGTTCTTTGACTGGGTGACTAGAGAACTAGATCAAGGTGATGAACTGGATCAGAAATTGGTTGACTGACAGACGACAGAAGGTGATGGTAAACAGAACTCACTCGAATGAAAGGAAGGCGATTAGCAGTGTGCCCCAGGATTCTGTCCTGGGACCAGTACTGTTCAATGTATTTGTGAGTGATATTGCTGAAGGACTAAATGGAGAAGTCTGTCTTTTTGCAGATGACATGAAAATTTGAAACAGAGTGGACTCTCCTGAGGGAGTGGATAACATGAGGAAAAATCTAGCAAAGCTGTAAGAATAAATCTTAACTGCCAAGCATTAGACCAATGTGAAGAAGTGCAGTGCCATACACTTGGGATGTAGAAATCCAAGGAAATTGAATGCGATAGGAGGAGAGAGGTTGGTGTACACAGACCAAGAGAAGGACCTCAGACTGATTGTTTCTGAGGATCTCAAGGTGGCGTAACAGTGTGACAAGACAGTGGCCAAAGCAAGAAGGATGCTGGGTTGCATACAGAGAGGAATTAGCAGCAGAAAGAAGGAGGTACTAATGTCACTGTACAAGTCTCTAGTGAGGCCTCACTTGGAATATTGTATTCAGTTTTGGAGACCATATCTCGCAAAGGATTTTAAAAGACTGGAAACAGTTCAGAGGAAGGCAACCAAAATGGATTTGGTATCTGTGCCAGAAGACATATGAGAAGAGACTTGAAGACCTACATATGTATAGAGGAGAGGAGAGGAGGGACAGGGTAGCTATGATATAGACCTTTAAATACTTAAAGTGTATTAATGAACAAAAACATTTTTCAAAGATGGGGAAGCTGCAAAACTAGAGTACATAACAAGAAACTGCATATCTCTTTTTGGAGACAGAGCTGTCAGTTTGAAGGGCTGATGAGTTTTTCTGCAGCAAATTTCTGAGAGTGGCACTTCTGGGGTGCTTAATCGTGTTTACCTGTTTTACCATATGCTTATTTTCTTACATTTTATTTTTTTTATTTTTGTTTATTTATTGATTATACTATCCTTGTTATTTTTATATGTTTTTAGCTATTGTGATGCAGCGGGCCCTCTTCTGGAGAGAAAAAAAGTTTTAAACTCTGAAAGAAAAAGAAATTGCCTGCAATTTCCAGAGAACTTACCTAGAGGGAGCAGGAGAGCTAAGACAGAGACCACAGAACCACGCCCTAGTGGGCAGGACTCTTATGCCAAAAGCTCACATTTAAGAGCAGGCAAGCCAGAGTTTGGAGGGAAGCCAGAGTCTGGAAGGAAGCCAGAGTTTGGAGACAAGCAAGGGTCTGGAGACCAGCAAGAGTCAAGAGGCAAGCAAGAGTCAAGGAACTTGTCTGTAAGGAGCTCAGCTGCCAAAGCCTCATCACCTGAGAGAAAAAGGACAGGCTGGGAGAGGAGAACCAGTCCTGAGAGAGAGAGGACAGGCCGAGAAGGCCGAAGCCAAGCCAGACCGGGCCCAGAAGCCCACAAGAGAACAGGCCTTAAGGGCCAGAGAAGGAAAGACTGGGAAAGTAGGAGGTATATTCCAGAGAGCACCGATACTGAAGGCAGCAGTCACGGTACACCTCCAGCCTCACCCCAGAGAATCCAACACAAAGCAAAAGGTAAAACTTTTAACCTTTGTCATTGTATACCTGAACTTAAGCTAAGAGAAGAATCCTGGGAAGGAGATTCTCCATATAGAAGACAAGAGCAGAAGCAAAAGCTAAAGGATAGTTTGTGCAACAAAAGGACTGTTAGAGGAAAACATAGAGATAATGTTTTTAAACCTCTTGAGCAAGCAATGCCTTTCTGGTATGCCACTAAGCTGAATCGTGGGCCTAGACAGACTGCTAAGCCGTGGGAAAGAGTAAGACTAAATCCCATGAAGGACACTTGCCCTGATACCTCAGAGCAGTCAGAGGAGGCCATGCAAGTGGAATCTGTGTATGAAGACAGTGATAGTCCCATGGAATGCACATACTGTGCTGGAAGCGAAATAGAGGCCTTCCAGAGTCATTGAGTGAAGGAAGCATTTTTGCTGTTATATATTTGAATACTGTGAAGTTAACAGTGTTTGGTTATTTTATTTCTCACCTTTAAAAATCTGCTGTAAAGACTTATTTTGCCACGTACCGTAGTGTATATCCTTTGTTTTTGAACCCTTAGTGCTTAAAGGGGAAAATAAAGCCTGTTTTTTTTCCCACCACTTTCGTGCAAGTCTGAATCTCTTCAGGAGTTGGTAACGAGGCTGACACAAGGCTCTGACCCACGACCCTCGCACCTGGCCAACCCTGATTAACAACATCTTAGTGACACCCCCCCCCCCCCCGGCTCCAGCCCTCCGGTGGAACTACTACGCCGCCACCAGGGGATGCTGTGCGGCCGCGGGGGCGCAGCGTCACACTATGTATATAGTTCTTTTGTGAACCATTTTGAATGATTTTCCAGGAAGGTGGTATGTACATATTTATAAATAAATAAAACATAACTGTCAGTTGCAAACAGAATCTTAATATTGTACAAAGAAAACTAATGGGATAGTTGGGATGGCAACCCCCCCAGATACCGATACATACACACATGTTAAAAGATAAAAGAGGGTGAGGGAGGATAATTTTGTAATAGATTCCCTAACTTGCACCGCAAATACGCACATAAATTATACTGATTTTCTAATTTTAAAATTAACCCACCAAAACTCTATACATGCACTTAGGGAGTAATAAAGGTCTTTCTATATTAATAAAGGGGCTTGTATAACAGTACTAGAGGTACAGCATGTATTCAGTTTTTATGGGGTGCCTAAAAAAGTTTCAAGCCTGCTAATCATTTGTGCACACATATATCTATGAATTAATGGATATACAAATTCGTGCATGCAAAAAAAATTCTTACATGTATATGTGAGCAAAAAGCAAGAATGTGGGAAAAAACGCAGCCCCACAAATTACCCCAGTCATGTAAAGTACATGTACTGACCAGAACATGCACACTTTTGTGCCACCTGGGTGTAGGCATGTTCTGGATTGGTCACTTAGCACAGCATGGGCAGAGTTGTGATTTGTATGGATATTTTATTAAATAGCCAGGTACTTTTCATGCTAATATTTACTTCTGCTTCTGAGCTGGCGTAAACGCATGTGACCTAGGTACCTTTATAAAATAATCTGAAAATAGGTACATGTATGGCATACATAGGCAGCCTGTTATAAAATTACCCTTCATCTGTTCATATGCTATTTAGCAAGTACAGAACTCTCAAGAAACTTTACATGCATACCTTTGAAAATCGAAAAAGTATGTATGTAAGTTCAAATTCTACCCCAAAGATGGTATACAGGGAAATTCCAACAGAACTGAATGTTAATGCCCTAGTCAGTATTTGTTGCCCTAACAAAGCTAGTGCAGCCTTAAAAGAGAAATTGGGGCTTTAAGGAACATATTAAAAAGCTTGGAAGTCAAGAATGACAAAATGGAAGAGCTAGAAGAGAGGTTAATGATCTCTAATATACTACCTAAAATAGATCATTTGCTAAAACATGGGGACAAAGCTTTTTTTTAGTTAGCGACAGGAGGAAGTGCGAAGGTGGCATTATTAGACTCAAGGGTGAAGGGGGGAATACGTAAAGGCTGATTAGGATTTGCTTAACAAGTCTTTGTTCTGTGTTTACAGACGAAGGGCCAGGAATGTGACCTCAGAAAATAAACACAAATAGGAATGGAAATGAGGAAAAACTTGAATAATATTTCAAAGATTGTGTTTGTGAGAACCTAGCAAAACCAACAGTGGACAAAGCAATGGGGCTGGACAGGATTCATCCAAGGATATTGAAAGAACCCGTTTTTGACAGCTTGCATATTCTTTCTCTGTTCTGGATGATTTATTAGATGTGTTACACTCAAACAACTATGAAATACAGGCAATAATAAAAAATATTAAAACTTTGCAGAAAATAGAAGTTTCACATAGTGTATGTTTTTCATACACTGGTCCAATGTCCATCTTCCAAGTGATCAGAAAAGTTATGATTCAGTATCAATATTCATTGACAAACATACTGTATGATACTATTGAAATTACAAGGCCGCGGGCAGGGTCCCGGCGGCCGAGGCTAACCGGGCGCGCGGTCCGGCGCGGGGACCCTGTGCGCGGCCTGGTCGGGGTGTGCGCGCTCGGCCCTGACGGGCGCGAGCGCGCGTCCTTTAAATTGATTGGCTCCCATGGGTGGCGGCCCCACGGGAGCCAATTAGAGCCTTGGGATTGGGGCGCGAGGGGGGATCGGGGCCGAGCAGCCTCCGCGTGGTCAGTCGTGCGGAGGCTGCTTCAGTGCCGGCGTCCCTCCCTCCCTCCCTAACGTTAGGCGTTGGGGTTTTTTTGGGGTGTTGCAGCTGGGGGTGGGGGGGGGGGCGGGATCCCGGAGGTTTCCGGGGTCCGGAGCAGCAGGATAGAATTGGGCGGGGGCGGGGTGCCCCTGACCCGGTCAAACCCTCGGACGACTTTTGCTTAGCATGGCGAAGTCGGGGAGAGGGGTATGGTAACTTGCCGGGTGGCGAGTTACGGCATTAGCGGTGGCAGGCACTTTGCTGAGGTATGGCTGGTGCAGCCGGGTGCCGCTAATTGAGTGCTTTTGAAAATTTATTTGTTGGATTGTTAAATTGTTGGCTAATAAAAGCTGCGACCAGTTTTGTTCCATAAAATGTTGGTGTATTGTGTTATGGGGGACGGGGACGGGGTTGTTGTTGAACGGGGGTGTAAGGTAGGGGTCTGCAGCGCCGGGTCCGCCTGCCTCGGTTACTGCAGTTTTCATTTCATTTCATTTATTATGATATAATATAGTTTGTCAACAGTCCATTCTGACGGTGAAATATGATACACGTGAAAACACCTCTGATGAAGTGAGTCGATATTGCACCATTGAAACACCTAGAACCGAACGTGTGACAGCAATTGGTCTCGACAACATATTAGCCCAGCGTATGAGTCTTTGGTGCAACCTCATTTGGAGCATAGTGTGCAGTTCTGGAGACCGCACCTTCAAAATGTTGTGAACAGGATGGAGTCGGTGCAGAGGGTGGCTACTAAAATGGTTAGTGGTCTTCATTATAAAGCATATGAGGACAGACTTAAGGATCTTAATATGTACACCTTAGAGGAAAGGCGGGATAGAGGTGATATGATTGAGATGTTTAAATACCTCCATGGCATAAATGTTCAGGGGGAGAGCCTCTTTCAATTGAAAGCAAGTTCTGCTACGAGGGGACATGGGATGAGGGTGAAGGGGGATATATTCAGGAGTGATATGCGGAAATATTTCTTTACAAAAAGAGTGGTGGATCCGTGGAATAGTCTCCCAGTGGAGGTGGTAGAGATGAGGATAGTTACTGAATTCAAAAAAAGCATGGGACAAACACAGAGGATCTCTAAAGGAAAAAAGGGGACTTGTAGTTGTTGATATGAAAGGACAGACTAGATAGGCCATATGGTCTTTTTCTGTCGTCATGTTTCTATGTTTCTATACAAGGCCGATATACGCACCAGTAACTCTGACACTAACTTACAGTTATCTAAACCTATTTTCTAAAGTCTACAAATACTTTTATTTGCAAAATAGTATCTATTACAGCATTATAAGCTACTTACTATTTTTTGTGATCTTTTTATGTTGAGCCGCCAGTACCGTCAAAATCAACAAACTTCGAATACCTATTAAACTAAATAAATCTCAAACAAAAAATCTGTATATAATGCTTTTTGACATAATAATAGCTAAACATAGTTCCATTGAATTTATAACCATTAATTAGTAAACAGTTGAGTAGTAAGTATGGAAACCTTATATCTGTAAAACATACACTGGTCCAAAATGGGTTTTAAAGTAATACTGGAGGCTCCTCTGGCTGATCTTCTCATGCTTTCTTAGAGGTGAAAGTGATCCCAGAGGACTGGATTAGGTAAAAGTGGTTTCTGCCCACAAAAGATGATCTATGGAAGAGGTTAATAATTACCAACCAGTTAGTCTGACTTCTGGTAAGGAAATTAATGAAAATACTGCTAAATCAGAGAATGGTGCAGTTTCGGGAATCCAAATGATTATAGGATCTGAGACAGCATGACTTTACTAAAGGTAGGTCCTATCCAACAAATCATCCATCTCTGACAGGGTGACCAGAGAATTGGATTAGGGGAGAGATCTAGATGTGGTATACTTAGATTTTAGCCAGATCTTTGACACCATACTGCATTGGTGACTTATAAATAAACTGAGTGTCTTTGTGTTGGATCATAAATTGACTGACTGGATAATAAATTGGTTGAGCGAGAGGTGCCAGAAAGTAGTAGTAAATGGAGTTCATTATGAAGATGGAGGCATTACCAGTGGTGCGCTTCAGGGACTGGTCCTTGATCCTGTTCTTTTTAACATTTTTGTAAGTGATATTGCTGAAGGTCTGTCAGGAAAGATATGCTTCTTTGCACATGGTACCAAAATCTGTAGCACAAGGAAGGATCTAACAAAGCTTGAGAATTTGGCAGCTATTTTTTTTCTTTAGTGCCATCAAGTCATTGTTGACTCCTGGTGACCCAGCTGCCTCTGGGTTTTCTTGACAATGTATCACTGAAAGTAGATTGCCATGCCTTTTTCTTCTGAGGCAATGAAGGGTAAACTGATTTGCCCAAGTTCACAAGGAGTGCCAGTGGGAATCAAACCCTTGCTCTTCTGAATATTAGGCAGTTGTTCTAACCATTAGGCTACTCCTCCACTTTGGCAGCTAATACTGAATGCTAAAAAATACAAGGTCATGCACTTTGGCAGTAAATCTCAAGGGAGCAATAGTAGAGGAGTGAAGTACTTCAGTACATGAAAAAAGAAATGATCAAATCAGATGATTTTAGAAAGTGTCCAAACTGGTAGAAAAGGCAATGGCAAAAGTTAGAAGGATGCTTGGGTGCTCAGGGAGAGGAATAGCCAGCAGTAAAGAAATAGGTAATAATGCCTTTATAGAAATCACTAGAGAGACCTCGCTTGGAACACCGTATAATTCTAAAGACCTTGAAAAGGATATAAACAGGATAGAGTGAGTCCAGAGAGCAGCTACTAAAATAGTCAGTGGTCTTCATTATAAGGCATATGGGAATAGGTTTAAAGATCTCAATAAGTATACTTTGGAGGAAAGGTGGGAGCGGGGTAATATGACAGACATTTAAATACATTCACAGGAAGTGGTCCAGTTGAAAAGAAGCTCTGGAATGAGAGGTCATAAGATGAAGATGAAAAGGAATAGATTCAGGAGTAATTCAAGGAAATATTTATTTATGGTAAGAGTGGTGGATGCATGGAACAATGGAGGTGGTGGTGATGACAACTGTATGTGAGCTCAAAAACGCATGGGACAAATACAGAGGATCTCTGAGGGAGAGGAAGGGATAGTTCTTATGGATGGACAGACTGGACAGGCTACAGTATATGGTCTTTATCTGTTATCATTTTCTTTTTCTTTTTCTTTTTAATTTATTTATAACCATTTAACATATAGATCAAGAAAGTTTGCAGAACAATCTTGAAAGAAAAAGTACAGATACAATCAGAAACAATCATAACAGGATAATATAACAAGGAAAACCAAAAATCAATGTATCTGTTCACCCTAGCCCACAATATAAGAGGGAAGAATTTCCAAAATTCCAAATATATTAATACTAACAAAATAGAGAGGAAAAGGCAGTAAACTAACTCCAGTACTTATTTTATGAGAGCACAGGTGAAGCTCCAATAGAAGTCTCCAAGCGCCTGGCAGTAATGAAAGCCGTTAACTGGGAAGGTTCATAAAAAATATAAGAAATAGCTCTATATTTCACCAAGCATTTGCATGGATGTTTGAGAAAAAAGAGCCCTCCCAGTTGGAGAACACCAGGGCGTAACAGGAGAAAATCCTTGCGACACCTCTGTGTTTCTTTGGCTAAATCCGGAAAAATACGTACCATTAAGCCCTTAAACAATAAATTTCTTTTCTTAAAGAATAGCCTAAGAAGCCACTCTCTATCTGACAATAATGCAAAAGTAACAAGCAACGTAGATGGAACCGGAGTCTCACATTCAGAGGTTTCTAGTAAATCTGTAACATTCAGAACATTAACTTGATCTTGTGCCTCCCCTGAATCAGCTCCTTTTTCAACCCCTTTTTCAACAATTTTAGCCTTAGGGAGATAATAAATTCTCACCAAAGGAGGCAATAATTCAGAGGCCACCCCCAACGTCTCCATTAAGTACTGCTTAAACATTTCTCTAGGAGATACAGAAATTAATCTAGGGAAATTAATTAAACGGAGGTTATGACATCTAGAAACATTATCTAAACGCTCCAACTTAGCTTGAATATTGGAAAGGTCCTTTTGAAAACCATCTGCACGTTCTTCCAAAGTTATTACTGTCCTCCGAGAGTCATCCACATCTGTTTGCATTGCCAAGACCTTCTGATCCAGCTCTTCTACGGCCGTCACAGAGTTCTGTAGCTTCCGTTCCAACAATGCGATCTGGGGCACCAGCACTTCCCCCAATGAAAGAATAGCCTGCCAGATAGATTCCAACGTGAAATTCTCCGGTCGCTGTAAAATAAAACTTTTTCCAGGATCCGCTTCCGATGCAACAGCCGCCATTGCAACCCCGGTTGCTTGGGCTCTATCCACCACAGGAAACACCAATCCTGCGGTCATTTCCTCCACCGCCGCCAAAGATGTACCCGGAGAGCGCAGTTCAGTAACCGCTCTCCCCTGGCTCTGCAGCCCCTCCGTTCCTGGCCCCCTCGAACCGGCGTCTTCTCGCAACTCAGGTGAGGAGCCCAGCACCAGGAACCCTTCAGGCAGGGGCTGACCTTTAAAAGCTTTTGGCGCGGGACTCTCAGGGGAGAAAGATACAGCCGAAGCAGAAGTTGAGCCACCCGACTCCAAACAAACTGCAGCTCGGCATTCACCCCTGTTATTCACTGGAGTCCGGTCGACGTGCACCACAAAGGCATCAAGGGGTCCAGCAGAAAATGGCGTAGAGGTCTGGGAGGGCTGAGAGGGCACAGACCCACCTTTCCCTTTTAGCTTCCTACCCATAAGAAAAGCGCGTTCAGCACAGGCCGTTAGCTGCCACCATCTTAATTAGGACACTCCCCCCATCTGTTATCATTTTTAATGTTTGTTTTAGAGACTTAGATTGGGATGGCCTAAGTGTAACACCTATGATGGATGATATCTCTCTCCCCCACAAAGATGTTGTAAGATTAGTAGGTGTATGTTTAGGGAGAGATGGAGTGGAACAGGAATAGATTTCTACTGGCTGATAAGACTCTTCCAATGGTAATGCAGTCAACAGCAATACAGTAAGGATGGCATCCCATCCTGCAAATAGCGGGATTAGACATGCGGGTCAGATGTCCAACACGCACTCAGATGCTGACTTCAATTCGGCCGCCGGAATGCCCTACATGTACAGAGCATCTGTGAGGGGAGCACTGTATGTCAATGGGAGGGGGAAGAGTGGAGGAGAGGCCAGCTGCCAGGACATACAGGGCCTATTCAGGACAGACTCCTGTACATCCACTGGCACACAGCTGTATGCCCAGTTTATTCCACCCCAAAGGTGGAGTAAGCCTCGGGTGCCCTCCACATTGCATGCCGCATACTCCTGGCACCACAGTCCTATGGACACATTGTGCCCCTGCAGCCACGATCCAGCCCACAGCAGCCACCAGTGACAGCTGGTCAGTGAGCTGTAGGGGCAGATGTATGCCATGGCATTCCAAGCCTGTATGTCAACTTACTTGGCATACAAGGAGTGCCCAGATGTTATGCCACCGATTCTGCCATCATGGGTAAGTCTAGGCCCCACGGCAACAGAATCAGGTATATCTCCAGCACATCTACGCATTGGTTGGGAATGGCGACAAGATGTGTGGGGATCAGAATCGGCCTCCATAGGGGTCATTCCGAGGCGTGAATAATGCCTATTCGGCCCCTCTGCCCACCCGACTAACTTCTTCGCACGTTGCTCAGGGAGGTAAGATGGGGGCAGGAAAGGGGCATTGCAGGGGTGGCGTTGGGACAGGCAGTGGGTGGTCTGCAGCCCTGGATGTACAGGGCCGATTCCACTGTCAGCCCTGTATGTCTGGGGCTGGCTGCCTGAACGGGGAACTTATTCCACCTCTGAGGTGGAATATGTTCCCCTAGATGGGTGGTTCTGGTAGGCCTGGAGAACAGCAAAGGCAGGAGGGGGCAAAGGGGATTCCCCACAGCCCGACCCTGACCTCCGGGGGCCAGATCAAGGGTCAGGCTGTGGGAGATAAAAATTATTTTCGGCGGCCAGGGATTGTGGCTCCTGAATGAACTGTGGTGCCATGGCAGCCGGACCCCATGGCGCCGTGGCTCCATTCAGGAGCCCTGATTGAGTTAGCGGGGCAAGGCTTGTTCATGCAAGCTGACTGGAATCAGGGTCTCAGCCTGCACATACAGGCCTGGATGCAATTCTGATCCCATGGGGCTAGATGTGCCCCGCGCGATCAAAATCCCATCTAGCTCTGTGTGCCCGGTTCCGACCGGGTGCACAGAGGACCGGGACATCCAGGACTGAATCGGGCCTCATGTGTTCTGGATACTTGCAGTGCTTTGTATATTCCATTCAGACTGATTCAGATGCGGTAAGTGATCCAGAATAGAACAGCACAGTTTCTGACCAAGATGAGGAGGAAAGAGAGTGCCTAACCATCATTCTGAAATTACATTGACTTCCACCTAAAGAGAGAGAGATTTGAAATCTTGGTGATGTTTGTAAAGGTCCTATATCCTCACAAGCCATTTTATTTGAACAAAAAACTGCAAAAGGTACTGTATATGTTGGATCTTTGATCTTCTCAATTTAATGCATGAAGCATTCAATCAGTTAAAACCTTCAAAAAGTGGAGCAGGAAACCAAGGCATTGTTAGTAGTGGCCTGAGTTGTGGAATGCTCTCCTGAAAGAACAGTAGGCAGTGGGCAATCTCCTCTCTTTTAGAAATCAATTGAAAACTGTCCTTTTTCACTCAGTATAAGTAGGGGAGTATTGGAAAGGTGGCCTATGAAAGTAGGGTTCAGCATCTGATTGCAGTGTCCAAGGGGTTTCTTCATTTGTTGAGGGTGTGGATCGGAGGTCATGTGTGTGGTGAGTTGCTGTTAATGGACAAATCGGTACCATTATGCAATATTTTTATTGATTTAATGTTGTTAACCCGTTTTGGACAGCTCGCATAGTCTCTCTCTGTTCTGGATGATTTATTAGATTTGTTACACTCAAACAACTATGAAATACCGGCAATAATAAAAAATATTAAAACTTTGCAGAAAATAGAAGTTTCACATAGTGTATGTGTGATACGAATGTGACAAGTTGTGGTTTTAACTTGAATGGAATGGATACAGCAGTCATGTAGCTATTGGTGTTATTATAGGGCATAACAGCTTGCACTGAGTGGTCTGAAACCAGCTAGAACCATGAATTATGCATGAAGTTCATAACCAATTACAATCATGAGCATCCTGCTTTCACGTGAAGCTCATGATGTGGTATCCTATCCATGCACATTTCCAATGGTAAATAACTGATGAAAAATGTATATAAGATGCGCGACTTTCCAAGGAAAACAGGGACGAAGCAGACGTGTTTCAGTGGTATTTCCCGGATTCCTTGCAGCATCGTGAAAGTTCCCCGATTGCTGAAGTAAAACTACAATATCCGGTGATGTATTGATGCATTTCATTTCATGCTATACCTACTTATAATAATTATATTGCTATGCAATAAAAAGTATCTTAGTATTACTATTGAGCTGTGCCTGATTTGTATGTCAGTGAGTACCTAATCTGATATAGTAATACAGTATGTTTTTCATACACTGGTCTAATATAGTATATTGTCCGTCTTCAGAAAAGATAGGATTCAGTTCCAATATTCATTGACAAACATACTGTATGATACTATTGAAACTGCAGTTTTCATTTAAAGCACTTTATTATGATATAATATAGTTTGTCATCAGTCCATTCTGACGGCGGAATATGATACACGTGAAAACACCTCTGATGCAGTGCGTCGATATTGCACCATTGAAACACCTAGAACAGAATGCTTGACAGCAATTAGTTTCGACAACATATTAGCCCAGCGTATGAAAAACATACAAGGCCGATATACGCACCAATAACTCTGACACTAAGTAACTTACAGTTATCTAAACCTATTTTCTAAAGTCTACAAATACTTTTATTTACAAAATAGTAGCTATTAAAGCATTATAAGCTACTTACTATTTTTTGTGATCTTTTTTTATGTTGAGCCGCCAGTACCGACAAAATCAACAAACTTCAAATACCTATTAAACTAACTAGATCTCAGATAAAAAAATCTGTATATAACACTTTTTTGACATAACAATAATAGCTAATCATAGTTCCATTGAATTTATAACCATTAATTAGCAAACAGTTGAGTAGTAAGTATGGAAACGTTTATGTATGTAAAACATACACTGGTCCAAAATGGGTTAACTGCCTTAAATGACTGATGCCAAACTGTTGGTTTATAAGATTTTATAAATAAATAGAAATGAAAAAGTACAATTATACTCTTGGAATTACAAGTATACAGTAAGTACGTGTAAAATGGTTTTGCATGCATATTTTACCCATGCATACTCTTTTGTAACAAGATGTAACCAGGGATCTGTACCCAGCGCTCCCCCCAGCCCTCCCCCCCTCCTCCTCCGTACCCCTTGTACGGATCCCACAAACTTCACACCACACCAAATTTGGAACAAACACCAGGTCGCAGCTTTATTGCCCAATAACAATTTAACATCTGTAACATAAGTAACAACTTAGTCAACCAATCCCCCCCCCAGCGGAGTGATACCTCACCCGCCGTACCATTAGCAAGGTGACCTCGCTTCCGCACCTGGCCCGGTCAACCACTGGTCCAGTTACTCACCATATCACTAGCAAAAGTCAGCTCGGGGTTCTCCGGGTTGCAGGCACCCCGCCCCCGCCCCAAGTAGCCTACGTCTCCAGACGCCGGAAACCTCCGGGATCTCGCCACCGGCACATCACTGCCTTTGCCGCCCCTCCTACCTGAGCGCAAGCTGCGACCTGCCCATGCTGCCCCTCACCACCCGCTCCAATGCTTCCTGCCAATCATTTAGGAGCAGGCCGACCCCCACCGGGGCCAGATGCACCCCATCATTCCTGTACAAACCTGCACAAGCCACATCCACCCAATCATGCTGCACCTGATATCCCCCATGCTCCGCAACCCATCTACCAATCTGCCTATTGATCTTCGTCAGCCCCCGAGACCAGCGCTGCTGCCCCCAGCACGCTGGCCTCGGGATGACATCCGACCAAATCAGAACCACCCCTTTAAACATCACCAATATTCAAACCAAATCTTTCTTTGCAGCATTAATCAGTTTGCAGGTCCAAGACGCTAGATCATTGCCTCCCAGGTGCAACAGCAGGAACCCCGGCGGTGTCCTCATTCGCGCGTGGTGATGAAGCAAAGGCATCAGCTGTGGCCATCTCAGCCCCCTCTTGCCCAGCCATGAAATCGCCACCACTTCCGGCTCCAATCCCGGGTTCCGCCCGATAGGCCTCACCTCTGCGTGTCAACCAGCCCAGAACACAAACGAATGCCCCAACATCCCTGAACACTTCTGCCTCCATCTGGAAAAGAAAACATTGGTTAATTATCTGTGTCACATAGCCCCCCATCATAACCGGACATAATTATGAAAAGTCCTGGACTGCCATCGGCCAATCATTTGTATCTGCAGGCCCGACAGCCCAGTCCCTGCCGCGCTAGTGGCTGCCACAATGCGAAAGGAATGTGCTGCGAATTGGCTAGAGTCCTCACCTAACCGCTGCAGCCCCAAAACGCAAAGCCGCTGTCACCTGGTATCTTGTGACCAACTGTGCATTCCCATGAACAAACAGTCTGCCCTCAACCCGCGGGCGACCTTCCAGGTACGTCCACATCGCCGTCACTGGGCACGTGATCCCCCCTATTGTCTGCAGAACTACTCAAATGCCTCTGCCTTGCTGGTCCGTTTTAGATTTCTTCAACAAGACCCTCAACTGATCCCCTTCCACCTGTCACTGCAGACTGTTCCCCCCTCCCCTCCTTTTGGAATCCGCCACTAATTCCCCAATCTGGAACGCACCAAAAAAGGCCAAGCTGAATATTGCTTTAAATAGTGTGGCTTCGTACCCTGAAGCTGCAACCGCAGGTAACACCTCACAAAGACCTCTCAGCAAGTCGTGTGTTACAGGACACCGCGTATCCTGCATAGTCAGCCTTGCCCGCCCCCACCCCTGCATCAACTTCAGAACTAAAAACCCTTCCCCCGATGGGGCCCAACCCACAGCTTTCGCGAAAAATGCAAAGCTCGCCAAATGACCCCGCACTGACACCCGAGACACGCCTTGCAGTTTTGTGCCGAGGATGTACCTCCCCAATAATTGATCCGGCGCCACCCCCTGCTCCTGCAAGAACTCCACCACTCTTTCGCAGCCTCTGCGATATGCATCCCATGTTTTCTCTGTCACTGAGCTCCGCAGCATCTCTCTCATCTCCGCAGGCCACAGCTCCATAAGCTCCAAGGGACCACCGACCCTTCTGCATCCGCCTCTGGTGCCAGCTGCCAGAACCGATCCCACTGCAAACGTGAAAGAGCATCAGCGATACCGGTATTGTGCCCCGGAATGTGCCGCGCTTTCAATGCCACATTCAGGCGCAAACAGGATAACACTACCATCCTCATTAATGATGCCACTTGGATACACCAAGGCGTGTAATTATTCACTACACTCACTACAGCTTCATTGTCACACCACCATACCACTTTCTTGTTACGCAACTTACCTGGCCAAAACTCAAGTGCCACCAAAATAGGGAACAGTTCCAAGAAAGTGATATTCCTTATAAGCCCCACTTCACCCCACGCCGTTGGCCATCTGTCTGCACACCATGCCCCCCAAAGTAAATTCCTAATCCTATGCCCTCAGCTGCGTCCATGTAAAGCTGCAGCTCCTCACTTGAACGCTCCTCCTCCATGAGCACTGTCGAACCATTGAAATTGGTCAAGAACGCATCCCACACACACACACACACATGTCTTCACGGATGCTCTTGGAAATTCTAATACGGTGGTGAGGTCTAAATCATATCTCCCCTATCCCTCCTCTCCTCCAGAGTGTACATATTTAGGTCTTCAAGTCTGTCCTCATAAGGCTTCTGATGCAGGCTCCAAATCATTTTGGTCACCTTCCTCTGAACCGTTTCCAATATTTTTACATCCTTTGCGAGATATGGTCTCCAAAACCAAACACAGTAGTCCAAGTGAGGCCTCACCAGTGACTTATACAGTGGCATTAGTACCTCTTCATTTCTGCTGATAATTCCTCTTTTGCCACCTTGAGATCCTCAGAAATAATCACACCAAGATCCTTCTCCTGGTCCGTGCACACCAACCTATCACCCCCTATCGTGTACATTTCCTTTGGATTTCTGCTTCCCAAGTGTGTGACACTGCACTTCTTCGCATTAAATCTTAGCTGCCAAGCATTTGACCATTCTTCCAGCTTTTGCAGGTCTTTCCTCAAGTTATCCATTCCCTCATGGGAGTCCACTTTGTTGCAAATTTTCGTGTCATCTGCAAAAAGACAGACTTTTCCATTCAGTCCTTCAGCAACATCACTCACAAATACATTGAACAGTGCCAGGCCCAGGACCGAACCCTGGGGCACTCCGCTAATCACCCTCCTTTCATCTGAGTGAGCTCCATTTACCATCACCTTCTGTCTTCTGTCGGTCAACTAATTTCTGATCCAGTTCACCATCTTGGGACCCATCCACAAACTACTCCTATGAGGAACAGTATCAAAGGCTTTGCTGAAATCCAGGTAGATGACATCCATTGCATGCTCCTGATCTAGTTCTCTGGTCACCCAGTCAAAGAACTCAATCAGGTTTGTTTGGCAAGATCATCCTTTGGTAAAACCATGTTGCCTCGGATCATGCAACCTGTTGGTTTTGAGAAAGTCCACTATTCGCTCTTTCAGGAGCGCCTCTATTACTTTTCCCGCCACCGTGTTAAGGCTCACCGGCCTGTAGTTTGTCACTTCTTCCCTCTCACCACTTTTGTGAAGAAGTACCACATCAACCCTTCACTAGTCCTGAGGAACTTCTCCTGTTTCCAAGGATCTGTTGAAAATATCCTTTAATGGCCCTGCAAGAACCTCTCTGAGCTCTTTCAGTATCCTGGGATGTATTCCATCCGGTCCCATGGCCTTGCCCACTTTCAGTTTTGCAAGTTGTTCTAACACATCATCTTCTATGAATTGTGTGGTATCTACTTCATTCCCATTTTTATATTTGGGAGTCACTGCTGGTCCTTCTCCAGGATGCTCTTTAGTAAACAAAGCAAAAGTATTTTTATTTAGCAATTTCGCTTTTTCAATGTCACTTTCCACAAGTCTGTTCCCAGCACCTTTTGAATCCTGCAATTCCACCTCGGATTTTCCTCCTCTCTCGAATATACGTGAAGAAAGTTTTGTCGCCTCACTTCACATCTTTAGCCATCTTTTCCTTTGCCTGTGATTTTGCTATCCTTTTTTCTCTTTTTGTCTTTAGTTTGATCCTGTATTCCTTTCTGTGTTCCTCTGTTTGCAAGCTTTTGAATTTTGTGAAAGCTGTGGTTTTTTGCCTTTGAGCAGCCACTTCTTTGGAGAACCAAATAGGTTTCTTTCTCCTCTTGTTTTTATTTACTTTCTTTACATATTTATCTGTTGCCCCTTTTATTGCCACCTTCAGTTTAGCCCATTGCAATTCCACTTCCCTTATCCCCTCCCACCCTGTTCAGTACTATTTTATGCAATATGTAGGGGGATGTTCATTCACCATTGTATGTTTTGCCTGAGAAAGGCAATTCTCTTGAACACAGGATGGAAGTTAAGGAAGCAGTTCTGAGACTGCTTATGGGGTATGCAAACATGCAATTTCCCTTTGAAAAGCAGCCATTCACTAAATGGGATTCATGTTTTAGCACATACATTTACTGTTGCTTTGAAGCAAGCTCATGTGTGTAAACAAAAGTGTGTGTAAGACTTTAGAAATAAAGGGAGTCATTTTAGAAGTTCTGTTCATGATTTCCACATCTGAAAACACCCAGATGTGCAAATTGCATAAACAACCGAAGAGCCATTTTAGAAAGCCCTGAATTAACACGTGTCCAGGATATTCATGCCCATGCTGCATGGGGTATAAAGAGCTATGCCCGGAGCTTTACTAAAAAGATACACTTGTGTGCCTGACTTTAGAATGGTGCGCAAGTTGGAACTCGCCAGTGCACATCCATCTCTATACCTGCCATTGGGAACAAATAGGCATCAGAAAAGTGCTCATTTCGGCAATCAAACATCTATGAAGAGAAGAGGAAAAAGGCCTCTTACTCCTCTAATAATTTTCACAATGCCAAAAAGCATGCAGATTAATAAAATGACCATTTCCAGTATGTGGCTGCCGCACCATTGCGCAACTCCTTTTGCGAAATGATAGGCCAGGACATGGATGTGGAGTCCGATATACCTGCCCAGTCTGAAATAACATCACAGGCACATCTATATCACCCAAGTCACCTCTGTCCGTATCGGACATGTGCAAGTTTCTAAAATGGATTGGAAACTTGCATATACCTGGCCCATTATTCACAAAAAATATCCGCTCAATTAAACCCACACCTAAATACGAATCAAACAAAAATGGGAATATAGGAAGAGAATAACCTGAAAAATCAGAAAACTCACTCCAGGAATACTAACTGTATAACATTTATAAACTAAATCAAGATCATGAATGAGGGTGAGATATAGAGGGGCTTCAGCGGGCACCAGGCGTAGGCTGCAATAACTTCATAACCGCTCACCTGTCTAATGGTTCTTACCCAGTTTTCATTTATTGGCCCCTAAAAGTGTTTTTATCATTTCTAAAAGCCACTTAGCTTTTTAGTGACAGTAAATCTCACTCCTCAGACATGACACAGCCGAAAGACCCTTAGTCAACTCGAGTTTCACCCATAACTTAAAGGGCTGATTCAGGACTGGTCTGTCGGCAAAAATAGAAGCTTGCCTGGGATAAAAACCCACTATAAACAGAGGTATTTAAATTGGATTGGATGACCGTGCTGCGATGCAATTGGTTGCAGTTTGCCAGTTTTACCACCATCCTCCAATTTAAATATCTCTAAAGGGGTTTTATCCCAGGCAAGCTTCTATTTTTGCTGACAGACCAGTCCTGAATCAGCCCTTTAAGTTATGGGTGAAACTCGAGTTGACTAAGGGTCTTTCAGCTGTGGCACGTCTGAGAAATGAGATTTACTGTCACTAAAAAGCTAAGTGGTTTTTGAATCTTTAAATGCATTTAGAAAATGATAGAAAAAAACATTTTTTGGGGCCAATGAATGAAAACTGGGCAAGAACCGTTAGGCAGGTAAGCAGTTATGAAGTTACGGCAGCCTATGCCTGGCGCCCGCTGAGACCCCTCTATACTTCACCCTCATTCATGATTTTGATTTAGTTTATAAAATGTTATACAGTTAGTATTCTTGGGGTGAGTTTTCTGATTTTTCAGGTTATTCTCTTCCTATAGTCCCATCTTTGTTTGATGGCCCATTATTCTGCATATTCTCATTTGTTTTCCAGAGACGTTTATATTTTAGGGTGGAGACAGGTCAATTTTAGATAGCTCTGGCATGTGGCCACCTTCTCTGATGTCCCTCAAGGGCATTTCAGACATTCTGACTTTGATGTCCCGGATTTCACCTACACGGCCTTTAAAGCTATGTGCATACTAAACATTCCATGACCTGCTCTTCCCCATCTCTGCTTACTTTAACCAGCTGAGAGGGTACAATATTCAAGAACAGCAAGGCCGCGGGTCCCGTCCGCGCGGCCGCTACTAACCGGGGGGGTGGCGGGCCGTTCGCCCCGCCCCCTCTTGGTTGCGGCGGCGCGCGGCTGTTACTGCCCGCGCGGCCGGGCGCCTCATTGGCTCCCCGTGGCGTTTTAAACGCCCGGGAGCCAATGGGAGGCTGGGCCGCGGCAGCAGGGGGGGGGGGAGTAAGTGTCGCGGGGACCCAGCTCTGCATCGGCAGTTGCTGGGTCCAGGCTGGAGGCTCCTGTTGTGGCTGGCTGCCCCGGATTCTGCTGGCTGTGGAGGGCCCGTGGCTGCTGCGGGAAGCAGCACGTGCTCAGCGCTGTCTTCGGGGCTCCGGGAAGCAGTGATTCAGCGTCGGGGGACACGGAGGCTCGTGGCTCTCCAGGCAAGTGCTTTGGCGACGGAGGACTAGCCTGGTGGTTATAGCACTGCCTTAGGAGTCAGGAGTCCAGGGTTCATTTCCCCTAGCACTCCTCGTTGCCTTAGGCAAGTCTCTTAACTAAAAAAAAAAAAAAAAAAAGAAATTTCTCTGCTTCTTGCCTCCAGCCTATTATTGGCAATGGCTGGCCGGGGCAAAAAGGGGGGTGCCAGTAAGCGCCACGGGACTGGGAAGGCCAAGCCTGCTGGTCCGGGGAGAGGAGAGCCTGTCCCTGCGGGGCGCACGGCTCTTCTTAGCAGAGGGACAAGGGGCAGGGCTCCGAGCCGTGGTCCGACGTCCGACCAGGGGTCTATCCCGGTCCGCAGGCACGCACGTAAGGGGGTTTCGGCTGGTCGGGCAGCTGGGGGCCGGCGAGGCCGGTCACCTGCCCCGGCTAGAGGTGCTTTGGGGCGGGGAGCGGCCCCTGATGGCCCGGGGGGGGCTAATGGTCCCAGGGGGGGGAGCGAAGGGGTCGCTCCTCCGTCGGACAACGTGGGTATGGACGCTGCGAGTCCGGGGGGTCCATCTGCTCCCGCTGGGGCGGCCTATTCCCCTGCCTGGGCGCATTGGCAGGGCGGGGGTCAAGGCCCTTCCAGTTCGGACTGGCTAGGGGCGTGGCAGCCGCCTTGGCCTGGGGTGGGTTCGCCTTCGCCTTTCCCTGTTTTTTCTCCGCAGGTTTCGCCCGGCTGGCACTACTGGGGGCAACCGTGTGGGGTTCCTGCTGGACAGACGGACGGTGGGAGGGCGAGCACCAGTGGAGGCCCCGCGTCTTCGGGAAGTGGAGGAGGAGCGTCAGCCTCATCGTTGACAACACCGGAGACGGGTGCGTCTTCTGCGGTGGCAGCACCGGCGGCAGGTGAGTTGGCGGCTGGGGAAAGGGCTGGGGAGGGGGGTAAGAAGCGAGCGACCAAGCGCAAGCGGGGTTCCGGTCGCCGGCGGCGGCGTTCGGGGTCCTCCTCTTCTTCCTATTCGGAGTCTTCGTCCGACTCGGTGTCAGACGACTTGGCCGGGAGTCCGGGGGCCACTGGCGGGGAGGTCGGCGTGGGACAGGTGGGTTCGGGGGTCGGCGTGGGGCAGGTGGGTTCGGTGCCTTCGGTGGCGTTTTTCTCTGAGTTATGGGAAGGGGTACCGAAGAAGCTGCGGAAAAAGATTGTAAAACGTCGTTACGTAGATATTTTCCGCTTACTCGAGGGTCGTAAACGGTCGGGGGATAGCCGACGGAAGCGTAAGGAGGACGAGAAGGCGGGTAGGGTCAAGAGAGTGGCTCGGAATGTCGTTAATGGACTCGGTCTTTCTTGAGGTTGGCGAGTGTATGGGGTCATTCCCATCCAGAGCAGTACGGTTTGCTGTTGGCTTACGCGGACTCTATACTAGAGGCCTCACAGACTCATGACGGTTGGGCTTGGCTCAACTATGATGAGAAATTCCGTGATAAGATGGAGGAGAATCGCCTATTGTCGTGGGGAACCCAGGATATTAATCTTTGGCTGACGCAGATGGCCATCAGACCGGGCGGGGGAACTATAGGTGGGCAGAGAAGTGGAGTAGCCACCCCTGCGCGGGCGGATCGGCCCTTTCGATCGGGCGTGCCCCCTGTTTTGCAGAGAACTCCAGGGGGGGGAGGAGCGGGGGACCTGTGCTGGCGCTTCAACAAGTCTTCCTGCCCCTTTCCGGATTGCAAATTCCGGCACGCCTGCTCCGTCTGTAATGGGGGTCATTCAGCTCTCAAGTGTGTTAGGAAGAATGGCGGGAGCGGGTCAGCCCCCGGCCACAAGTAACGGGGACGTCTGGAGCTTGGCCCCCACCCCGGTTGCGATTGCGGTGTTAGGCCCCTGGCTTAAGAAGTATCCGAAGCGACAGGTCAGCAGTCTTTTGGAATTTGGGTTCAGGGAGGGGTTTCCCATACCGGTGGTGGGCTGTGTAGGGGTACACAAGGCGAGGAATTCGCCTTCGGTCCGGCGCTTCGCGCCGCTGGTACGTGATAAGTTGGCTACTGAGCTGGCATTAGGTAGGGTGGCGGGTCCTTTCACAGAGCCCCCTTTTGCAGAATTCGTGGTTTCTCCGCTGGGCATCATTCCGAAGAAAGAGCCGGGGAAGTATCGCCTGATACATAATCTCTCGTTTCCGATTGGTTCCTCAGTGAATGATCACATTCCTAAAGTTTTGTGTGCGGTACGTTGCATCCTTTGATGAGGCTGTGGAGCTGGTACGAGCCTGTGGGCCGGGGTGCTTGATGTCCAAAGTGGATATTGAATCTGCCTTCCGTTTATTGCCGGTGCACCCTTCTGCTTTCCATTTGTTGGGGTTTTGCTTCGAAGGGCAATTTTTCTTCGATAAATGCATGCCTATGGGCTGTTCGATTTCCTGTGCGTATTTCGAACAGTTTAGCTCCTTTTTGCACTGGGCATTCGTGGACTGGGTGGGATGCGGTTCGGTAGTGCATTACTTAGATGACTTCCTCTTCGTGGGGCCAGCGCAGTCAGGGCAGTGCAAGGCTTTGTTGGAGGGTTTTGTCCAGTTGGCCCAAGTCTGGGGTGTTCCATTAGCATCCGAAAAGACGGCGGGTCCGGCGACTACACTTACCTTCCTGGGGGTGGAATTGGATTCTGTGGCGTTGGTGGCTCGCTTGCCGCAAGAGAAAGTGGCGAGCCTGCGGGTGTTGGTCGCCAATGCGCTGGGCTCTAGTAAGCTAACGCTGCGGGAGATGCAGTCTTTAGTGGGGTCCCTGAATTTTGCGTGTCGGGTGATCCCGATGGGGCGAGTATTCTTGCGCCGATTGTCCGCTGCTACTTCGGGCGTCTCTAGGCTGCATCATCGGATCCGGCTGTCCGGCAGCTTGCGGGCAGACCTGCGGATTTGGGACGATTTTCTTCGTGACTTCAATGGTACCACGGTGCTGAGAGACCCGGAGGTGACTTCTGCGGATTTGCAGTTGTATACGGATGCAGCGGGGAGTTCGGGTTTGGGGATTTATTTTGGGGGCGCATGGTGTGCGGAAGGCTGGCCTCCATCCTGGCGAGCGGTGGGGCTTACGAAGAATATTACCTTCCTCGAGTTGTTTCCCATTTTGGTGGTACTGTCGTTGTGGCCGGATAGACTACGCGATCGCAGAGTACGCTGGTGGTGCGACAACGAGGCGGTAGTTTCGGTGATTAATAACTATTCCCCAAGATGTCAGCCAGTAGCTGACCTGATGCGGCAGGTGGTGTTTTCATGTTTGCGGTTGAATTTAGTAATTAAGGCTCGTCATATCCCTGGGAGTCATAACCAGATTGCTGATGCTCTTTCCCGTTTCAAGTGGGCGCTGTTTCGGACATTGGCCCCAGATGCGGACGACGTGGGATCGGCGGTCCCGGAGCATTTATGGCGGATTGGCCTCCAGGAATGATCGAGCTGTTGCGGAAGTCTGTATCCTCAGCGACATGGGTCACGTATCAACGTGGCTACTGCAGTGTGGTGTCCTTCTTGCTACTCCATGGATGGCGGCCCGGGCTGGCCTCGGATTTGCTGATGGGTCAGTATGTGGCGGCGGCTAAAGAACAGGGCTTCTCTCGGGCCACTACCCGACGGAACGTGGCAGGCTTCGCCTTTTTCGCACGGGCTTTCGGGTGGGGGTGGGCGGGAGGGGGATTTCTAACGCGTACGTTGTTGCGGGGTTGGGAGCGGTCCAGTCCCTCGCCCGGGGATTGGCGGCGTCCTATTACGCATGACCTACTGTGTCGGTTGTGCGGGGCTTTGCCGCAGGTAGTGTCCTCCTGCTATGAAGGGGTGCTTTTCCGGGCCGTTTTTTCGTTAGCCTTTTTCGGCGCATTTCGGGTGGGCGAGCTGGTTTCAGAGTCGGGGCGGCTTCACAATGGGAGGGCGGTGCAAGTGCGTCACGTGCACTTGATCGGGAGTAGGGTTCGTATCCGCCTTGCCCGTTCTAAGACGGATCAGGCGGGTAGGGGGGTGTGGGTGGACTTGGCAGCGGTTCAGGGTTCCCCCTCGTGTCCGGTCGCGTTACTGCAGGCGTATTTACGCCTTCGTCCAGAAGGGGATGGTAGCCTTTTTATCCATCTGGACGGGCGGGTTCTTACGCGCTTCCAATTTACCGCAGTGCTGCGCCTGGCTTTACGACAGATAGGCGAAGATCCTGGTGCCTTTGCCCCTCATTCCTTCCGGATCGGAGCGGCAACCAGTGCAGCGGTGGCTGGACTGCCCGATCAGGAGATACAGCGCATTGGGCGATGGCGGTCGGGAGCCTTCCAGAGCTACGTGCGTTTGTAGGGGAGTGGGTGGGGGGGGGCATTAACGGGGCTGTTCTTTGTCTTTCAGGTGTGGGGCAGCGATGCTGTTGGATTTTGGGCCACTCCTTTGTCTTCTGGGCGGGTCGGCGAGCAGCGATGCGCCCAGTGGGGCTGAATTTGGGACTTCCTGAGCGGGCGGTGACGATCACATGGCTTGGCGAACGCGGACTCCGGTGGATCCAAACTCCTGCCTTTGCTTCGGCACCTCCAGCGTTCCCGAGGCACCCCGGATGTGTTACTGCTCCACTTGGGTGGCAACGATCTCGCTTCATGGACCTGCCGGCAGTTGATTCGAGCAGCTATCAAGGACTTTGGGGTGGTGTTGGGGATGTTTCCGGATGTACTATTGCTATGGTCGGATATCATTCCAAGGCCGTCCTGTAGGGCTCAGCGACGGTGGTCACGGGGTGTGACCAAAATTAACCGTCAAATTGGCCGGTGGGTGGGACAGCACGGGGGCTGTCAAATTTTTCACCCTTGGGTGGACGTGGACTGCCCGGGCCTCTATGGGCCGGATGGGGTGCACTCGTCCCCGATAGGGCTAGATTTACTGCTGAACGATTGGCAGGAGGCCTTGGAAGGTATGCCTTTGGGGGCGAGGGCTGGTCGCAGCTTACCTTTGGGGGGCGGCTCTGGTCGTGGCTGACCTGAGCCGGTGGCGGGATCCCGGAGGTTTCCGGGGTCCGGAGCCGGTGGCAAGCATGAGGGCGGGGGTGGGGTACCCCGACCCGGTTAATCCCTCAGGCTTTTGCTAATAGCATGGCGAAGCCGGAAGAGGGAGGGAGTGGAAAATGTCGGGCCTGTGCCCGGGGGAAGCGGATGCGGCGTCACCTTGCTACTAACACGGCGGGTGAGAGCTCGCTCTGCTTGGGGGGGGGGGGGTTAAAAATATGTTGATGTTGGATTATGTGTGTTGAAAAGGTTATTAAAGCTGCGACCAGTTTAAGTCCCAACTTGTTGTCATGTGTTTGTTTTTGAATTGCTCTCTTGGGGAAGGAAAGTGGGGGTGGGGCTTGGGGAGGGGCGAGAGGCGTCGTCCGCCTTACCCGGTTACAGCAAGGCCGCGGGTCCCGTCCGCGCGGCCGCTACTAACCGGGGGGGTGGCGGGCCGTTCGCCCCGCCCCCTCTTGGTTGCGGCGGCGTGCGGCTGTTACTGCCCGCGCGGCCGGGCGCCTCATTGGCTCCCCGTGGCGTTTTAAACGCCCGGGAGCCAATGGGAGGCTGGGCGGCGGCAGCCGGGGGGGGGGGGAGTAAGTGTCGCGGGGACCCAGCTCTGCATCGGCAGTTGCTGGGTCCAGGCTGGAGGCTCCTGTTGTCCCGCCCGCCCACCCAGGCTGGGGGAGGCTTTGGGGGGGGGGGGTGTTTGGGTTGTTGCAGCTGGAGGGGGGGCTTTGGCGGGATCCCGGAGGTTTCCGGGGTCCGGAGCCGGTGGCAAGCATGAGGGCGGGGGTGGGGTACCCCCGACCCGGTTAATCCCTCAGGCTTTTGCTAATAGCATGGCGAAGCCGGAAGAGGGAGGGAGTGGAAAATGTCGGGCCTGTGCCCGGGGGAAGCGGATGCGGCGTCACCTTGCTACTAACACGGCGGGTGAGAGCTCGCTCTGCTTGGGGGGGGGGGGGTTAAAAATATGTTGATGTTGGATTATGTGTGTTGAAAAGGTTATTAAAGCTGCGACCAGTTTAAGTCCCAACTTGTTGTCATGTGTTTGTTTTGAATTGCTCTCTTGGGGGAAGGAAAGTGGGGGTGGGGCTTGGGGAGGGGCGAGAGGCGTCGTCCGCCTTACCCGGTTACAGTTTTTTACATAGGTGGACTGCTGTTTATTCATGTAAAAGGCTTTGAAAATTACCCTCTCTACGAACTGCACAACATTATGCTTTATCTGGAAAGCCAGTCACTAGAAAAAAACCCGACACACACTTTATAATTTAAGTGGCACATCTTCAAATGTGTAGTCTGGATCTAACTGAGTAAATCAAGACCTTTAAACCTGTTTATTGATTGATTGAATGTACTTACATGGAAAGGAAGATATGTGAAGAGTTTATATCATAGAAACAAAGTTCATCTTAAGTTCACTGAGAGATACCACATTTTTCCAAGCATTCAAGGTTAGATTCAGTAACCACTGGGGAGATTCAGCTACATAAGCTGGTTATGAAAAAGTTTAGAACAATTTAGTATCTTCCATCTTCTGTCATGCCCCAAGCCATGCTACCCTATGATCAGATTACAGTATGATTACACTTTAGCTTGCATTTAATCTAAACTAAACAGGTATCAGCAGCTATGCTGCAAAATTGAATTTCTTTGCTTTGACAAAATGGAGTATATGTTTGTGTGTACTGGGGCGAAGGGGAGTGAGAATGATATTAAATGTCGCCGAACATGTTTCCATTGGAGTTTACACCACTAGAGTGAAAATGTAGCTTGTCCCCTCATCACAGGGGGATACGTATCAAGTTATTTTCTCTAGACATCAATAATATGATGGGCAAAAGGTCAGGAAGAATTACACAGAAATATGTGTTAGGATACGTCTCAGTGGAAAACATATTTCTACTAGAAAGCATCTGAAATCCAAGGCTTGGAAATGAAAGATGTGTTTCTGTCGACACTGCAATGATGTGCTCAGAGCCAAGTGCAACTGCCAGTCTTCCATCTTTTCCAATTAATGGTCCTTTTATTGGTCTGTGGGGCTGAGAGGTTTGTGATCCTTCTTATTGCTTTAATAATATTTACAGTTGAATAAACTCAGCTTATACCGGGTTTATTACTTTCTGTCTTCCTCAGGGTTCAGCCCCTTCTTTACCGAAAAAGTGAAATTGTGAATGAAAGACTTTCTGATGAAACCTATTTTTTCCTAGTTCCATGCACGATTCCCTTTGGTGCTATAGATAACAAATTGATTTTTCAGCTTACCAGTTATTTAGACATTATTTTAAAAAGCACATTCTTTAACAAAGATTGAAGAAAGATTTTTGGATTTTAAGCAGCTATCCAAATGCCTCCTTTCAGATGCAAAGTTATCAGATCCTGTGCAGGAGACTAAAAAATGCACTGTTCCAAGCCTTAAACTGATTAAACTCCTCAAGCTTTATTGATAAAAATAAATCTGTTTGTTCTTTTTTTTTTTTTTTTTTTTACATTAAGGGAGTCACGGCAATAAAAAAGATGGATGGCTTCAAGATAGAGAGCAAGTCATTTTTGACTGTTAGCAGTATTTTTCCTTAGGGAAAAATAATCAATGCAAGAACATTTTAATAGAATTGAATACGTATTTTAATTTAAGACCATGGAACACTTAAATATTTCTAATCTATTTCAACATATTTGATGTCTTTGCTCTGTTTTCTAAGAAGATAATTATTTTCTCTTATGAAAAAAAACAGATGAAACTTTTTAATAACCACTGTCCATTCAATTTCCAGTTTGTTTCTTGGCCCACCCTTCCTTACCACTTTGACGATCCTTCTTGACTTTTGACAGTCAATTTAAAGGTACATTTCTTCTGAGTATATAAAACCATCATTGCTATGTGCTTCCAGTAAAAGAAGGAGTGCTCAACAAAGATGAATGGTGCATCAGTTTTCCCTATCATGGGATCTCCATTTAGTGACCTAGCTGAGAGCTAAGAGATCTTGTCACAGTCGTAATTCAGGGCCAGATATAGCCTTAAATGAGACCTCAAATCTTATAAAACTTTGACATTCCTGGAAAAACACAAAAATCTTTCTTAAAGGATATGCTAGTAGAAAGCACATTAAGGTAAAGAATGGCATTTTCTTTTTATTTAGACATTGAGTACTGCTGTGACAAGTCCGAGTTCTATTTAGGTGAAAAGTCACACTTTCTTCATGTTATCCTACAGTATCAGTCTTCCTGGACTAATCTCAGTGGAGAAGTTCCTTCTTGCACAAAACTACTTTTTTTTTCTTAGTTCTTCTCTTCACAGTCTTTGGTAAACTTGGAGGTGCATTTGTGATATCAACTCAAAACCACTTAAGACTCAGCTAAGATTAGAAGGTGAGGTGTTAAGCCTCAGAAGACTGAATAGGAGCACTCCAGGTGAAAAACTAGGCTTTAATCAGTTGCTCTTTGATTACCACACTGCAAACTTCATGACCTCTTTTGAAATTTATTTTACCTGTAGTCTACAATCAATAAAACATCTCAGGGTGCCGGGACACTCTTTTTCCCTGCAACATAAAACTAGAGCAGGGTGAATTTTATTCTATTCTTAAAATTTCAGAACATAAGCTGCACATCTACTGTAGAGCTCGAGTTTCTAGACATCTCAAAATTCATGACTGCCAGCACAGTTTCACATATTCATTTTCTATGTTTTTCAGCAAGCATCAACATGAACTTTAATATTGTAATCCTAATTTTAATTAATACATTGAGCAGAAAGAAACAAAGGGTCTGATCTTTGACGGGAGTAACACGGTTAGCAGATGTGCTAATCCTCTTGGCTGGTTAGTGCTGCCGAATATTCATTGTGCCACTGCTGCATTGAGGCATTCTGGTGCATTCTGTGGGTGGCACCCAGCGCTTACCGGACAGCCGAGATATTGAGCCTGGTTATCACAAAGCAGCCAAAGTCAGGTGCAACAAAGGCTGCCCTTACTTTCACCACTGAAGCTAACCAGGCAGCAGTGAATATTTCCACTGCCCAGTTAGCTTCATAGCTATGCGGGCAACCCGGATATGCAATGCTGGGGCCCAAATACGGCCCCGGCATTGAATATACAGGTCTAATGCTCAGTGGCGGTGACTAGCTGCTGCAGGTGAAAATTGGGCCCAAAATATTTCTGTTTTATTTGTGATTTTTTTTTCGCATTACAATTTAAATGCGTCCTTTAGGTTATTGGATGGATTATCTGCAATCAAGAAACATACTTTGCAAGTACTTTTATTCTGCTGAGGCACTGGCATAAAGTAATTGGATTATCCCAACATTTGTAAATCTAAAACCAGACCTTTCCAAATGCTTCTGTAGATTCTCTTGGCATCGTTTTATAAATTTTACCCATAAGGAAAATCCTGTTCAAAGCATGTGAAAGGCTTCTTATAAAATTCTCAGAGTTTATGTGCATAAAGGTAACAAGTGAGAAGGCAGCACATACTTTTATACGACCCACGTTCAGGTGTGTTCAAAGGCATAGTTTGGACAGAGAATGACCAGAGTTACGACGCACACACATAGTTTATAAAATGCTCACCCAGGAGTGCACTTTGCTAATGTACATTTATTCCTGTTCTCAGTTTAAGTATACAGAGGCACCTTTGTACCAGCATTTTATAAAAAAACATAGGCACCTATGTATCTTTATATAATAACCTCAAAATAGATGCCTATTCATCCTATCACCATAAGTGTCCTGTTATAAAATCACCTCTCTCTGCACAATATAAAAAACATTATGCAAAATTCTCTAAACTTCTAACAGAATTGTTACTACCATGTTTCCAAATTCATCTAGCCCCCTCCTAACATATCAGGTACTCATTGTCTAGATCCCCATCCCTTTCTTTTGTCTAAAGATTATATTCATAGAAGACAAAAAGGGGACCATGTTGTTAAAATGTATTAGGGGCCAATTCCACACGGGGCCCATCTGGACGTCCAAAATCTGGACAGGCCAGCTGTAAACCCAATTCTGCTCCCATGGGAGCAGAATCAGGTGCAATGGGCTTGGATGGGGAGGATGTGCCCCAATTCCGGCCTGCTGTATATCCGGCCCCCTTCCCATACATACACCCAAGGCTCCTGAATGGAGGCCGGTGCCGTGGTGTCCTGTCATCATGGTGCTGCAGCAAAGTGCAATCAATGAATAAATCCAGGAGTCAATTGACAGGGTCCAAGCCAGTTTATTGTGCACAGGCCCAGTCAGTCAAAGCTTCAAAAGGAACTGAGCAATGTTTTTACAGAGACATAACCATTTATACCTCTTTTTCAGTTTGATACATGAGAACTTTCTATTGGTTCTAGTTCGATACATGCAAACTTCTCATTGGTTCCAGCTCGATACATGCAAACTTCTCATTGATTCCAACACTCCCTGCATCTGTCCAATCAGAAATCCCTCCGGGGCCTAGCAACCAGCCCCCTCCCTTAGGATTGTTCTAATAATGGTGCAGTTCTTGATTTTGATACTTCTCTACTGCAAGGTTATCCCTAGCTTCAGGAATGCATGTAATGAAACATTTCTTTCTTTTGCACACAAGAGAATAATGAAAGACTTATGAATTCATGTAAAACTTGTTATTAAGCAGTTTAAAACAGTTTTCTCATTTCTCACAGATTTTTGGTTCTTTTCTAGCTATAATGGGAGTTAGGATCCAGGCCTAACTTACAGGCCTTTCATAGTAGCAGGCCATGCTAGGCCATAGCCTGCCACAATGGCACCGGGACACCATATACGAGCCCCAATTGCCAGCAGGCCTTTTAAAAAAAATGTTTCCTTTCCCCGACACCTGACCACTAATCAGGCCTGCCAAGGCCAGGATTTGGCCACAGGGAACCTCATGTTGCCTCATATATGTTCTGTTGTCCCCTCCATGGCTGCCCGGCAAACTCTGGGGGACTTATTCCAACTCTGAGGTGGAATAAGTCCCCCATCCAACTTGACTCCCTTGGACATACAAGGCTGGAACTGGAATCTGCTCTGTACATCCGAGGTCTGGATTCAGGGACATGCCTCCGGCCTGTCCACGCTCCTTCTCCGGCCTGCCCCCTCCCACCCCCATCTACAGCTCCACACACATTTCCACTGTATGTGCAGGGAGCTTTGGAGCGGGAATCCATCTCAGTGGTGGCACCCACGAATCCAACCAGACATATGCCCACTAAACCTGGTGCAGAACGATCCCCTTAAGGAATTAATGTACATTAAAAAGCTGTGTTAAATTTTTTAGGCAATAATTTTATAAAGCTTTTTTCTGTATGAAAAGTCCGTTTTAAAATAAGTACCATTTGGGGCTTTTCACTTCGGTATCATGTGATAAATTAGGGGCCTTTTTATTTACGGCCACTAGAGTATTGCACCTATTGTGCCAAAAATGCGAAACTATGGCCCATTGGGTGCAACACCACCACATTAATGGTCAGGGATGCGGAAAGCATTTTCCCAGCAGTTAATTCAGAACACTTTACCCTAATGCATGTGGCATTAGCGTGGATACACTTAACTCACCGTACTGGGGTGGCATTAGGTGAACCCACGTTAATTGTGTGGGACATAGTGCACAGTATGAACCTAGCACTAACTGTGCTGAGCTCACCATGCTCACTCTCAACCCCTAACCTGCTCACTCACGACCCTAATGCGAGATGCACAGTTAGCATGAGAATTGTCCTGCATTATCATAACCCAGCAGTAGTTGGTAATGTGTCTCAACATGCCTTCAGCGTGTACTTGACCACATACTGCCACTTCACCTCAGATGATCCAGGCATCGGGGAAAGCCCCTGATGCCATTGGCACAATATCAGGAGGTTGATGACTCCTCCCACATGACCTCGTGACAGAAGTAAAGTTATTGGTGGACTGGTGGAGCCTGATCCCCCCCCCCCTCCCATCCCTTAAAAATCATTGGTGACCTGGTGGAACCCAAATTTCCCATGACCCACCTCTCAAAACAAAAAAGGGCCTGAGGGCCCAGTGGATCCAACCCCCCACAACCCTGAAACAAAAAGGGCCTGGTGTTCCAGTGGGCCCTAATCCCCCTAAACCCTCCCCAGTATCTTAAAAGTTGTGAAGCATAACGTGTGGCCATGCACCCTTGCCCCCACGCCGCCATTTAAAAACATGGCAGCACCTGGCTTTGTGCAGTGCATCTTGGGATGCGCCAAACTGGATCAGACTGCCATTTAAAGACTAAAAATGTCTTATATTGTAGAGTGACCCCATCAGTTTGCATCCTTGAATGCACAACTTGGGTTCAGCTGTCCTAGGACAAAACATGGTGCAGTCACTCTTCCCAGGATGCACCGCATGGGGCCAGGTGCTACCATTTTACAAGATGGTGGCATGGGGGTGGGAGTGTGGGGCAACACCCTCACTGTGCAACTTTTAGGTACTGGGGAGGGTTTGGGGGCTTGGGTCCACTGGACCACCAGGCCTTTCTATTTCAGGTCATGGGAGGGGAATCAGGACTTATAACAGGGTGTCTGTGTCTAGGGGGGCATAGGCCCCTTGATGTTGTGCTGTTGGCATTGGGGGCTTTCCCCGATGCCTGGATCATCCGAGATAAAGTGTCAAACTTCACCTCAGATGATCCTGTTTCTACGGGACAGTACACCAAACTTGCACAGACTTCTGTGTGCATGTGTTTGGCTTGGTCTTCCAGTTTAATGCTTACTTTTTGCACACAGCATCGCTGCACAAAACGTCAGCGTTCAACTTGTGCTATGAAACCCTGCACTAGAGCTTTAAGCACTGGGCTCCAGGCGGGGTTCTTGAATACCTGATATTTCCTTGAATGTTTAGAATCATTGTTTTGCTGCATGACCAACTTTCAGCTCAGATTCAGCTCACAGACAAATGGCCTCATATTCTCCTCAGGACATAACGCAGAGCTCATGACTCAATCAGTGATAGCAAACTGTTCTGGTACCGATTCAGCCCAATATTGCATACTTGCAGCATCATGCTTGACTCTTGGAATGAGATTATGACTTTGGGAGGCAGTATTTGTGTTTTTGCCAAACAAAATGTTTGTTATTGTGATAAATTAAAAATTGAACTCTATTTTAGAAATCTGTGGGTCCTTCAGATACTCTATGGGGAACCTATGATAGACAGCAGTTAGTTTTAGACAGCAGTGGTTTCTTTCTGATTATCAACTGAAGAACACTATGCTCATTCAGCTTTTTCTGATGGCTGTTGCATTAACCTACACATTACTCAGAGTGAGAGAAGCCTGAAGGTATTTGGATAATTAGTCTGGGGTTCTTAGGGTGGCCTTAACAGAACAAGCGCTTCCAAGTAGTCTCTGAAGTACTCAACAGATAGATGGAAACACAATTGTTTAGATATGATTTTGTTTCCCTATCCAGACAGGTAAACATCAATTACGCTTTTCCATAAGGCTTCTGAAATTTCTTCTGATCAAACTAACTCTTATGGTAAAGGTCATATTCAAAACCTTTTGGATCTTTATAGAGGATGAGAGCTCAAACTCAGGCTTGCGGATTTACATTGTAGGGTGGTTTACTTGTTATCTATTTAGTTTAGATTAATTTTAGACTTGATCATCTATGATCTAGGATTTCTAGGCAAAGTAGTACAATGAGTACAACAAGAATAAAATACAAAGGTAAAATACTTCATTAAAAAACCCCCACAAAATTAATCCAGCCAATACGGTAGAACAAATAAACACATTTTAAACCTTTTCCCTAAATCTCAGTAGGTTCCTTTTGATTAAATGTAAAGTGGTATATCATTCCATAATTTAGGTCTTCTTATAAGGAAAACCTGAACATATGGTGCCTTCCAGTAAAAAGAATGGATAGATATGGTATCTGTAAAAGGCTCTATTGTGATGCAAGCAATACTCATGTAGGCTCATATTAGTTCAGACTAAGCAAAACACTTTAAACCCGATTCTGATAAGCCAAATGAAGGGGTAATTTTATAAGGAACCATGTAAAAACAGGACCATACCAAGCAAGAAACGTCTCCTGTGTGACTAACGAATCTGGTGTCCCAAATCCATCTATCCACATCCAGTAACTCATTCTTTTTGAGGTTCCTGGAAGCCCAGTGATGCTATCAGCGCTCCTTCGGTACTTGGCTCTGTGCGTCTGCACCACTCGCACAGTCCTTGGTATGGCCCTGCATAAAGGTGTCTGTCATCAATGCATGTAAATCATGGTATTTTAGGGGCTGATATTCAAAAAAGCAATATTCAACTGCCATGGTGGTCAGCCAAGGCACAAATATTCTCAAGATATTTAGTAGCAGTATCTGGATAGGAATAGTTGCTGAATATCGGAGCTCAGCGGCGCTATCCAGATAAGTTCTGCCACTCAACCGAGTAGAGTATTTTCAGTTGGCACTTATTTGGATTGCAACATAGGCCATGAAAAGTTGGCCTAAGTTGCCTGGAGATGTGCTAACTGAAGAAGATCGACTCCATTGCTCAGAAAAGTCCAAGTTATCAATGTCCCTGTTTAATGTACGTTTACCAAGTTAAAGTTACAATGTAAACCGCTTTGATTAAAATGATAAAGCGGTTTTAAAAAGCCTGTTAAATAAATAAATAACCAGATAACTGTCGGCTCTTATCCAGATAGCACTGACAGCGGTCATGGATAGTGCTGGGGCGGTTTGTGGGGATATTCAGCAGCACTATCCAGCTAGTGCCACTGAATATCACAGTCAGGACCCTCATATGGCCAGATTCCCGTTGACTGGCAAGCCGAGGGTTCTGAATATCGACCCCTTAGTGTTTTAAACATGTAGATAGGCATTTACACATGTACTTTAACTGATCACTATTTAGTATACACATCGAGCAAATGGCATATTTTTTCATTATGGGCCCGATTCCAAGAGGCAGATAGTGGGGCAGCATGTCCTGCCAGGACGTGTTACCTAATTATCCGCCTTCCTGGTATTCTGCCTCTGTTCCCTGCTGCATGCACAGAGCTACTGTGCGTACTGCAGTGGACGGAGACATGATGGGGCAGAGGGTGGAGCATGGACAGGGCCGACACACAAATATACAGTGTTGATTCCAGAACGGCCCTATATGTCCGGAGATCACCAGAGGGATTCCATACTCAATACCACCTCTGAGGTGGAGTAAGAGCAGGGTGCCCACCCAAACATGGCCGGCAGCCCCCCCCCCCCCGAGCCCAGGAGCCCCCCCACACAGGAAAAGCAGGATATGGAGGGAGAATCCCTGCCATCTATCCAAGCACCAGTGGCCCCCGTCGGGGTCGGGCGGTGGGGACTTGGGTCTGGGGCTGCGGGCAGATAGAGCCATGGCGAGGACGTCCCTGTGGCTGTAGGAGGGACACACTAGGCCATCATCAGACCCAATTCTGACAGCAATAGGAATGTTTGCTCCCACGTTTCAGAATCAGGTCCAAATGGGCCTGTCCTGCACAGGCCGTCTAGACGGCCCTGACATGCCCCTTACGGAATTGAGCTCCACAATGTGTCCACAGAGGTGGAGTGCAAGATTATATACATTGGGCCTGATATTCAATTAGGATGGCTATGTGCCATTACAGTACAGAGCCATTGCTACCGATCTCTAATCCTGGATAGTCAATGCCAGGATCATATGCGGCCACAGCATTAAATATCCGGGGTCACTGCACGGCTTCTGGTGCTACAGAAGCTAATGGGGTAGCAGAGAATTTGCACCGCTACCTGGTTAGCTCCTGCAAATAAAACTAGGTCAGCTTTTGCTTCACCTAGTTTTATCCACGGGTCACTAACCAGTTAGTAGTGTGATGTCGCCGCTACCTAGTTAGTGACTGTTGCCACCCAGGACATGCCCTAGAATGCCCATGACACACCCCGATGCTAAGCGGTTAGCATTGGGACATTTAGAGGCATTTTAACGTTTCTTATATACCGCCTTTCATGATATCAAGGCAGTTTACATTGAACAAACTGAAATTACATTGAACAGGGCATTATAACTTTGAGATAACTATTTTACAGGGAGCATGGGCAATGGAGGGTTAAGTGGCTTGCCGAAGACCACAAGGAACACCTGTGGGACTAGAAACCCCAGTCCTTCCAGCCCAAGATTACTGTCCTCTAGTGGGATTTGAACCCCTGACCTCCCAGCTTGAGGTAACTTACCCCTCTTAGTTGGGGATATTCAGCGGCACTAACCACGTTAGTACTGTTGAATATCCTGTTCAGCAGCATTTACATGGTTTACAGGTCAGTAAACTGCGTAAATTCCTTTAGAATATCAAGCCCATAATGTTGAAAATCCTATAAGTTACATGCATTCCTTCCAAAATTAGATGCATTCATTTATGCCAACCTTAGGGCGCATGTAAGTGATTGCACCTTAAATTAACACTAATATTTTATAAAGTTAAGTTTAGGCTTGAAATACACACATACAATCATGCATTAACTAGGCAGGAGGTTATTAATTTACCCCCTTAATGGTGCTAAGGAAACTAGAGGGTCACTTGCTATTTTACATATTGATTCGGAATTAATGTTATTGCTCCTGCGTTGTTACCTTGTTAATTTATATCATTTTTATTTTGCATGGTAAGATGTTGCAATTATAATTATTATAGCTGAGACTCTCACACATTTTTACAGCACTGTAGCTATATATACAGTAGCAGCCAGAGGTTACAGAGAAATCTGTTTCCTGAAAGCAGTAGGATGGAATTCTAAAATGGAAGTCAAAAGCTGCACAGCAGGGAAATCCCCAGGGGATGAAAGAAAAAAAAAACCACCACAATTAACTAAGTAGCTCAGTTGCTATGACACAATTAGTGTTAAGAATTCTCTGTAGGGAAGTTCTAGGCAGTGGGAGAGGAAAGGATCCAGACCACCCTGATTAATGTGACCGACTACTGAAGCTGGGATGAAAGAAAACACAGCTCAATGTTAAGTTAGAGTTGGAGCATTTCCTTTGGGGCATTTGGCTAAGGATGAGGGAGGGTAGCTTCATGCTAGCAAATGGAATTGCTACACACAGACCTTCTAGGAAGAGTTAGGGGCCACATCATAGAAGGACAGTAAAGCACAGTTACTTACCTGTAACAGGTGATCTCTGGGAACAGCAGGAATAAGTCTTCACATATGTGTATCGTCGGTACCGACGGATCCTGCGCGGGAACGCTCCCCAGCGTCCAATCAGAAAGCCTTTGGGAGCATCCCACAGCGCCTGCGTGCTGCCTTCCCGCCTTTCCCAACTGTCTCTCCTCAGTTGAGTTTTAAAGCTGAGACAAAGAGAGAGAGAGAGAGAGAGGGAAAGGAAAGATAGATAGAGAGATGCAACTCCTAGGGGAGGTGGGTGGGTTGTGAAGACTTATTCCTGCTGTTCCCAGAGATCACCTGTTACAGGTAAGTAACTGTGCTATCTCCAGGAACAAGCAGGAATGAGGCTTCACATATTGGGACTCCCTAGCTTTAGATGCTAGGGAGAGACCCCAGAAGTTGTGTGTCCCTGGGACAGGGCTCCACTTCCCCCCATGGATCTCTGGCATCCCATCAGGGATGGTGGGTAGGAGTTGATTAAGTATGGAACAGGTGTTTGAGAACAGCCTGACCAAACAAGGCATCCCGGCGGGAGTCCTTGTCCAAGCAGTAATGGGCTGTGAAGGTATGAACCGAGGCCCAAGTGGCTGCTCGACAGATGTCGTCAATAGACACAGAGTTCAGATGAGCCATTGAGGCTGCCAAGGCCCTCACATTGTGAGCTGTGACATGGCCCTCCAGAGAAAGGTTCTTACTCTGATAGGCGAAAGAAATACACTGGGCAATCCAGTTGGATAGTGTTCTCTTGGAGACTGGTAGTCTCAAATGAGAAGGATCAAAGGCAACAAAGAGCTGAGAGGACTTTCTATGTTGCTGTGTCCTCTGTAAATAAAAAGCCAGAGCTCTTTTACAGTCCAGGGTATGAAGATTCCTCTCTGCACTTGATGCATGAGGTCCTGGAAAAAAGACAGGTAGGTAGACCTCCTGGTTGAGGTGAAAGGGCGAGACCACCTTAGGCATAAAGTGTGGATGAGTCCTAAGGACTACCTTGTCATGATGGAACCTTGTATAAGGTGGATTAGCTACGAGTGCTTGCAATTCACTAATACGATGTGCTGATGTGATTGCAATGAGAAAGATAACTTTCCAATAAAGGTATTTCAAGGAGGTGGTAGCCAAAGGTTCAAAAGGTGGCTTCATAAGCTGACCAAGAACCAGGCTCAAGTCCCATGCCACCGGAGGTGGCCTGATGGGAGACTTTGTTAAAAGGAGGCCTCTCATGAACCTTGCTACAAGAGGATGAGAGGAAATAGGTTGTCCATTTAGAGGCTTAAGGGAAGCTGCAATAGCACTCAAATTAACCCTTACTGAATTTGTTTTGAGGCCTGCATTAGACAGATGGAGGAGATACTCCAGCAAAAATTCCAGGGGGCAAGGGGGTTAAGACCCTTCTCAGAGCACCAGATAGTAAACCTCTTCCACTTGAAAGCATAAGAACGTCTAGTGGAAGATTTTCTGGAAGCATAAAGAACATCTTTCACCTGTTGAGAAAGATGAAGATCTTTGAGATCTAGGCCTTCAGCAACCAAGCCCTGATATGCAGAGACTGGGGATTGGGATGCCATAACTTTCTGTCCTCTTGAGATAGGAGATCTGGAGCAGAACCTAACTCGAGGGAGGGAGCTTGAGAGAGATGTAGAAGCAGAGGGTACCACACTTGCCGTGGCCAATGTGGAGCTATGAGAATCATGTGGCCTCTGTCTCTCTGAAGCTGGAACAGGGTTTTGGGAATTAGGGGAATGGGTGGAAAGGCATACAGGAAGTCTTGACCCCAGTGAAGGAGGAAAGTATCCTTGGCCTGAGCTCCCTGAGCTGGAGTTCTGGAACAGAACCGGGGCAGTTTGGCATTCCACGGACTTGCAAAGAGGTCTATGTCCGGGGTTCCCCAAATTTGAAAAATCCTGGCCACCTGGTCCACATGTAGGGACCACTCGTGTGGAAGCAGAACTCGACTGAGCCTGTCTGCCCAAGAGTTTTGAACGCCTCGAAGATAAACTGCCAGAAGATGAATCTGATGCTCTCTGGCGAGGGCCCACAGTCGCAAAGCTTTGTTGCAAAGTGACAGAGAGCCAGTTCCGCCCTGCTTGTTCACATAGAACATGGCTACCTGATTGTCCGTGTGGATAAGTACTGTCTTGCAGCTGAGCAGGGTGTGGAACACCCGCAGAGCAAGGAAGATTGCTCTGAGTTCCAAGAGATTGATATGTAGACAACTCTCCTCTGGGGACCAGATGCCCTGGGTGGAGACGTCTTGTAGATGAGCTCCCCACCCCATTGGAGAAGCATCTGCTGTGAGAGTTGCTTGGGGTAGAGACTGCTGAAAGGGGGACCCCAGCAACAGGTTTTGAGGGGACGTCCACAAATGGAGGGACAAAATGAGGCAAGTTGTGTTTGCTATTTTGTCTGACAGGCAGTCTAATGCCTGGGTCCATTGGGTGGATAAAGTCCACTGAGCTGCCCTCATGTGAAGGCGAGCATATGGTACCACATGCACGGTGGATGTCATGTGGCCTAGTAACTGTAACATCTCACGAGCAGTTAAGTGGGGCTTCAACTCTGCTTGAGAAGCTAACTGCACCAAGCGAAGGCAACGGGCCTGGGGGAGATAGGCCCTTGCCCTTGTGGCATCCAGGATAGCCCCTATAACCTCCAGCCCTAAATACTGAAGGATACGCATTGTGCAGGTTAGAGAACTCTTGGCCTCTGACTGAGTGGGAGCTCGAATGAGCCAGTCATCCAAAAAAGGGAATGCGAATATTCCCAGAGTAAGTAGAAATGCAGCTACCACTGCCATGCATTTTGTGAACACCCTTGGAGCAGAGGCCAGACCAAAAGGGAGCACTCTGTATTGATAGTGCTTCTCTTGAAAAAGGAACCGAAGGAACCTTCTGTGAGTTGGATGGATGAGAACATGGGTGTACGCATCCTTGAGATCTAGAGAACAAAGCCAATCCTGACT
This sequence comes from Ichthyophis bannanicus, assembly GCA_033557465.1. Taxonomy (NCBI): domain Eukaryota; kingdom Metazoa; phylum Chordata; class Amphibia; order Gymnophiona; family Ichthyophiidae; genus Ichthyophis; species Ichthyophis bannanicus. The sequence continues at coordinate 371,042,842 of CM066035.1, forward strand.
CTGAAGGTATGGCAGTAGAGTTCCCAGAGAAATCATTTTGAATTTTTCCTTGACTAGGAATCTGTTCAATTCTCTGAGATCTAAAATGGGTCTATAGCCCCCTGTTTTCTTTGGAATAAGAAAATAGTGGGAGTAGAAACCTGTGCCCTGTTGTTGAAGAGGCACTTCCTCTATTGCCCCCTGGGTGAGAAGGGTGGCAATCTCCTGCCCCAACAGGTTGAGGAGGGAGGTTGGAGAATTGAACTGGTGCACTCTTAAGTGAGGGGGCAAGCTTGAAAAATGAAGTTTGAACCCCTCTTTTATGATGGAGAGTGTCCAATGCTCTGCTGTAATTTGTCCCCACCTGGGAGCAAAATGACATAACCTTCCTGGAATGGTGGAGGGCTCTGGTCCTTCCAGAGCCAGGAAGGCTAAGTTCTCTAGCGGAAAGTCAAAGGCCCTGAAGGGGCTGAGGTTGCTGGGCTGGAGGAGGCCTAGCAGCCTTTGCTTTGTTCTGTTTGGATGATTGCTGACGTTTGGTAGGGAACTGAGCTGCAGAAGATGCCCACTGACCATAAGCAGGATAAAATCTTCCCTTTTTAGAAAAAGGTGCTTTCTTGAACAACCTTTTCTTAACAGGAGCAGCTGTAGACTTGGATAGTCTATCCAAGGTGGAATTTTCAGCATCCATCTGATTGGCCTTTGCTTGCCAATTTTTACCAAACAGGTTCTCACCTGTACAAGGGATATTTCCCAATTCATTTTGTACCCAGATCTCCAAATCAGATGCTTGAAGCCAAGCAATTCTGCATGCACCATGGCAATAGCTGAGGCTCTGCTTACACATTCAAATGAGTCGAAAGCTGCACGGTTGGAGAATTTGGAGATATCTTGGGCATGTTTGAGCCAAGTGAGAAAGTCCTGTCTTTTATCTTCAGAAATGAAAGGACTTAAAGTCTGCAAATGATCAGTGACTTCTTTTAGGAACATTCCCATGTAAAGACTATAGGAATTAATTCTCGCAGCAAGCATGGAAGCTTGGAAGACTCTACGTCCAAAAGCATCCAGGGCTCTACATTCACATCCTGGAGGATTAGAGGCATGCCTTTTGGCACTTCTAATCTTTCTCATAGCAGACTCAACCACAATAGAGTGGTGAGGAAGCTGAGTTTTATGGAAACCAGGAAAGGAGGGACACGATACATGGGATCTAACCTGCGAGAATGAGGAGAGGTGGTAAGAGGTGCTTCCCACATTCTCAACATGAGATCATACAAAATCTCATGAACAGGCAAGGTAGCTGCCTCTTTAGGAGTTTTAGGATATTGTAAAATATCTAACTCCTTGACTCTGGGTTCTGTCTCAGGGGCCACCGTGATGGATAGGCCACCTCCCTGATGAAGTCTTGAAAAGACAAGTCCTCTGGAGGAGACATCCTTCATTTAGGAGAGGACTCCTCCTGTGGAGGAAGCATCACTGCATCGACAGACTCATCAGAATCCTCAGAGTCTTCAGAGGAATTGAAGTATCGTCTGTCCGGATGCTCTTGCAAAGCCCGATACCCGTACCGACCGGGATCGGTATCGGGAATAACCGGTACCAGAGTATCGGTACCGGAGGGCTTCAGAGGACAGAGTACCAGCATAGCGGACACCGAAGCCGATGTCGATGCCACCGGACCCGGGATCGATACCGATGGCGGTGCTAGAGCCGGTACAAGTAGTGTGTTGCGGTACCAGGGGCGTCGATGCCACAAGGGAAGCCGCCAGACTGCGTTCCATGGACAGAATCCTCTAATCCATCGACGCCGCCAATGCTTGGAGGTCGGTACCGGGTGAAGCCACCGGTACCCCAGAGCATGTCACCAGGTGATCTGTCGAGGCCACGCCATCGAGATCATCCTGGAACCCCGATGATGATGCTTTAGAGGCCGAAGCCTCCTCCCGGGGTAATTTTGCCGGTGCAGAATCCTCAAGGGCAACGCCAGAGGCATCTCGATGCTTAGAAGGAGATCTACCCTTCGAGGACTGGCTGGACTTATGCTTAGTTACCTGAGATCCATGTGAGGAAGAAGCAGCCCTGGAAGACGTCGATGCCACCAAAGCCGCATCAGAGGGAAACAGGGTACTGAGCTTGGCAGCTCGGTTCTGCCGACCTCTCTTAGACATCATAGAACAGGACATACAATCTGTGATGGAATGGTCAGGACCTAAACATTTTAGACACCAGTCGTGGGTGTCGGTGACGGAAATGGTACCGCCACACTTTGTGCACTTCTTAAACCCTGAGGTAGGCTTTTCCATGTTAAGGAAACAAAGTTTTGGGCCTAAGGCCAAAAACGCAAGTGCACCTGAAGAAAAAGCTGAGGAAGAGTCCTTTCTTTTCTTTTTTTTTTTTTTAAAGAGGAAGAAAAGAAAGACCGGCGGTACCGGTAGAGTGTCGAAGAAGGCAAATGCGACACAAAAGAAATAAAGAAAAATAAAGAAATTCTTCTGTGGTGACAGGAACACGACCTGCTGGCTCCGCGGAAAAAGAAGAACTGAGGAGAGACAGTTGGGAAAGGCGTGAAGGCAACACGCAGGCACCGTGGGATGCTCCCAAAGGCTTTCTGATTGGACGCTGGGGAGCGTTCCCGCGCAGGCTCCGTCGGTACCGACGATACCCATATGTGAAGACTCATTCCTGCTTGTTCCTGGAGATAGGTGATTACTCTCTTGAGTAATCAAGCTCTTTCATAGTAGGTCCTGTCTAATGAAGAATAAAGCCTGGAGATTTGCTTTGCTCTATTACTGTTATTTGCTAGAACTAACCTTTCCAAATTTCCCCTTTTCCCAGATTGAGAGGAGGAGTATATATTAAAATGGCTCAAATAAAGTCACCGAGATTAGGCCAGTCTATAGAGTTAAAAACCTGCTATACAATGTGTGCCTTTGAATCAATGCTGACTCCTGGGTTTTCTTGATTGTGTGACCTGAAGTAGATTGCCAGATCTTTCTTCCAAGGCAATGGAGAATTGAACAACTTGCCCAAGGAGTGTGAGTGGGACATAACCCCTTGTTTCTTTGTTATCAAGCCAGTGCTCTAACCACTAGGCTACTCCTCCACTCCAGGGCCCTTTTACTAAAGTGTGCTAAAGCAGTTAATATCTGGTTTTGCATGTGGCAACTGTGCTTAAGGGCTAATGGTAACTGTTACCAGTTACCGTGCACTAATTTTTGTGCTAACTGCAAATCACACATTGGGGTGCGGAATGGGTAGATTACGGGCAGAGAGCAGTGGAACATAAGGCGCACTGTCAATGTTTCAGCTAGCACAGGTGCTTCAAATGCCACCTCGATAGAAATCATTAGGTGCACCCACAGTAATTGCGCCACACATTAGGGTATGGTAACTGCCAGGAATATGTTGGCCATGCCCTTAAGAGTTAACATGGAGGCTTTGCACTTAACACAGATTTGTTTCAGTGACAGACCTTCTGCAATATCGGTTACAGACATGTTAAAAAGAAAAGGACCAAGGACCGATCTCTGAGGCACACCATTGCTACCGGTCCTATCCATTTACTACGGTCCTCTGTAACTTTCCATTCAACCAGTTTCTTACCTAGTCAGTCTCTTTAGGGTTCATCCCAAAGGAACTCAGTTAATTTATAAGTCACCAATGTGGAATGGTGTCAAAGGTTCCTGAAATCTAATATCGCACCTGGTATTCTCCCTCAAATCCAATTCACTTTTCATGTAAAGAAATCAATCTGATTCGTTTGACAAGACATACTTCTAGTAAAGCTGTGCTGTCTCGGATACTGTAATACCTTGGATTCCAGAAAATGTACCATCCTCTGCTCTAGCAGTATTTCTATTAATTTACTCACCATGGAGGTCAGTTGCCATCCTCTTTCTTACTTCCACTTTTGTGAACTGGAACCACAGTCACCCAATCCTGATTCTAAAGGAGCCACTAGTGCTTCCCTTTCAGTAACCTCATATGAATCCTATCTGGCACTTTTAGTTTTGCTAGCTCCTCATGAACACAGTCTTCTGATACTCATTTGAGTTCCACCTCACTCTTATTTCTACAGGATGTGTGTTTGTTTTCTGAGGTCCCATTCCCAGCCCATCATCTATGAACACAGAACAGAAATATTTGTTAAGAAGTTTTGTTTTATCCTCATAATGCCACCCTTGCACTTCCTCCTCTCACTAACATACCTAAAAAAATGGTTTTGCCCCATCTTTTACTGTATAGGCTATTGTTTAAAACCCTCACTTTTGAATGAACCGTCTCAAATCGTATCCTAAAATTGAATCTCACCATTTGGTGATCACTGCACTCCAGATGATCACCCACTACATCATTAGCAACACTCTTCCTATTTGTAAGCACAAAATTTAGTATTGCCCCCTCATACGTGGATTCCATTACCAGTTCCTGGAACAGGTCTCTGAAAAGAATTGAGGATCTCCCTACTTCTAGATGACACTGCAACAGAGATATCCCAATAAACTTCTGGCATATTGAAATCTCCTACCAATAGTATTTTCACTTTCATAGTGATATTGTGAATGGCTTCAATTAAATTTCTATCTATTGCTTCTGCCTGTGGGGGAGGTCTCTTTATTACACCAATATAAATAGATTTTCCATTTCCTCTTTCCAGAGGTGCCTCTTCCTTCCCTCTGCAGTCCATATAATGCCACTCCTCCTCCCTTTCATCTTTCTCTGTCTTTCCTGAATAGATTGTAGCCTTCTACAAGCACATCTCAGACATCACTTTCCACGTACCATGTCTCTGTGACTGTCACTTTATTCAAGTCAGCCTCTTCCATCATAGCTTCTAAATCTGAAACTTTATTTCATATTAGTATATGCAGCTCTGGAGATGTTGTCGTTTCTTCTCTCTTCTATGCTACTTTTCTAATGTTTTACTTACCCGAGTGCCTTTATTTACCTAGTGACTTTGTTTACGCATTCCCAATGATCCTAGTTTAAAGCCCTCCTCAGTAGATTAACCAGTCTGTTGCAGAAGACACTTCTCCCCTTTTTTAATAGGTGGATGACATCTCTGCTCAGCAGCCCTTGGAAAATCATGCCATAGTCCAGGAAACCATAAGGTTCTTGATGACATAATCCATGCAGCCAGGTATTCATTTCCAGGATGTGAGCTTCACAGCCCTAGCCCTTGAAGGAGGATTGAAGAAAATGCCACATGCATACCAACCTGGCTCATCTTCTTGCCAAGAGTCATAAAATCACTTTTACTATGCTTAGGTGGAAACCAACACTATCATTTGTGCCAAATAGATGAGTAACACTGGATAATAGTGGGCTTGAGGAGTCTCAGCAAATTCTTCTTAGCTTGGATCTTGGCACCATGCAGACAGCATACTTCCCAGGACTTCAAGTCTGGATGGCAAATGGTTGTCACCAACCACTACTATTCTTTGCTTCCTAGTTGTTCCTAATCCTGTAGCTTTGGGGCTTTTGAGCTCTGATATCTCCTGTTCCTGGACTATCACGTTACCCTCTTCCACTTCCAGGATTTCATACTTTCTTCTCAGTTCTAGGAAAGGTAGTTGGGGTGTCGAGCCTGCAGGCCCTGGTTATCTGTATTAAGCTATCATCTTTTTGTACATTGTCATCTTCCCTTCTTCTGGAGATCTTAGATGCCTCTAGAAGCATTTCATCAATGTACCTCTTATCACAGATGCTTCTTTGACTCACCATCTCCTCTCTTAGCTCTTCAACGTATTTCCCCAAGTGATTCACCCTGCAGGCATTTTGCACACTGAATCGGTTCTATGACCTGAATCTGGTCTTCTGTCTGGATGGATGTAGAGGAGGACAGCTTGGATACAACAGCGTTTCCCAGTCATATTTTTGCTGTTGGAGCTTTGGTACCTGTTGGGAAAAAAATGAGAGAAAAGACCTACTAATGTTCCTACCCTGTCCTCAACTGTCCTGTCAATAAAAGTCTAGTCTTTGTTATGTGAAAACTAATAGTAGTGTACCTTATCTCTTCAGATTTCTCCGAGTTCACCATGCCCTTCTTTGCCCTAACCCACACACTCAGGACCCTAACGCAGATTGCACAATTAGTGCAGGAATTGTCCTGCACTATCATGGCCCCATGCTAGTTGGTGACGTATGTCTCAGTGTGTCTTCAGCGCATGCCACAGCATGCACGTCAGCTAGCATCTTTTAGTAAAAGGCCACCTAAGTGGAAGACACAAGACAACTAGCGGAGGGGTGAGCGTGTACTAATCAAAGTTGTGGAAAGGGTTGGTGGTTATCCAAAAATCACATATGGTATTTGGATTTTTTTTTGTATCAGGGATGTTTTACTATTGTTTAGCATTTAAAACCTATAATGAACCCTAATCATATTCCATTTTCTTTAACAGTTCCTCATGCATGGTTGCTCTGAGGTTTCTAAGTTTCTTGTGTATCCCACAACCCACTAGTTAATATAACATTGGTCAACAAATCTTTACAAAAGTCATGTTACTGAAATAAAAAGTTATTTCTTATCAATTTTTATATGCTGAACACGAATATGACAGTGAAATTGCAAAGTTGGCTCCAGTTTTTTTGTAATCTACAAGAATTAATGTTTACATCACAAAATGCATGTCAATAGTAAATATAATAGGCCTTCGGTTAATACCTGTAAAAAACCAAGTCAGACTACTTCTTAGATTGTTTTGCCTGTTTCTTGTACAGCTGTTCGGGAGCTTCTCTGGGAAATGTCCAGAAGTAGTCAGCCAGCATTGTAGTGGACCATTTTCCCTGGTATCTTTGCTCCATCGTTGCGATATCCTGGTGGAAACATTCGTCCTGTTCATCACTAACCATACCACAGTTGTCAGGAAAGAAATCGAGATGGGAATCAAAGAAATGGATCTTTAGAGACATATTGCAGCCAAGTTTCTGATACTGCATCAGCATGTCTTCTACTAGTTCCTTGTAGTTTTCTGCCCTAATATTCCCAAGAAAGTTTGTTGACACTAGGCGAAAAGCATTCCATGCTTGTTTCACATCACCCTACAGCAAGTTGTTCAACCGGTCATCTATGAAGAGCTCTCAAATCTGAGGACCCACAAAAACTCCCTCTTTAATCTTTGCTTCACTGAGTCGAGGGGATTTTTCATGCAGGTATCGTAAAGCTGGCAAAGTGCGGTCCATGGCTTTCACAAAGTTTTTCATCAAACCTTGTTTGATGTGAAGGGGTGGTAGCAGGATTTTGTGAGCCTCAACCAGAGCTGGGTGCTGGATATTCTTCTCTCCAACTGTTACATTTTGTCTGCGATTCCATTCCTTCTGCAAGTAGTGCCAATCCCTTGCTCGGCTATCCCACTCACATAAGAAACACATGTATTTTATATATCCCTGCTGCAGTCCCATTAAAAGGACAACTACCTTCAAGTCACCACAGAGGTGCCAGCTGTACTTGTTATAGTTAATGGAAGTCAGTAAATGCTTTAAGTTATCATATGTCTCTTTCATGTGGACGGCATGCGCTACTGGAATAGATGGAAGACTGTTTCCATTGTTCAAAAGCACAGTCTTCAGACTCAGTTTCGAAGAGTCTATAAATAACCTGGAAAAGAGACGGCTGAGGGGAAATATGATAGAAGTCTATAAATTAATGAACGGAGTGGAACGGGTAAACGTAGATCGATTGTTTACCTTATCAGAATATAGAAAGACTAGGGGACATGCAATGAAGCCACAGGGTAAACTATTTAAGACTAATAAAAGAAAATATTTTTTCACTCAACGTGTAATCAAACTCTGGAATTTGTTACCGGAGGATGTAGTAAAGGCTGTTAGTGTAGCTGGGTTTAAAAAAGGTTTGGACAAGTTCCTGGAGGAAAGGTCCATAAACCATTATTAAGAAGTGACCGAAGATATCAATGCTTGACCCAGTACAAGCATTGTGGAACTTGTGTCCCTTGGGGAAACTGCTAGGTACATATGACCTAGATTGGCCACTGTTGGAAACAGAATACTGGGCTTGATGGACCTTGGTCTGACCCAGTATGGCATATCTTATGTTCTTATGTTCTAAATAGCCTCCAGTCTTGTGGGTCATGAGTGATTTTTAAGGCATTCATGAGGCTTTCAATATCAGAACAGAATACCAGATTACTTTCCTGTCTGAAGAAAGGCTCCAACTTCTGGTGGCGCTTTCGATATGAAGTAATGTTGACATCTTCTTCTAGAAGATCCCATTGTTGTAGTCTTGATCCTAGCAATTCTGCCTTGTTCTTGGATAAGTCCAAATCATGAACCAGGTCATTTAGCTCTTCCTGTGTTATTCTGTGTGGAGTTGATAATGCATCCCAGTGAAAATCTGGGTCACTGCATGCTGATGGACCAGGAGAAGAACAGGTCGGCTCACCCTTGTCCTCATCAGATGAATCAAGAGAATATTCTGATGGAGGTTCTGGAATAGGAAGCCCCTAACCATGTGGAACTGGTCTCAATGCAGACGGAATGTTTGGGTAGACTATGCTCAACTTCTTTTGCTTCATTATTCTGCTGGAAAGAGGAGAAACCAAGCAGAAGTAGCAGTCATTTGTGTGATTGCTTGGCTCTCTCCACACCATGGGGACTGCAAATGGCATTGATGGTCTTTTGCAATTCAACCACTATGAAAGCTGTGTTGTACATGTAGCGCAGCATATATGCTAGGCCCAAGGCTTGTCTTGGTCACCAATCTTGCATCCGAAGTAAAGATGATATGCCTTCTTCAGTTGAGAAGTGATACTTTTCTTCTGGTTGGCAAATGTCACTTCCCCACAAATGTAGCAGAAATTGTCAACGGTATTAACGCACTTTTGTGGCATTACTGTTCTGTATTGTACCTAAATGGCTAAAATTATATGATTAATGAAAGTTACATGTAACAGTAGCTTAAACTGTCTCGCACACAGTCTGAAATATTTTAAATGGTCAACCTTTCCGACTGCATATAGTACACTGCTGACGTCAGATGGCTTCAGCAGCCGTCTGGCAGTAGTATTGCATTGCATCAGAAAATGATGCAATCAACTCTGGATGATGTGTATTATGCAATGTGATGCAATATTACATCATTCAAGGCTTATTTGGGATGTTGCTGATGTCCTACTGGATAAATATACACGGTAAAACGTCAAAAATGAGCTACATGCAATATCTTCAAAACGAGAGCCAATAAAATTTTTTAATGTTATATTCGTGTTCAGCTCACCAAGATACTACAGATTAGGGCCTTTTAAAGTCAGTAACGATTTCATTGTTGACCAGTGTAATTTTAAAGGTCAAGAGCACCAGTTCTTGTTTTTGCATTTACTAAGCTGACCTAGAAACCTAACTAGGAGGATAATTACGTGCATTTCTACCAAAATCATCCTGCTACGAAGAAACAGAAGAGAGGAGGAAGAGGAGGATTGTGACAAGCACAAACTGAAAGTGAGAAAGTTCTAAGCAGCATCACATGTCACTTGACGGCAGTTTGTAGGATTTCTGGGAGCAGACTGAAAGGTGCAATACTTCTTGCTAGGTCGCACGTGAATAGTGACGGTACTTCTGCGACTAGATTGAAAGGAGGAATGCTCCTGCTACTTGGCAGCAGTAACTTGCACTTCAGTGGGGTCAGGAGCCCCCATTTCTGGGGATGTCAACACTGTGCATCTCCTGAGATGGCAACAAAAGCAAATTGCAGGCTATATTTAGGCTTCTTAGTTACAGAACCCTAAATGAAAAGATTTATCCTCTGAAAATGTACGCACCTAAATTTAGATACTCTATTTTTTTAAATATCTGCCTCATGGGGCTTAGGTGCAAGAAAGAGAACTGTACATAAAAAATCTTGTATATATTAAGTACTGCTGAAAGCAAGTTTTCACATGAAAAACATGTGAAGCTCTTGTTCTATATAAATTTGTGGAAGGTTTAGTTTTAAACGTGTAAAGATTGATATAGATATAGATACATATTTAAGATATATATACACAAATTCTGTTGTATGCACACTGGGGTGTGCAGGCCAAAAAATTTTCATTTTCTTTATTTTCCATGTCATTTATGGGATTCTTCATTTTATTTGGCTTTTTAAAATTTTGTTTGTGTTTCTGGGCAATGTTGTCAATAGTGCATAATACAGTATTATGCAATAATGCACCCTATTACTCAGTGCTTTATTGAACAATAGAGTACACTACTGAGTAGTGGTGTGCATTATTTGAGCTATAGAGTAGACTATTGTATAATATTACACACTATTGAAACCAGAGGGAACAATTTGTTTCAGATTTGTTCCTGTTTCAGGTTTATGTCAATTTTCTTTTATTAGGCATACTCTTTATCCAATAACATTGTCACTGTATCATATCATAATATACATAGTAAACTATTCATCAGTAACAAATACATAGTCATGCCTATTGCCTATATCATTTATTTTATCCCCCCTTCCCCTTTCAATATTTCCCCCTCCTCCCCTCCCTCCACTCTTCCCCCCCATGCCCCCCTTATCTACCCTATGATGTGCCTCTACCCTCTTCCCCTACCCCATACCCACTCTCCCGGCGTGTGTGGATTCTTACACTCCGCACAGGGATCCATTCACTTCTTCTATTCAGCTATACCTCAGCTACCACAATATGGGGAATTTTGTTGATATTTCTCATGACATTTAAACAAATGCACATGCCTAGTATATATGTGTTATTCATCCAACTCCAGCACATCACTGGCTATGCTCTTTTCTCTCCTTCAAGGGAAAGGTACTACAAATTCCTCAACTTGAAAGTAAGATCCAGTGATTTGACTGGAACATTTCTAGTTCTCTACTCAAGATCTTCAGTTTCCTTTTTTTGTTCTTTGAAACATATGGAACGTTGGAAAGAATCATGTCTACCCTTCTGTTTGCCTTTCTTTGTAGGCACAATAATGTTACAGAAAAGGACTGAAATTCAGCAAATTTGACATGGAGGATAAAATGTGGATATTTCAGAACATTTCAAAACTTAACTGAAGCAGCTGGAGAAATATGGCACCAAAAGCTATCTTTAAAGTATCTCTCCTAAGGAAGGAAGTGACGTCATCCGATGAACATGGTGGTCTAAACCCAAGCTCCACGGGAAGAAGCTGCAAAAGTGGTGTCTCTGGCATGATCCTCCTTGATGTGCATGGGTAGAAGGGGCAACATCTGAAAAGCGGTGTGACTAAATGTCCATAGTATGGGAAATAAGATCCCAGATGTTAAGGAGTTAATGGAAGGGACTGACTTGGATTTAGTGGGGGTTACAGAGACATGGTTCACAGATGACCATGAATTGGCTGTAATTATACCAGGCTATACTTTATTCAAGAAGGACAGGGTAGGAAAAGGGGAGGAGAAGTGTCACTATGTGTAAAGAATAATATTAAAGCTACAGAATTACAGGGTTTAAAAGAGGGCAAGGAGGCACTGCAGGTTAAACTAGAAAAAGGGGATGAGAAATCCATTTGAAATAGTGTAATATACAGATCTTCTTCATAGGGAGAAGAAGTGGACAGAGATTTAATAGAGGACACTCAGTACTGCCAGGAAACGAGAAGTGCTACTGAAAGGCAGGGACGTACCAAGGCTTGTGCGAGTGAAGTAGCTGCATAGGATGCAAAGCACAGAAGGCGCCATCAGGCACGAAGAGCAACTGACCTCCACACAGCTTCCCCGATTGGGGATGAAGCTGAGGAGTGGAAAGTGCGTCCCCCCCCCCCACTCCAGAACTCTAGCCAATCACCAGCAGTTGCCTGGACTTTTAAAAGGAAGGCACCATCAGGCACACCTGCGCCTAAGGGTCTTTCCAGAGGGCCCTTTGGTGTTGCCCTTAGGTATAGAAATTAGGCGCTAGCAAAATCTCTGACCTATGAGAGAGCAGTGACATGAAGTGAGCCTAGCAACACCACCTTGATCAATCTCCTGAAGACTCCAGCCCAAGCACCAAAAGGAATCAAAAACCATGAAACAAGACATGTCCTTCCAAAAAAACCCACCAAGAAACAGAACCAGACAGAACTGTGAGTAAATCTTACTCCACAACACTAAGCTGAACAAGCTAAAACACACGAGACTCAAAACACATAAAATAAAACCATTTCTACCTGCCTGATTAGTCACCACACTGATAACCCTAACTTAAAGGGCCACTCATTCACACAACATATATGAAGCCAAACACAATGGATAAAAATATAATGCCCACCAAAAGCGGAAGTAAGGATATGGTTGAAAAGTACAGACCAGTTAGTTTAACTTGGTGGTGAATAAATTATTGGAAATGCTGCTGAAAGAGAAAATAATGAGGTTTCTGGAGTCTAGCAGATTACAGGATCTGAGGCAGCATGGATTCACCAGAGGCAGGTCTTGTCAGACAAATCTGATTGATTTCTTTGATGGGGTGACCAGGGAGTTGGACCGAGGGAAAGCCCTAGATGTGGTGTATTTAGATTTCAGTAAAGTCTTTGACACCATTTCTCACAGGCGACTTATAAACAAACTGAGCACCCTAGGGATGGATCCTAAAGTTACTGCTTCGGTTAGAAATTGATTGATACAGGTAAATGGAGCTCACTCTGAAGAGAAGATAGTTACCAGTGGTGTGCCCCAGGGATCTGTCCTTGGTCCAATTCTTTTTAATATCTTTGTTACCGATATAGCAGAAGGGCTGTCGGGTAAGGTTTGCCTCTTTGTGGATGATACCAAAATCTGCAATAGAGTAGACACCCAGGAAGGTGTAGATACTATAACATGAGGAGGGATCTAGCTAGGCTTGAAGAATGGTCTCAAATTTGGCAGCTGGGATTTAATGTTAAAAAAATGCAAGGTCATGCATTTGGGCTGCAGCAATCCAAGGGAGCAATATAGTATAGGGGGTGAAGTACTTTTGTCCACTAAAGAAGAGCAGGACCTAGGTGTGGTTGTGTCTGATGATTTTAAAGTAGCTAAACAGGTACAGTAGAAAAAGTGACAGCAAAAGCTAGAAGGATGCTTGGGTGTAAATAGAGAGGAATGGCTAGCCGAAAAAAGGAGGTGATACTGCCTCTGTATAAGTCTTTGGTTTGACCTCATTTGGAGTATTGTGTGCAATTTTGGAGTCCGCACCTTCAAAAGGATATAAACAGGATGGAGTCAGTACAGAAGGTGGCTACTAAAATGGTTAGTGGTCTTCATTATAAAGCATATGAGGACAGACTTAAGGATCTTAATATGCACACCTTAGAGGAAAGGTTGAATACGTAGAAGTGATTTGATTGGAGATATTTAAATACCTCCATGGCATAAATGCACAGGGGGAGAGCCTCTTTCGATTGAAAGCAAGTTCTGCTACAAGGGGATATGGGATGAGGGTGAAAGGGATAGATTCAGGAGTGATATGCAGAAATATTTCTTTACGGAAAGAGTGGTGGATCTGTGGAATAGTCTCCCAGTAGAGGTGGGAGAGATGAGGACAGTATCTGAATTCAAAAAAAGCATGGGACAAACAGAGGATCTCTAAAGGAAAAATAGGGGACTGTTGTAGTTGTTGATATGGAAAGACAGACAGACCAGATGGGCCATGTGGTCTTTTTTGTTGTCATTTTTCTATGTTTCTACTCCTTCTACTCCTGATCCTCAAAAGCAGGTACTCAAATGCTAGAGAAACCAACTTACTATCTCCCTTACACCTGATATCAATTATCCAAACAGGCAGATATGCAACCTATATGATACATATAAATATAAATCCAAATCATCATTACAGTCTATGAAGAATAATCTACATAACCCCAACCAGCAATGAGGAAATAGCTCCCACGAAGAGACCACATCATACCTCACTCTTCTGTGCACTAGTCAATGCTCGATCAATTTGGAACAAATTCAATACTATAATGGATTACATACAAAACCGGAACATGGATATTATGTGTGTCACCGAAACATGGCTCTCTGATGCAGATAATGTCCTTATAAACCAAATTCCTCACAACAATATACAATACCCAATTGCACAAGACCATCACGAAGAGGTGGAGGTATGTTATTTATTGCAAAGTCATACCTAAAATTAAATACCACCTCTACAATCTGATCTAAATGAAGCAATATAGTAACTATCTTGAATAAGCAGCTTGCACTCTGCCTCATATACAGAGCCCCAAGTTCACATAAAGATGAACTCTCCACTATTCTGGAACAGGTCTGCTCCCATGCCACCCAGAATAAACCTCACAGTCCTAGGGGACCCTAACCTCCCACTGTCTGCCCAGAATGAAGATACCTTCCTGGAAGCAATGAAAGACCTTCAATACATCCAACTAAAAAATACCCAACCCACAAGTTGGGAGGGACCCTCAACCTTGTCGTCTTCGCACCAAACGACTACTACATCAATGACTTGATAACGCACATAACAGTCACCCCAATACCATGGTCTGGCCACCACATGATCAATTTCTCCATAAACAGGATGGGAACAGTTGGGGGATGTAAAAAGACAGTGGGGAAAACTGAAAGGGATATTTTAACGGCAACCAGCCTTTTTGTTAAAAGGGCAAATAAAGGTAAAAGGAAAAGGAGACCGCTATGGTTTTCGAAAAAAGTAGCTGAAAAATTGAAGAAAAAGAGGGAGGCCTTCATGAAATACAAGAGATCACAGAGAAAGGAAGACAGACATCTATATTTGGAAAAACTTAGAGAAACTAAAAGTATTCAGGAAAACAAAGATTCAAAAAGAGGAGGAAATAACCAATGCAATAAAAAGGGGGATAAGGCATATTTCATATATATTAGTGAGAAGAGCAAAGGCAAAAGTGGTATTGTCAGACTCAAGGGTGAAGGGGAGGAATATATTGAAGCTGATGAGGATAAAGCGGAATTGCTTAACAAATATTTTTCTTCTGTGTTCAAAGACGAAGAACCAGGAGCAGGACCTCAGAAAATGCCCACAAACAGGAACAAAAGCGAGGGGCATCTTGAACAATTTTCAGAAGACTGTGTTTGTGGCGAGCGAAGCCTAACTTTGGGCAAGATGGACATGTGAGAGCTTTGCTCCGGAGGGGTAGCTCAAGAATCCTGACTCCTGCTGCTTTTATTTCAGTGGACTCCATCTATCTTGGAGGCAGTAAACTCTGGATATGTCTGGCCCCAAAATGACACGTCTGGATTATCAAGGAACACAAAACACCAGTGCCAAATGATCTAAAATGGAGCCTCTCTCACCTCACAAAATGGAGGTCATTCGGGATTTACCCCGAGGCCTTGCAAGAACTTCTGTCTGAGATTCGTGCTGTTAAAAACATTGTTAAATCAAATGGAGACTTGCTGACCACAGTGCAGGAAATCTCTTCCTTAAAAAAATGTCTGGAATCAATCACGGTGAGACTGGAAAAGGTGAAAAACGTGGTTGCAACACACGTGGAGAGGTTCAGGGCCATTGAGAAGCAAGCAAAGCTGATCCAGTCATTGCAGAGGGACCTGGAAGATAGTAACAATCGCGCTCGTAGAAACAATATCAGGATCTTGGGAGTCTCCAAAGGAGCTGAAGGCACAGATATGATGGCCTTCTTGCAGTCAATGATCCTGAATGTGCTCAAAGTCAAGTTTGTTATGCAATTTGAGATCGAATGTGCCCATCGGGTGCCTACTCAGTCTATGGTCTCGGACAAGCGTCCATGCCCAATCATTCTAAAAGTTCTGCAATTTCAACAAGTCATGCAAATCATGGAGACAGCCAAATTGCACTCTACATTGGAATATCAAGGGCATAAACTCCACTTCTCTCCGGATTTCGCGAAAACAACTGTAGACCGAAGGAAATGTTTTTTGGCGCTGCGTCCACGATTGATGCAGTTGCAGGCCCATTTTGGGCTGCTTTATCCTGCCCGTATGAGAATCATGCTGCAGAATCAAACCAAGACATTTGACGATCCAGGGGAGGTGCACGCTTTTTTGGAAGACAAAGAACTGGTGTTGATGCCTTGCTTTGCACACAGCAGTGGACATAAGCTTGCAGAGTACCTTAATCTTCCTTATGTGGGTGCCATAACTGGTTTCAGTAAAGCCTTTGACACTATTCTGCACAGGTGACTTATAAACAAAGGGGGTTATTCTGTCCCCTGAATAGCAGGGCATCCACCACCGCTATTCGTGGGCTTCCTTGCCAGTGTCTAACTTCCCTGCCGATTGTATGGGGAAGTTAGATGGGGGAGATGAGGAGGTGGAGTTAGGTTAGGTGGTCATCAGCCCTGGATGTATAGGCCAATTCTAATGTCAGCCCTGTACGTCCAGGGCTGGTGATTTGTATGGGGAATAACTTCCCTGGATGTAGTGGATCGGCGAGCCCAGGGTGTGGATGGGGCAAGGAGGGGGAGCTGAGGACATTCCTCGCAGTCCAACCCTGGCTGTGGGTTGCCCAATCAGGGGTTGGGCTGCAGGGAATTAGCCACAGCAGCCAGCATCGTGGCTTTTAAATGGAGCCGCGGCTCCATTTAAAAACCCTGACTGAGTAAGTCGGGCATGTCCTGTACGTGCAGGCTGGGCTGCACGCACAGGACTGTTTGAGATTCTGATCCCATGGGGCTAGACGTGTCCCTTGGGATCAGAATCGCAACACCCTCTGTACATCCGGTTCAGACCGGACGTAAAGAGGACTTTGACATCTGGGACGGAATCGGGCTAAAACTGAGCACACTAGGGATAGACCCTAAAGTTACTGCTTGGATTAGAAATTGGTTGAGTGGGAGGTGACAAAGGGTACAGGTAAATGGAGTTCACTCCGAGGATAAGGTGTGCCCCAGGGATCTGTCCTTGGTCCAATTCCTTTTAACATCTTTGTTAGTGATATTGCGAAAGGGCTGTCAGGTAAGGTTTGCCTCTTTAAAGATGATACCAAAATCTTCAAGTATAGATACTCAGGAAGGTTTAGATAATGTTCAAACAATGTTTTTTGCTGAATCAAGATGGTGGCCCTGCATAGAGCAGCAATATAACAAAAGGCCCTAGAGGGTGGCACGCCCCAACTCTGAGGCCAAAAATCTGGAGTTGGACACTGTGGCTCATCCTTTAACTAAGGCAGAAATGAAGGGGTTATTGGCTGAACTGCATAGTGTACTGAAGATAGATATTGCTGCTGCTTTAATTGAAATAAGAGTTTATTTTATTTAATTTATTTGAAAGGATTTAATATACTGCTTTATCTTTAAATCAAAGCAGTTAGCACATCAAAACAATCAAGAGGCAATGAGGGGGTGTAAACATGCAGTGGATACATCGATATGTGTAGTGTGGGAGAGCAGTATGAATGATTAGCTGGTGAGCTATATACATAGTGAGCTATGAACAGGGGCTATATACAAGTAGCGGGGGGTTGCAGGGGTCATGCATAGATGGTGAAGTCTGGAAGCTGGTTCACGTGAGATCCTTATAGTGCTCAGTGAAGAGTGTTTTGAGCAGCTTTCTGAAGTCCTTGAGGTCTACGGCTGCTCTCAAATCATCAGGGAGCGAGTTCCATAGAGTGAGTGCTGCCAGGGATAGTGCCGTTCTTGAGGTGTCTGTCTTGTTCTGGTGAATTCTTTGGGGGTGGTGATGGTGTCTGATGTTCCCTTTCTTCTTGGTCTGGTGCCTTGGTCAGCTTTGATGAGGGGTTGCAGACAATTTGCTGAGAGGTTCTGTTTTATTTTGAATATGTTTAGGAGTACCTTGTATCAGATTCGGGAACTGACTGGGAGCCATTGGAGGTGGTATAGGATGGGGGTAATGTGGCCGTGCCCCAAGGTGGGCAGCAGTGTTATGGGCTATCTGTAAAGGTCAGAGTGTTTGTTTTGAGAGTCCAAGGTAAATGGGGTTGCAGTAGTCTAATGTGAGAGTGATTAAAGCTTGACAGACCATACAGAAGTGATCCTTAGAGAGAATGGGTTTGAGGCGCCTGATAGTTCTCATTTTGATGTATGCGCTCCTTGTAGTTCTGGCGATGTGAGACTGTAGGTTCAGGTCCTTGTCAAGAATCACTCTGAGGTATTTCACTTCAGGCTGTATTGGTATTGTAATGTCGTTCAGCTTAATGGTGGGTGTGGGGGAGAAGGTGGAGTTTCTGGTGATGAGTAGTGCTTCTGTTTTGTTATAGTTTATGGGCAAGTTGTATCCCAGGAGCCAGCTTGTCATTCGCTGAAGACAATTGGCTAGGTTAGAGTAGACTGGGCTGTCCAAGTTGATGGGGGTGAATATCATGATGTCATCTGCGTAGATGGTGTATTGTATCTTGTGGTTCTTGATGATAGAGCAGATGGGTTGTATGTACAGGTTGAATAGCAGGGCAGAGAGTGATGAGCCTTGCGGGACGCCCTGGGTGGCTCTCATAGGCTGGGAGGTATCTGTGCCGCATTTGACTTGGAACTCTGTCAGTAAGGTAGGATGTGAACCAGTTCAAGGTGGTGCCGTGTAGGCCGACTTCCTGTAGTCTTGCTAGCAGAGTTGTGTGGTTAACAGTGTCAAATGCTGAGAAGATGTCTATGAAGATCATGAGGACGCCCTTCTTGGTGTTGTCAATAATCCAGATCAGCTTGTCAAAGAGGTGTATCAGTAGAGTTTTGATGCCATGGTTTGGTCGGAAGCCATATTGATTAGAGTCCGGGGGGGCGTGGATGTCGATGAGTTGCTGAAGTTGATGCTGGACCACCTTTTCAATGATCTTTGATATGAGGGGGAGGTTTGAGATGGGTCTGTAGGCGGCAGGGTCAGTTTTACTTAGTGGGGATTTTTTGGGGATTGGGCGTATTGTGGCTAGCTTTAGAACACTAGGCATAATTCCTGTGGTAAGTGAGTTAAGGACTATTTTGCGGATGATTTGGATCAGATCTTATTTGGCTACTTTGATCCAGGTTACGGGGCATGGATCTGTTGGGGCAGTGCTGGTGTTGAGGGATGTAATGACGTTTGAGATCTGCTCTGCGTATGGTATGCTGTCCCATATTTGGTTGGGAGGAGGAAGCTTGTTGATATTTGTGTTGTCCTTGGGAGGGGGGGGGGGTGAATTTGGTCTTGAGGTAGTCTGCAAAGGTCTGTGGATCTATTTGCTCATCATTCCTGTTATAGGGTTCTATGGTGAGGGTCTTTACTAATTCAAAAAGCTCTCTTGGTTTTTTTGCGGACTTCAGGATCAGGTTTGTGTGGTATTGCTTCTTCTGTTGGTTGATGAGGTTGTTATATTCCTTTTGCTTTAGCTGGTATAAGTCATGTATGGAGACTGACTCGATACGTCTCCAGCGACGTTCTAGTTGTCTTAGGGCTCTCTTTGCGTTGAGTATGTCCTTGGAGTAAGAGGGGGTGGAGCTGGATCTAGTGCTGTGTGATTTTTGTATTCTGGGGACCGTGGGTTTGGCAGCGGATGTGATGGTGGTGTTTCAGTTTTCAATTTGTTCGTTTATATCTTCTGTGTTTTTGTTGAGGAGGAGTAGAATGTCCTGTATGTATTGGTCTTTGTTGAAGCTTTTGAATCTCCTAGTTGTGGATGGCTTGTCTTGATGGTCATTAATGTTTATCGATTGTAGCTGGACATTTACTAAGTGGTGGTCCGACCAGGGTACTGGTGTGATCGAGGGTCTTGAGATGATGTTTCTTTCTATTAGGCTGTTGGGGAAAAGATGAGGTCGGGGGATGATCAGAGTCTGTATGTGGGGTGTTGATCATCTGGGCGAATTGGAGAGAGTCCATGGCTGTCAAAGGCTTCTGCATCCTTGCTTGTGGCAGATCTAAGGTTGAAGTCTCCGAATACCAGCAGAGGTTTGTGGAGGTTGCTGACTGCACATACCGCTTCTAGTACTGAAGACAGTTTGTCTGGTGGAGCATGTGGTGCTCTGTAGCAGAGGCACAGGGCTAGATTCTTGTTCTTGTTAGTAGACCTGCACTGGGATGTCAGTGACCTGGCTAGCCAGGTGGATGAAACCGAGCAATGCATAGAGATGCAGGAGGAGGAGTTGACAATAGTGAACAGCCAAGTAGACAAAGTGGAATTAGCATGGGAGGAGATGTCAGTCAAATTAACAGACCTCAAAAATAGTACCTGGTGATACAATTTGAGAAGAGAGGATACTGGCTAATGAAGCTGGATCAGCTAATCTCTTGTTAAAGCAGATACTAAAATCTATGCCAAAGTCTTAGTTAATCAACTACGTGGGATATTACCCTCTTTGGTTGCTATAGAGCAAGTGGACTTTGTATTTCGGAGATTGTATTACTAATGTGGATTGGATAATTGCAGGGACAGAAGCTGTCTGCAAGCAGAAAGACAAATTTTGACATTGAAAAAGCATGTCATGGAATTATTTATGGTATGAATTGTGTGGATTTGGGGAAGTATTGATGTGCTTTGTAATCAGGAGCGTGCCCAAATATTAGTGAATGGATGTCAACTGGAAGAATTTGAAATTAGGCAGAGGAACACACCAGGGTTGCAACTTATCTCCAATTTTGTTTGCCATGAGATCTATTCTGTCCACACTATTTGTCCTCCTTCTGTTCCCGGCAGAGCCTCCCCATATGAACAAGGAGTTTGTATGGGGGAGATTTAGTCGGGGAGGGAGGGTCATTGCAGAGGTGGAGTGAGGGCAGGGCATGTGAGGTCTTCGACCCCAGACATACAGGGCCAATTTTGAAGTCAGTCCTGTGCATCCAAGGTCGGAGGTGGAATAAGTCCCCTTGGACATTGGTGAACATTAGGCCCGGGTGGCATCGTAAAGGTGAGGTGTGCAGGGGATTCCCCGCAGCCAAAGCCTGGCCATGGAAGGCCATATCGGGGGTAAAGCTGTGGGGGAGGAAGAATGTGGTTGGCGGCCAGGGATCGCAGCTCCATTCAGGAGCCTGACTGCAGGCTGATCTGAATGAGGTCCCAGTCTGTATGTGCAAGCCCCGATTCTGATCCCACAGGGCATGTCTAGCCCCTGTGGGATCAGAATCGGGTATGCCTCTGTGCGTCCCATTCCGATCAGACACACAGGGGGACCTGGACGCACTCTATGGAATGTGCCTCCATATGTATAGAGCCCTTAAAGAATTTGTTGACTGATCCTAGGATATGGGACATTAAAATTGGAGATCAGAAAGTCCTTACAGTTTTGTTTTCACAAGACCTTTTGGTAATGTTGAGTGAACCAAAGCGCTCACTGCCTTGAATTTTAGATATTTTAGCAGCCTTTGCAGATATATCTAAGCTAAAAGTGAATTGGAGGAAATCAAGGACATTAAATATATTCGGTATGGAATGGATGCGATGGGTGAGGGTATTTCCATTAACATGCTCTGTGGGGGTTGTGGATATCATATTTGGGGTTGAGACCTTAGTCTATTGTATGGTTTAAATGTCAAGTCTTTATTGGGTAACTATGCCCACAGCTTGGATAGGTGGAGAGAAACTCTGATGTTCCTTGGCCATGTCTAGTTGTTGACAATTTGTTACTGTCCAAAAGATTATACATATTTCAGATTTTACCCTTGATGGTTTCAAGAAAGGATTTTGATAGGAAAAACGATTTGTGAATCTTTAAGGAAAGGGAGACATGCTAGACTTATCTTGATGAGCCTGAAGAAACAGCTAGGAGGGGGGGGGGTGGTAGGGGATTACCTGATTTTTTTAGTTTATAACATGTGCTGTCAATTATGTTTTACACATACTTGACTGGGAGGTGCATCTAAGTCTCTGCTAGTGAAACTTTACTCGCTTAGTTATGCATTGCATAATTTTAAGCCCTGTGGTAAGGATGTGAATAAATGGTTATTCAGATCTTGTAGAGGAACATGGTTTCAGGTATAGTAGGCAGTTGGTAAGATTTCCTAGGCTATCTACTGTAGTTATTTGCCTCTGGGAGAAAATTGCATTCTTAAGTGAATCAGGAACTGCAACCAGACCTGATAGAACAAATCCTGTTGAAACTAGTTCTTAAAGTAGGTGTTTTTTGTTAGCTATATAATCAACTGACTGGTACAGAGGGAGATACTTTAATCTCAGCTGCCACAGGGAAATGGCAGAGAGAGAGTTGAATGTGGAGTTTCATGAGGATGATTTTGATTCAAGTGTAGCAGGAGTGGGTAGCGTAGTGAGTATGCGGAGGAGAGAAATGCAATTTAAATTTATTCGCTGGATATATATATATATGAATCCTTGTTGGGCTTACAAAGCAAGAGTAGTGAATATTGAAAATTGCTTGAAGTGTGGGACTAAAATTGGTACATATGTTCATGTGCAGCTATTGCTGGGCTGTGGGGAGAGATCGTTACATATAGCGATACAACAGCCAGAATTTTGTAGGTCTTTGTAATTTTCTGGCATTTGCTCCGCTATCAGTTTATTCTTCTCATGATTAAATTTGATTTCTGCATCTAGCATTTCTTTGGGAAATAGGAATGACAAACTCCAGAGGTGAGGCATCAATCCCAGGTTTCAAAATGTTCAGTCTCCCTGGCTGCCTGATCTCTGCTGTAAGCTCACATCTCATCTGTTTTGCTCTTCTCATCCACTGTTCTCCATTCCTCCATTACTAAACCACATCCAGTTTAGTACCCACTTAGATTACATACTCTTTTTGGCTGTGCCAGATATAAAATTTTAAATGCTTGTAGACATTGGAAGGAGGAGGATTGCTCATCTCCCTAGGACTGCTGTCCAGATCTGCTTCTAATCTCCCCTCAACTTCATACCTGCTGCCTTTCTCAAGGTTGCACATCTCTTTATTGATTTTAATAAACAGAAACAGCTAAACAATATTACATACAACAACATAGGCTAGATCATGCAACAGCCTCCATAGACTGAGAAAGGATCTCTCACATTCTGGCACACAGTGAAGTATTAGAACACTTTCACAGTGCCTTCAGCTCATAATGATGAGTTAACCTAAGTTCCTCCAAGCATTAACATTTAACTGTATGTTGTTCTTCCAATTTTGAGCAATGAGTTTAACAACTGGGGAGAGCATGTAAGCTTCCTTCTTAGGAAGGGTATCGCAGAGTCTATAGGCTTTCCAAATAACAATTCTTTACATAAGATCCTCACACATTTTTAAAAAAAGTCAGAAGTCTAACCCACATATCCCGCCAAGACTACAGATTAGAGCATGTGAATCAAAGTCCCTGGCTGTGATGCACAAGACTTATTAGATACCGCCTCCCCTAACTTACCTACCTTTACAGGAGTCCCAGGTACTCAGTGAGATACAAAAACAAGGTTTGCATCAAAAAAGCAAAGAGATTCTCACCATAGTGCCTCAGTATCTCCTCCAAGTCCCCTCCTCAAAAGTATCACCCAACTCAGCCTCCCAGCCCCCATGTAGCCCAGCACAAGTTTTAGTATTTGCCCCAGCAGAAATTTATAAAACATAGAATCATACTGCCCACCAAGAACCACTCTACAACAAAACCTTTCCAGCCGCCAGTCATCCTACAACTCAGCAGGTATCACCCCCAATGGCCATGAGCAACAGTTGCAATTACTGAAAATAGGCCTGCATAGGAAGTCCAAAATCATTTTGCAAACCTCGAAAGGTTTTAAAGGACTCATTAACTACCAGTTGCCCCAGGCTATAAATTCCCCTGTGCACCCAACTCCACCAAAAAAACATGGTCCTGCATGAATATTACACCATGGGTTATACCAGAAGGACTTTTTTTTTTTTTTTTTTGAGTAATTGTCCACATCCCGCAGAGCGAGTACCAGCTTCTCCAAAGTTTTCTGAGCAGCATGCAATACCAACCATCCCCAGAATCAAATTGAGTGGCCAAGAAACTAAAGGTTTACGCTCCAGCCAAATGGGCCTTCACTTTCAGTAAAATCAAATCAATGTACAACCTGCTGAAGACAAAAGGCAGCATAATGATGAAAACAAGGAAAATTCACTCCACCCAGCCATTTCTCCAACTTAATTTATACAAAGCTATCTTAAGGGACCTATGCCACCACAAACAAATTGACCAATAGCCGCTCTAGCTTTTTATTAAAAATAGCTGGGAATGGAAGGGACAGCATACTAAGAATATAGTTTACCTTTAGTACAACAATCATCTTGATGGCCTTTAACTGTCCTCATCATGTGAGTTATAACGGCGACCAGGACTCCATGATATCCTTCACTAATGTCATCAAAAAAGAAACATTAAAATCTATTATTTCTTCTAAGATATACAGAAATATACCCCTAAATAATGTAAGTCATCTGTCTTCCATTGAGATGGAAAGCTACTTATGTGTACCTTACCATACTCTAGTCCCCAATTTTGCAATGTTTTCTCATCTTTATTAAATTGTAAGCTCTGATGAGCAGGGACTGTGTCTTATAATCTTTATGTACAGTGCTGTTTATGCCTTGTAGAGCTATATACAAGATTATTATTATTAGTAGTAGTTCTTTTATCGCATTACTTCAGACTTTGACCAGTTGATCTTATAACCAGAAAACAATGAAAAGGACTCAATAATCCGCATCAAACTTGGTAAGTAATCTGGCTGCAAAAACAATAAGATATCAGCATAGATGAACAACTTATAGGAAATGCAGCCTACCTTCATATTATGTAAAGTTTTATTTTCTTGAATTGCAATCACTAATGGCTGTAAAGCAATACCAAACAGAAAGAGTGACAGAGGGCACCCCTATCGGGTACCAAGACAGAACCAAAAGTATGGAGATATCAAATTATTAACCTGTTTCCTAGCACTTGGGTTGGCGTTCAACAATTGAATCATAGCTAAAGACATCCTCAAACCTGAAGCACCGATGGATCTAAAAAGACGATACTGCCACTTGATATGATCAAAACCCTTCTCAACCTCAAAACATAAGGCCATCAACAACTGAGGAATGGAGCCAGCAATTGGTAAAATGTTACAAAAGACCCCGGCATGGTCACTGGTTGCCTTTCTCAGCAGAAAACCATTCTGATCATGATAGATAATTGTGCCAAGAACATTGTTAAAATGGTAAATAAAGGTAAAAGGAAAAGGAGACCGCTATGGCTTTCGAAAGAAGTAGCTGAAAAAGTGAAGGAAAAGAGGGAGGCCTTCATGAAATACAAGAGATCACAGAGAGAGGAAGACAGGCATCTGTATTTGGAAAAAGTTAGAGAAGCTAGCGAAGTAGTCAGAAAGGCAAAGATTCAAAATGAGGAGGAAATAGCCAATGCAATAAAATGGGGGGGGGGGGGATAAGACATTTTTCAGATATGTTAGTGAGAAGAGGAAGGGCAAAAGTGGTATTTATTTATTATTTATTTATTTTATTTATTTATATGTATTGTCAGACTCAAGGGTGCAGGGAAGGAATATGTAGAAGCTGATAAGGATAAAGCGGAATTGCTGAACAAATATTTCTCTTCTGTGTTCACAGATGAAGAATCAGGAGCAGGACCTCAGAAAACACCCACAAACAGGAACAGAAGCGAGGGACATCTTGAACAATTTTCAGAAGACTGTGTTCGTGAGAAACTAGCTCAACTTAAAATAGACAAAGGGATGGGACCGAATGGGATACACCCTAGAATACTGAGGGAACTTGAGGACGTTCTAGCAGCTCCACTGACTGACCTTTTCAATGCCTCATTGGAGTTGGGAGTGGTGCCAAAGGACTGAAGAAAGGCTCATGTGGCACCTTTACACAAAAGCGGAAGTAAGGCTAGGAGAAGGAGACTTTCTAAGATGGCCGCAGAGCGTTTCTAGTGTTCAGATGCCTAAGCATAAAGGGAAGCAGAAAGCTGTCCCCTCTGAGCCCCCACTACCTATTTCAGGTCCAATGGATCATTTTGTTCACCTAACTTCGGACCAGCGGCAGGAGATTCGAGCCAGCTTGGTCGCGCCTAGTGTGGAGGCTCAGGCGTATCCGCCGGATGATGAAATCTCTCTCTCTCCTGCATTGAGGACCCCGCCGCCATGCCCAGCTGCTCCGGATCCTTCCCTGGCTGTTACAATGCCGGCGTTTCCCGGAATGGGAACTGCGAGTGTTACAGAGGGGGTGCTAGCTGGTGGTTTGGCTCCATTGTCCCCTGAGAGTCTCGGGGAGGTCTCCGGTGGAAGTTCGTTGGTGGGTGACCTGGGGATGCTCTCTTCTGTTGAAAGGCCTGCCACTCAGTTTGCTTTAACCCCTTCAATTGACCTGCCTCTTCTGGTTCGACCCAAGGTCTTTACTTTGGAGTCTATATGGGAAGCCGT
This sequence comes from Ichthyophis bannanicus, assembly GCA_033557465.1. Taxonomy (NCBI): domain Eukaryota; kingdom Metazoa; phylum Chordata; class Amphibia; order Gymnophiona; family Ichthyophiidae; genus Ichthyophis; species Ichthyophis bannanicus. The sequence continues at coordinate 371,069,022 of CM066035.1, forward strand.
TGCTACTCTTTCTGCGGTGATTCATTCACAAACTTCTTTATCATCCCAGGTCCAAGAGAAAGCTGATAGCATTCAGAAGAACGCTGCAAATATTGGATCAGTAGTTTCTATGTGTGAACGCATGCAGACTCAGATAACCGATTTTGGCTCTCAGTTGGAAAGTGTCTCCGTTATGTCCTTGGCCTTATCTAAAGAAAATGGGATGATTAAATACAAGCTAGACGTGTTGGAGAATGCTTCTAGGGTGATAAATCTGCGTGTCTTAAACTTTCCACGAGTAACTGGTGTATCTGCTCTGGATATGTTTAGAAGATATATGCAAGAAGTATTGAAAGTCCCCGCAGAACTGATACCGCCTTTGAGTAAGGTCTATTACCTGCCTCGTGGAAAGAAGACTACTGAGACCCCTGTGGCTGTATCTGAAGTGGATTTTAATATTCTGAATGTTTATGGCTTGCTCGAGGACACTGGGGGGGGGGGTAATTGAACTAACAATGTGGAGGGAGTGCAATGTGCATTAGTCTCAGACAAAGATTGGCTCTTAAAAATGTTTTTTAAGAAGCGTTTAGAAACGTTTCTGGGTTTGACCATATCTATATTTCCAGATTTAACTTGGGAGACCCAGAAGAGGAGGAAACAATTTCTTCTTTATAAAGCTGGGGTTTCTCAAATTGGGGGGACCTTCTTCCTTAGATTTCCGTGCAGATGCCTGGTTATTATTAATGCTGTCAGATATAGCTTTTCTGATCCGAATGATCTTTGTACTTTTATTAATGCCAGACTGTCATCTGCCGCATCTCCAGAATAATGTTGTAAGCTATCCTCTAGTTTGGATTATGTCCTGGGTTGCTCCTAAGCCACCGGTTTTCCTTGACGAGATATAATAATAATAATATCTTATGTCTATGTTTTATTTACTTTCCAGGGTACTCCTGCTCTGGTTGGTATTCTTTGCCTCCTCCTCCAACATGTGGACTATATGGGGTAGTAATTGCTTTGATTTTCTTCTCTTGGATTTTTTCATATGCTTTTCTATTATGTACTCTATTTTCCTATGCAAGAATGTATCTAGGTCTTCCTGTTTAGTTTAAAAAAATCATATAAATAAATTTAAAAAAAAAAGTGGACATAAGGATGTGGTTGAAAACTACAGGCCGGTTAGTTTAACTTCGGTGGTGAGTAAATTATTGGAAACACTGCTGAAAGAGAAAATAGTGAGGTTTTTGGAGCCCAGCAGATTACAGGATCCGAGGCAGCATGGATTCACCAGAGGCAGGTCAGACAAATCTGATTTCTTTGACTGGGTGACCAGGGAGTTGGACCGAGGGAGAGCCCTAGATGTGTTGTATTTAGATTTCAGTAAAGCCTTTGACACTGTTCCTCACAGGCGACTTATAAACAAACTGAGCAACCTAGGGATGGACCCTAAAGTTACTGCTTGGGTTAGAAATTGGTTGGGTGGGAGGTGACAGAGTACAGGTAAATAGAGCTCACTCTGAAGAGAAAGATGTTACTAGTGGTGTGCCCCAGGGATCTGTCCTTGGTCCGATTCTTTTTAACATCTTTGTTAGTGATATAGCGGAAGGGCTGTCAGGTAAGGTTTGCCTCTTTGCAGATGATACCAAAATCTGCAATAGAGTAGACACCCAGGAAGGTGTAGATAACATGAGAAGGGATCTAGCTAAGCTTGAAGAATGGTCTAGAATTTGGCAGCTGGGATTTAATGTTAAAAAATGTAAGGTCATGCATTTGGGCTGCAGCAATCCAAGGGAGCAATATAGTATAGGGGGTGAAGTACTTTTGTCCACTAAAGAAGAGTGGGACCTAGGCGTGGTTGTGTCTGATGATCTTAAAGTAACATAGGGGCTTAAAGTAACATAGGGGCTGCGATCGCGATCGCGAACTACTACCGCGGCTTTGTAAACAAGCCCCATAGAAACATAGGAATATGATGACAGAAAAAGACCACATGTCCTATCTAGTCTGTCCTTACATAACAACTAGAACAGTCCCCTTTTTACCTTTAGAGGTCCTCTGTGTTTGTCCCATGCTTTTTTAAATTCAGTTACTGTCCTCATCTCTAACACCGTCCAACAGGTAGGCAGTATTCACATAAGTAGCACAAACACAGTCCAAGAAGTGAGATATGTGGAAGACAGTTTATTGAAACTCACAGAACCTATGGCAACCCGACACAGACTGTGTTTCGTAACCTTCGTCAGGGGTTGATTAGGCCAAATACTACAAACATAGAAACATAAATATTAAATAACAACATATTAAAAAAGGTAAAAGAACAGATAAGACCATAATATATATAAAAAAATATATAATAACTAATAAAACAATTCAAATTTCATGTTAAGATTAAAACAAATGATAAAACATAAAAAGTATGTGATGGAACGCTAAATAGACAACAAACACATTCTGATAATATTATTGGAGACATTCCAATCTAACATCAGTAAAAACAACATATAGGTGTGACAAGCAAAGAAACCAACATACATAGATCATTATAAATAGTGGCTGTTGATGGGCAAACTTCAACTAGACAACCGTGACTAAAAACTTTAAAATGGTTATACACATAAAACATATTGTAACATATTGTAAATAAATAAAACAAGTTAAAATCAAAAAACTACTATTCTGGAGCAAAGGAAGTTAAGGAGAAGGCAGCAGGAGCGAACAGGGTATTCTTCCGATAAATGAAAAATACCTTATTTCTGTCGACTCAAGGAGCATACAATCCAAGAGAACAGTGATGGTATCACTAAAATAAATAAATACATAAATAAATAAATAACTCTAAAAACTATCACTACACTTACGTGTGTGGACAATCATAGTTACTACTCTAAAACAAGTGATGATGAAATAAATAAATAAATAAAACCATCTAAGACAGGGGAACTTATGTTAAAAGTTATGGAACATGGCATGGAACGTGGCATGGAACGTGGCATTCAATAAGGGTGAAATATCAGTCTCTCCTTGCAATCCTATAAACAAGGGCGACTATTACGGCGGCGAGTGATATGTCATCATACATTTAATTTTAACACATCTTTTAAAAGTTAGGTTTAGCGACTGATATTTCACCCTTATTGAATGCCAGTCTCACGTTCCATAACTATATGTTTAAGCCACTTTTAGGTTTTAAAATTTGCGGTTCCTTTGAAATCTCCTGAAATTTAACTAATATCATTCTTATTTAATACTTTTATCGATCTGAACAACATGGCTTTGAATGCATTTGACACCTCATACCTGAGTATTGGCCCAATATTATATTATTAACTATTTATTACTTTTAAATTTTGTATTACAACATAGTTGATATATTTATTACCTGCTCTCTTTTAACATAAGTTCCCCTATCTTAGATGATTTTAGTTATTTATTTATTTCATCATCACTTGTTTTAGAGTAGTAACTATGATTGTCCACACACGTAAGTGTAGTGATAGTTTTTAGAGTTATTTATTTATTTATTATTTATTTATTTTAGTGATACCATCACTGTTCTCTTGGATTGTATGCTCCTTGAGTCAACAGAAATAAGGTATTTTTCATTAACCGAGGCAAGCGTACCCGGTGCTCCGGGCCCTGCCACAAATTCTCCCCCACCTTCACCACCAAACCCCCACTTCCAAGAAAACACCACACCATTATTATGGGAAAATAACTGGTCGCAGCTTTATTAAGTAATAACTATTAACAATATTCAACCACAGAAAACATAACTAGGCCCCCTAGCGGAGTAGTGCCACACCAGCCATGCCTTAGAAAAGTGCCTACCACCGCTACGGCCCGACACTTGCCCCCCGGCAAGTTTTCCCACCCTTCTCCTGACTTCGCCATGCCCATAGCAAAAGCCGGCCAGGGTATATCCTGGTCAGGGGCACCTCAACCCCCGCCCAAGTGTACCTTGAGGCACCGGACCCCGGACCTCCGGGATCCCGCCACCGGCACACAACAATCTGTCGATGCGCCGCCCCCCCAAGCCTAAAGCTGTGACCAGCGTCTATCCCGCAAAACAACATACTCTAAGGCCTCCTGCCAGTCATTAAGGAGCAGGTCCATGCCAACTGGGGACAAATGGACGCCATCACTCCTATAAAGACCAGCGCAACCGACCTCCACCCATGTGTGCATGATCTGATAGCCACCATTAACACAGACCCACCGACCGATCTGCCGGTTTATCTTAGTCAGCCCCCTCGACCAGCGCCGCTGGCCCCAGCATGCTGGCCGAGGGATAATGTCCGACCACAACAAAATTGTCCCAGGGAGCATTTGCAAAACCACTGCCAAGTCATCCTGTACCGCTCTAATCAGCTGACGACAGGACCAGGAGACAAGGTCATTGCCCCCAAAATGCAGCAGCAGCACCGCCGGTTTCCGCGACGTCCTCATGTGGTGACGGAGCAAAGGAAGCAGCTGCAGCCATCGTAGTCCTCTCTGTCCCAGCCATGAGACCGAAACCACTGCAGGATCCATTCGCAAGTTCAGTCCCCCAGGTCGAATGGCAGCGTGCTGACAGGTCCAGTGGACAAAGGAATGCCCCACCACCCAGGCAATACCAGGCTCGATGCCCCCATCTGAAAAGCAAATAAACAATCAGTATACCCCCACCCCCAACCAAGACAAGCCCTTATAACCGTATGTAACCCTGGAAAGCCCGAGACCGCCAACGACCTATGCACCGAACGTCATCATCCGACATTCCGGTCCCCGCCGCACTGGTGGCCGCACCTATATGAAACGAGTGAGAGGCAAAGCAGCCGGGGTCCTCACCCAAGGCACCTAGAGCCAACCTCAGCACAGCCACTACCTGGAAACGAGTCAACACCTGATCATTCTCATGTCGAAAGAGAACCCCGGCCCGCTCCGGGCGCACCCGCAAGTACCTCCGCACCGCCTGCACAGGGCAAGTAACGAGACCCGCAACCTCCCGCAATACAATCCACAAACCCCGACCTCGCTGATCCGTCTTGGACTTTTCCAACAGGATCCGCATCTGGCCGTCCTCCAAATACACGTGGCGCCTGTGCAAACCTCCCCCAGCCCCCAACCTACCTGAATTGGCCACCAGCTCACCCATGCGAAAAGCCCCAAAAAAAGCGAGACAAAAAACGTCCCGGAATAGCACCACCTCAAAAGCTGACGAGGCCACCCGGGGCAATACCTCTAAGAGGCGCACTAGCAATCCATGCGTAATGGGCTTGTGGCGATCTGCGTGTGACGGCCGAAGCCGCTCCCACCCACGAAACAGGCGACGCGCCAAAACTCCCCCAGCAGCACCACCCCAGCCCACGGCGCCGGCAAAAAAGTTAAAACCCGCCAGCTGCGAACGCACCAACGTGCGGGACAGCCCGCGACCCTTAGCCTCCGCTATATAACTACCAATGAGGGCATCAGGCACCCTACCCGCCAACCAACCCCTCTCCCTTAAAAACTCCGCCACCTCTGGGGGCGGAGCCTGATGTCCAGCGGGATGGTCGCATAACGCTGAGGCTCCCGAGAGGCCTACTCAGAATCCTGAATTAACACCGTACATACTTGGAACTTTACTCTGATCTTGCTGGGGCACATTGATGAGATGGCGGGGACCAAACCCACGCGCCTGGAATTTGGATCTCCAGCGGCTTCTCACGGCAAACGTTCCAAAACTGAACCCCCGTCCCCGCAGAAGGGGCTGGCCTTGCGCGAGGGCCCCGAAATGCAGCAGGAAATCCTCGCAGAGATTAAAGGGGTCAAAAACCTCGTGCAGTCAAACGGTGAAGCACTTCGAGAGCTGCGGGAAGATCTTGGTGTGCTGCAAAGCAAGCTAGAAGGGCTTTCTTCGCGTCAGGACAAAATGGAGAGCATCTTGGACTCCCATGCGGCCCGGTTGTCCAAACTCGACAAAGTTGAACGTCAGGTGCGGGCTCTACAGAAAGAAGTGGAAGATGGCAATAATAGAGCGCGTCGCAACAACATACGACTCGTGGGCATACCGGAGGGAGCGGAATCGGGAGACATGAAAGAGTTTTTACGCAAAACCCTCCCATCCCTGCTCCGAATCACCTTTACCAAGGATTTGGAGATCGATCGCGCTCACCGTGTACCCTCAAGCATAACGCTCAATAGGAAGACACCGCGGCCTATCATCTTTCGACTTTTGAGATATCAACACGTGGAGCAAATTTTAAGTGCCTCTCGGGCAACGGGCCATATGGAGTTTGAAAGCCACAAGATCTCCTTCTATCCTGACTTGGCTAAACCCACGGTCGACCGCCGAAAGCGCTTTCTGGAATTTCGGCCGAGGCTTCAACAACTACAAGCACGCTATGGTCTGATGTACCCGGCCAAGCTCCGAGTCACGCTTCACAATCAGACAAGAACATTTGAGGACCCTGATCTACTAGCGGAGTTTTTGGATTCCAAAGAAGCCGACTTGCTGCGCTGACTTCCAGAATATTCCTGCAAGCATTCTCATATCCGCTGTATTTGCCATATTGGATCTGCCGCAGCCCAGCAAAGAGTCTGGCGAGGGCAGTTTGTTTGCCTTACTTTTGATGATATCTGTGACCCGACTCCATCTACCCACAGTAGCCTCGATGAATATCAGAGACAGTGTTAATTATGGACTCTGGTGTTTCTTCTCTCTTCTTCACGTCTTTCTATTCCTCTCTAGGGCCTCCTCCCGCAGACATCTGGTCGCCATATTCTTTGGGGGTTTTGCTTCTTCTCTAGGATACAATGTACATACTTTTCAATATGGGGTGTATTAGCCAGCATCCTCGGTGATTATGTCATTGTTGCACAGATTCTGATTATGTTGTATGTTTCCAAGCACCCTACTTAAAATGTCCCTTACTGATTCATGGCACCATGTAAGATTTTCTCATTGAATGTAAAAGGAATCAATAATCCGATAAGACGGAAGACAATCCTAAGCTACCTAAGTCAAGAAGCTGCGGATCTGATTTTCTCCAAGAAACGCATTTAAATTCGAAGGAAACTCTTAAACTCAATATTAAACTTTACATGGTGACCGCCTATTCCCCAGCCGTTTCCAAGTAATGTGGGGTTGCCATACTGGTTAGTAAATCTTTGCATGCTACTATTATTGCGACTAGCTCAGATACCGAAGGTGGACGGTCCAGAGTTCACCTCAAGATAGGTAGCCTTGAAGTTACATGTAAATGCCTTTACGCTCCTAATGGGGATGACCCTGCCTTTTGCTACCATTGCTCAGGTTGTGCAGGCCTCTGCTGATACTTTATTGACAATTGGGGGGGATTTCAATCTAGTCCTTGATCCCCTGATTGACAAACAGCCGCCTAGGACACGTGGTCCCCCCAAGAGTCACACCACGCTTACCTCCCTGATCAAAGATCTAGCCTTAGTTGATCTATGGAGGTACTACACCCCAATGAGCTTGACTTTACCTTCTTCTCTTCCCCTCATAAATCCCAGTCTCGCATAGCACGGCCACTTTCAGAGCTCAACAGGCCTGGGAGTGCGAACTGCAAATCACTTTAACTCCTGTGCAATGGAGCGTTTTCTAGAGCAAAGTAGTGCGGGTTTCCCGGTCTGCCTCTGTTACCCAAACTCTCTTCTTCTTACACACAGATGCTTTTATACCCCAGAAAATAGCCAAATGGAACACAACTGCTGGGGACCAGTGTTGGTCTTGCCATACTGCTGTGGGAACCTTCGCTCATGTTATTTCTGAATGTCCTCAACTACAGGTTTATTGAGGGTGGGTTTGGGGTTGTATTCAATTTCTCTTATACCTTCACGAGCCTCTCTCTTGGAAGATTGTGGGACTCCGCTTTGTGGCGGAGGTCCCCTCTCTTCCTAAGAAGGGTCGCTTTCTCCTTGATTTCATGCTGGGTATAGCCATATGCTCAACCTTGAGGCATTGGAAGGATAGCTCTCGACTTACCGTCAATGAATGGAGGAACCTCGTCTGCTTATATAGTAAATATGAGCAGATACCTCGGAGAGCTATTCCCCATGCCCAAACTCACTCTCGCTTGTTTAAATCGCAACTGCTTAATGATTATGTACAATTTGCTCATTGTTCCAACATGCCTGTATAGTGTGCACTCATCATGTTTTAGATCATCGCTCGGTTTTGTAACACAATAATGTAAGTATACGCCCGCTTCGGGAATGATTAGTTTTCTAGAGAAGAAGCAGGGGGGAGGGGGGTGGGAGGGGTTACTTTGGTGTATGTATTATACTTTATGTATCTGTCTTTTAGTTGTATGTCTTCCTTTTCCTTTGCTGTTATAAAACGAAAATAAAGAATTTAAAAAAAAAAAAAAACTCCGCCACCTCGTCGCAGCCACGCCGGTACACCGACCACGTCCCGGGTGTTACCGAACTTCGCAGTAAGCTCAGCATCTCTCCAGACCAATGCTCCGCAAGGAATCGGGGAACATGGTTCCCTCTGGGTCCGCCTCCGGGGCCAGTTCGCGAAAACGATCCCACTGTAAACGAGAAAGCGCATCAGCTATATGATTCTTGCAACCAGGGAGGTGCCTGGCATGAACAGATACATTCAAGGACAAGCAGGCTAACACCACTTCGCGCATCAAGCGAGTCACCCGCAAGCATTTTGGCGAGAAATGATTAACCACGCTGACCACGGCCTCATTGTCACGCCACCACACTACCCGCCGGTCCCGCAACCGCTCAGGTCACCACTTCAGCACTACCAAAAACGGAAACAATTCCAGGAAGGTGATGTTGGAGGTCAAACCTGACTCGTGCCAGTGCTGGGGACACCGCTGCGCGCACCAAGCCCCCCCGAAGTAAACCCCAAATCCGATGCTCCCGGCCGCGTCCGTAAACAGCTCCAAATGCGCACTAGACACCTCTGCGCCCAACAAAACGGAAGTCCCATTAAACTCCTCCAAAAATTGGCTCCAAACCCGAAGATCCGCCCGCATCGGGACGGTAACTCTGATCCGGTGGTGCGGCTTCAGCACCCCGCCGTCGAAGCAGCAAGTCGCCGGGAAAAAACTCTGCCTATGGGGATCACCCGACACGCAAAATTCAGAGAGCCCAACAAGGCTTGCATTTCATGCAAGGTGATCTTAGCGGACGCAAGGACGTTAGCGACCAACGCGCGTAAACCAGCCACCTTTTCCGGGGGCAAGCGCGCGATAAGCTCCACCGAGTCGAGCTCCACGCCTAGGAATGTGAGCCTGGTCGTAGGCCCTTCCGTCTTCTCCACCGCCAATGGTACACCCAACTCCTGCGATAACTCCTGGAACCCCGCTAACAACGCCTGACACTCATCGGAATGGGCCGAACCTATGAACAGGAAATCGTCCAAGTAGTGGACCACATTCTGCAACCCAGTCTTCTGACGCAAGGCCCACTGCAAAAACGTACTAAACTTCTCAAATAAAGAACAAGAAACAGAGCAGCCCATCGGCAAACACTTATCAAAATAATAGCTCCCCAGAAAATGAAAACCCAACAACGGAAAAGAAGAAGGATGCACCAGCAGCAAGCGGAAGGCGGACTCAATATCCACCTTCGCCATCCAAGAGGACCGCCCAGCCGTCCGTACAATCTCAGACGCCCTGTCAAAAGACGCATACCGCACAGTGCAGAGCTCCCGCGGGATATGATCATTCACAGACGCACCGATTGGACAGGACAGATTATGAATGAGCCGAAACTTTCCCGGCGCCTTCTTCGGCACAATCCCCAGAGGAGAGACCACCATACCCAGAAAAGGCGGCTCCAGAAAAGGCCCCGCGATCCGGCCCAAGTGCAACTCAGCCGCCAGTTTGCTCCGCACCACGTCTACAAACCTCCGAACCGAAGGGGAATTCCTTGACCGCTTAGCCTGCACTACCCCCTGAACCGGGATAACGAAACCAAACTGGAAACCGGATCCCAACAGCTCCTGATCACGCCTCCGCGGGTATTGCTGCAGCCAAAACCGTAAGGATTCCGCCCGAACCGGAGTCGGGGCCACATCAGCCCACTCACTGGGCCTTTGGCCCTGGCCCGGCGACGCCCTCGGGCCCACGTCTACCACACTTAACGGCAGAGTGACCCCCGCTGCAGACGGAACAGAGGTGCTTGAATTTACAATCAGGAAAGGGGCAGGTGGTCCTATTGAAGCGCCAGCACACGTCGCTGCTGCACTCCACCCCCGCCGATCGAAAGGAACGGCCCCCACCCAAAGGTCCTGCCGCGCCCCCTCTCCCCCCGGAGGCCACGCCCGAACGAGCAGACATTTGAGTCAACCATAGGTTAATGTCCTGCGTGCCCCATGACAAGAGTCTATTCTCCTCCATCCTATCCCGAAACTTCTCGTCATAATTTAGCCATGCCCAACCCTCGTGCGTCTGCGAGGCTTCCAAAATAGAATCGGCATACGCCAGCAACATCCCATAATGCTCTGGCGAAGAATGCCCCCACACACTGGCCAGGCGCAAAAACGCCCGTGTCCAGTTGACCACGTTGCGCGCCACCTTCCGAAGCCGACCCGCCTTCTCGTCCTCCTTCCGCTTCTTCCGGCTCTCGCCGGACCTCTTTCTGCCCTCCAACAACCTAAAGATATCTATGTACCGGCGCTTCCGAATCTTCCTCCGCAATTTCTTCGGAATCCCTTTCCACAACTCCGGAAAAGCTACCACCGACGGGGCTCCCCCACCCGACCGAGACCCCGCCTCTTCAACCTCCGCCTTGCGACCTGAGGAAGACGAAGACGAATCCGCTGAAGAAGAGGAAGAGGAATCAGAACTACGACGCCTACGACAAGATCGACGCCGCTTCCTCCGCGACCTGCGCTCCGCACTGTCTAGGGCCAACCACCGCGACCCATCCCCACCCTGGTCCCCCGACAACTCACCTGCGGCCTGTCCATCCACCCCCGACGGCAAAGTCGCAGCTTGGTCCCTCCGGCGACACCTTCCTCGGGTTGCGGCGTCCTGGACTCCAGCCTCCAACACCTCCGCGGCACCGCTCAGCGCCGCCGCACTGCCATCCGCCGCCGGAACCAGATCTGGGCTCGCAGCGCCGAGCTGCGCCATCCCCTGCACCTGCAGAGACAAAAAAGAAAAAACAGGGGGGGCACCCACCGCAGGCCACATAGGGGACCAAGGCGCTCACCAATCAGCTGACGAAGTGCCCTGCCCCCCACTCACCCAATGGTCCCAAGGCGAAGTACCCCTCACCGGCATATAGCCCCCCAGAACAGATGGCCACACTGCAGCAGGAGGCGCCCCAGGAAAACCAGGGGCCCCGCCTACCGGCAAAGCACCGCACTGCCCCTGCACCGTTCGGCCAAAAGCATTGCCCCCCCCAGCGCCACCACCCCCCCTCCACTATACTCCCCCTGGCACCTGCCCCTAGAGCCTCCCCCCTCCCCGGCATAACAGGGCTAGCCCGCCGCCCCCCCCCCCCGTTGCGCACTCACCTTTCCCCTCGCTTTTCCCCTCTGAGCCCCCCAACAGATGCCCTCCGCTCCCCCCGAGAGCTCCCACGCCCTCGCACCAACCCCCGACCCCTCGAGACCCCCCTCCCCAAAGGCACCCCCCCACGCAACCCCCCTTCCCAAGCTGTATTCCCCACCACCCCTTCAACCCCACCTACACCCCCCCCAGCCCTAGATGGCACAGGCCGACGACATGAAGACCTGCTCAGCCCCCTCTCCCTGCCCCCTCACCCCCCACGTGGTGGCATACTTAAACACACAACTTCAATTCCCCTGCTTTATATATCCCACGTATGTGCTATGCCGTTTAGCACCAGCCCCCGCCAAGAAGGGCTAACACACACCCTCTTAGGAGCACCACCACGTGAGAGGCACTAGGCCCGCACCCCAGTCCCGCACCTAGCCCCACCCCCACCACCAAAACCCCCGCGGGCCCGCACACCCCCAGCTCACCGAGCAAAGAAGAGCACCTGCCTGCCAGCAACCGCGCCGCCGACAAACCGAACAAGACGATCAGCTGCCACAGAAACAGCAGGCCCCGAAAAAGCAGCACTCAGCAAAAAGCCGGCACTCTGCAGGTCTCCAGCGACGACTGAGCACGCGGAGACCTGCAGCAGCCCCTCAACCTGCCGCACTCCCCACCAGCCGCTCCCCCATTGGCTCCCGAGCGATCGCATTCGCCGGGAGCCAATGGTTTCAAACCATAACCTCCCCCCCCCCCGGCCCCAGGAAGCGGCCGCGCGCAGGGTCCCCGCAACGGGCCGCGTGCCCGGTTAATGCCGGCCGTCGGGACCCTGCCCGCGGCCTTGCTCATTATCGGAAGAATACCCTGTTCGCTCCTGCTGCCTTCTCCTTAACTTCCTTTGCTCCAGAATAGTAGTTTTTTGATTTTAACTTGTTTTATTTATTTACAATATGTTTTATGTGTATAACCATTTTAAAGTTTTTAGTCATGGTTGTCTAGTTGAAGTTTGCCCATCAACATCCACTATTTATAATGATCTATGTATGTTGGTTTCTTTGCTTGTCACACCTATATGTTGTTTTTACTGATGTTAGATTGGAATGTCTCCAATAATATTATCAGAATGTGTTTGTTGTCTATTTAGCTAAGAAGCTCTAATAGTAACCAAAAGCACAACATTCACTCCCCCTCACATATTATATTACAGAATAACGATATCAAACTAAAATCTGAAATACGTTACTTAGGCGTTATACTTGACAAACACCTCAGCATGGACACACATGTAAGTAATATAGCAAAAAAAGTATATTTTAAACTGAAAATATTAAAGCAACTCCGCCCCCTAATGCACCTACAGGATTTTCAACGAGTCATACAAGCAATTATAACCCCCCATTTCGACTTTGCAAATCAAATCCTACTTGGAGTAACAAAGCAAGCCTTAAAAAAACTTCAATTAGCTCAAAACGCAGCAGCAAGGACCATTACGAAGGCCCCACCTTTCCAACATATAACCCCGATTTTAGAATATTTACACTGGCTCCCGATTCAAAGCAGAATAGAATACAAATCCCTCTTAACCACCTACAAAGCCATAACTAAAACGGCACCCCTGACCATAAATAATCTCATCAAAACAGAACCCACCCATAATCTCCAAAGGAGGGACCAGTTAAATAAACTAACAACACCAAAAGAATTCATTAGGGCCAAAAATCCACAAACAAGAAAGCCTTCTCCCATGCAGCTCCCATCTTGTGGAACACAATCCCAATAGAATTAAGACAATTACCTGAAATCATGGAGTTTAGGAAAAAACTTAAAACACACTTATTTAAAATGCACTACGGATCCGTAACGAACTCACCCCTCACCTCTCAACTAGATAAAGGATAATCATATGCCTGATAATACAGTGTTCAACAAAGGATTGAAGTACTGTACCCCTAAAACTATGTATTGAAGACAAATAACTCTGTATATAGTTTAATCCTGTTTCATTTGTACATAGTTAACTAATTGTTAATTGTTAAATGTTACCTGTAATACCCAAGTTACAATTTGTTATATGTAAAAACAGCTTGTACTGTTTATTGTTGTTCTATGGGAACCGCATCTGATCAATGGAAGGAGCGGTATATAAAAAATCTGTTAATTAATTAATTAATTAATTAATTTAGCGTTCCATCACATACTTTTTATGTTTTATCATTTGTTTTAATCTTAATATGAAATTTGAATTGTTTTATTAGTTATTATATATTTTTTAATATATATTATGGTCTTATCTGTTCTTTTACCTTTTTTAATATGTTGTTATTTAATATTTATGTTTCTATGTTTGTAGTATTTGTCCTAATCAACCCCTGACGAAGGTTACGAAACACGGCCTGTGTCGGGTTGCCATAGGTTCTGTGAGTTTCAATAAACTGTCTTCCACATATCTCACATCTTGGACTGTGTTTCTCATCTCTACCACCTCCACTGGTAGACTATTCCACGGATCCACTACTCTTCCGTGTGCATGGGATGAGGGTGAAGGGGGATAGATTCAGGAGTGATATGTGGAAATATTTCTTTATGGAAAGAGTAGTGGATCCATGGAATAGTCTCCCAGTGGAGGTGGTAGAGATGAGGACAATATCACCTCTATCTCTACTTCTGCGAAGGACCCTAAATATTCATGTCCCTGCTGCAAACCTTCATAACATGGAACCAGCCAACCAGTGAAAACCCTGTAGAACTCCGCCGGTTAACCATCAGGGCCCAGAGTCTAATGAGCTGATAAGGATTTTATAGCTTCCTCTATTCCCTGCAAACTAAATGGTGCCTACAGCTGTTGATTGTGCATATCACTCACTTTTCCAAGAGTCAATGTGCTCAGAAACTTCCAAAATATTTCCTAATCTGGGGAAACCTCAGAAGTATATAGCTGTATATAAAATTCCTGGAATTTTGACAAGATCTCCTTATCCTGCAGAAAATGTTCCCTACCCTCAGTTTGAATCCTGCCTTCTATTCTTTCTTGCCTACACATAGCATACAAGCAACTGACTTGGTTTATTACCTTCTTCATAAAAGTGGGCACTCTGCCTAAACAGAGCTACAACCGCTTGCTGGCTTAGAATAAGATTATATGAACATATTTCAATTTACAGAGTTGCAGCAGGAGCACACCATCCCAAGTTTGCATATGCTGTTTCTCCAACAATTCTATTCACTTCTTGACATCTCCAAAGTTTTGCCTATTACGTTTCCCTTGTGCAACAACAAATGAAATGATTTCAACCATCAAAGCAGCTTTATACACATCCCACCATATTGCCCTAAAGATATCAGTTACTTTATTCTCCTCGAAATACCCCTCACTAATCCCTTTCAGTTTCTCACAAAATTGTGCATTAGCCACCAAGCTAATATTCAAATGCCACTGATGCTGATCTCGCAAAGCTGCATCTGGACCATGACCTTCACAGTAATACCAGCATGATCTGAAACAAGAATGTGCGATGTCAGCTGACACCATGCAGGGCTACAGACAGACATTAAAAAAAAAATCAATCCTGAAGTAAGAGCCATGCAGGCTGGAATAGAAGGCATATTCTCTTCCCATAGGATGTAGCAGTCACCATGGGTTCACAAGACCCAGTTCTGCCATCATAGAACAGACCAATTTTCCAAGCTCTGGGAAGGCTGTACCCAGCATCTGAGGAGCAATCTAACACCAAATCTAAGAGCATATTAAAATCACCCCTTAGCATTAAGGGTCTCAAAACTTCCTGAAGGCAGTCAGCCAAAGTCTGAAAAAGTCTCGGGTCATTTCTGTTAGGAGTATAAAGATTATAAAGGGAAAATTCTTCCACTCCCCTACCCCCACTATCACCCTGGCCCATCTAGCCTCAGTGTCAGTGGCCTGGGATTAGACAACCAGTGACAACGTCCTTTTAAAAAGGACAGTGCAACTGCATTCCTCCTACCTATGGACACCAAGAAAGCCCCCCACCTCATATTTAGTAGCCAGCTTCAATGTCTCCTTACGATGCAAGCGAGTTTCTTGCCAAAAAATACAATCAGGATGATCTTTTTGAGCATAAGTAAGAAGTTTTTTCCTTTTAATGGGATCATTGAATCCTTTAACATTTGCACATTGTGGAAGAGCCCAACCCCACCCATTCATACCCCCCTTTCTATCCCACCCTCCTTCTACCCCAATCAACCTTAACAAAACCATAGTTCTCAATCATACAGCCAAGGCAAACATCAAAACACCATAACAAAAACCGACCAAAGACTCCCACCTTGTGCACCACCGAACCATCCACACTCTCACCAAGAACCAAGCAACCCATCCCACCAAGGCACACAACTAACACACCCCTTCCAGAAAGCACACAGCTTCCTCAAGCAAAGAGGTTATACAACATCCAACCCAGCCAAGACTGGGAAACAAATGAAAATAAAAATGTCCTGGGACAAAATATTCATTTGAGACGGCTATGCACCTCTAAAGGTACATAGCCTTTGCCGATGAACTTTAACCCAAGATATTCAATCTGGGGCGATATCCAACCACCAGCATTGAATATCTGGGATTGCTGCACAACTGCAAAAACAGCGGCGGCAGCAGCAGCAGCAGAAGCTGGGTTTTTTAAAAGTTTAATTTTCCCGGGGGGGGGAGGGAGGGAGGGAGCAGGACTTGATGGGGGGGAGAGCAGAACTTGATGGGGGGGAGTAGGACTGGGGGGGGAGTGCAGGACTTGATGGGGGGGGAGAGCAGGACTTGATGGGGGGAGCAGGACTGGGGGGGGGAGCAGGACTTGATGGGGGGGGAGCAGGACTGGGGGGGGAGCAGGACTTGATGGGGGGAGAGCAGGACTTGATGGGGGGGAGCAGGACTGGGGGGGGAGAGCAGGACTTGATGGGGGGGAGCAGGACGGGGGGGGAGCAGGACGGGGGGGAGCAGGACTTGATGGGGGGGGAGCAGGACTTGATGGGGGGGGAGAGCAGGACTGGGGGGGGAGAGCAGGACTGGGGGGGGAGCAGGACGGGGGTGGAGCAGGACTTGATGTGTGGCTGGGGGGGGGAGCAGGACTTGATGTGTGGCTGGGGGGGGTAGTACTGAAAATGGGGTGATGGGGGTTAGGACTGGTAATGGACAGATGGGGGTTAGGACTGGAGGTGGTCTGATTAGGGGGCTAAGACTGAAATGGGGTTATGGGGGGGCTAAGAATGAAGATAGGGCGATGGAAGGGTTAGGCCTGGAAGTGGGCTGTTGGGGGGCTTAGGACCGATAATGGGCTAGGGGGGGGCTAGAACTGGTAATGGACTGGGGGGGGGTGCTATGACTGGAAATGGGCCGAGTAGAAGGGGGAGCTTGAACTGCAAATAGCTGATGGGGACAGGGTCTTGGAATGGTAATGGGCTGAGTGGAAGGGGGCTTGGAATGGAAATGGGCTGATGGGGCGGGGGGCTTGGAAAGGAAATGGGCTGTGAGGGGAGGGAGCTAGGACTGGAAATGGGCTGATGATGCGGGGACTAGAAGGGAGCGGATGCTGGGTGGGGCAGGAGCTAGAAGGGAGTTGATGTTGGGGGACGATTAGAATGGGATGGGGCTGGGAGAGTGAAATGGAGAGGGGAAATATATTTTGTGTGGGAGGGAAGAAAAATCTACAATTGGCCGGGTATTGGGAGAGTAAGTGGGGATTGAGGATGGAGGGGTAAAATTTGAGTGGATGAAATAGGAATGAGGAAAGAGCAAAAGGAGAATGATTAGTATGTTAAAGCAGATGTAGAGAGAATGGAAAAAAACTAGGAAAGAAGAAAGGACAAATGGACAGCAGACGATGGAGAGTTAGCAGAAGACACAAAGAAACCAGAAGAAAGTGAATGGAACAATTGCAACTGAAAAAAAATGCACAAAAGGTAGAAAAATATCTCTTTATTTTGAATTTATTAACTGAAATATGTCAGCTCTTGGAAATGTGCATCTTTAACGTCTGCACTTTATTTAATACAAGAGGAAATCAATGTATAGTTTTATTTCTACAGTGTTGTACATTCTAAGTTTGGCTTTTGGGGTTCCCAGTTTAATTGTCTTCCTGTTTCTAAATTGTGATTCCTTGTTTGGTGATGGTGTATGTTCTGCATGTGTAACTGAGCTGAGGTATTCTGTTTATGTAATTCCTATTTGACATTGCCACTTGTTCTCTTTCCCGAGTAGGTCATGTATTGTTATTCTCTGAAATGTGTTGATTTAATATTTGCAGTGTTGCCTTTTGATAGTTAGGGTATGGTGCTTTGTGAGTCCTGGTAGTGCTGTTAGGACACGGCAGGTTTGCTATGGGTTCTAAATGAGCAGTGTTTCTAGTAGTTCCTAATGTGCCTGGCGGTTGGCACTGGTTTATAGTAATGTAGAAATCTTTTAGTCTTTCTTTATCCATACACTCATTAAGAGGCATGTTTACTAAAAGTTAGTGTATGGTAACATTATGCAAATATTTATGCAAATGATGCCCTTATGCAAATGATGCCCTTATGCAAATGAGGCCTGCGTCTTGTGCGGCCCCCGGGTTACTCTACAAGTCCTCATTTGGCCCTCAAAGCAATTTGAGTTTGAGACCCCTGGTGTAAAGGGACCACATGTGCCTCTCTCCACTCCTGACTCCAATGAGGCATTGAAAAGGTCAGTCAGTGGGGATGCTAGAATGTCCCCAGTTCCCTCAGTATTCTCGGGTGTCTCATCGCTTTGTCTACTTTAAGTTTAGCTAGTTTCTCATGAACACAGTCTTCTGAAAATTGTTCCGGATGCCTCTCACTTCTGTTCCTGTTTGTGGATGTTTTCTGAGGTCCTGCTCCTAATTCTTCCTCTGTGAACACAAAGCAGAAATATTAGTTAAGCAATTCAGCTTTATCCTCAACAGCTTCTACATAGTCCTCCCTTTCACCGTTGAGTCTGATAATATCCCTTTTGTAGCTCCTCTTCTCACTAATACCTGAAAAATGTCTTATCCCCCCTTTTTATTGCATTGGCTATTTCCTCCTCTTTTTGAATCTTTGCTTTCCTGACTACTTTGCTAGCTTCTCTTAAGTTTTTCCAAATATAGATGCCTGGCTTCCACTCTCTGTGATCTCTTCTATTTCATGAAGGCCTCCCTCTTTTTCTTCACCTTTTCAGCTACTTCTTTTGAAAACCATAGTGGTCTCCTTTTCCTTTTACCTTTATTTACCATTTTAACAAAAAGTTTGGTTGCCCTTAAAATATCCTCTTTCAGCTTTGCCCACTGTTTTTTCTACATCCCCCAGCTGTTCTCATCTCACTAACGATTTCCTGAGGTATTGGCCCATCTTGGTAAAGTTAGTTTTCCTAAAGTCTAAGATCCTCGCGTTTGAATGGATTTGAGCAGCTCTAGTCCTAATACTGAACCACACCATCCGGTGATCACTGGATGCAAAATGATTTCCCACTATAATATTAGGAACACTTTCAGCATTGGTAAGCACCAAGTCCAGTATGGCCCCTTCACTTGTGGGTTCTGTTACCAGTTGCCTGAATAATTCTCCCTGTAGAGAATCGATGATCTCCTTACTTCTAGATGGCACTGCAGCAGGGATGTGCCAAACATCTGGTATATTGAAATCCCCTATCAGTAGCACTTCCCCTTTCCTGACAATGCTGCATATGTTTTCAATTAACTCTCCGTCCATTTCTTCTTCCTATGAGGGATGTCTGTATATCATAACAATACAAATAGATTTCTCTTTCCCTCTTTCTAGATTAACCCACAGTACCTCCTCTCTCCCTTTTAAGCCCTGTATTTCCATAGCTTTAATATTATTTTTTATATATAATGCACTCCTCCTCCCCTTCTTCCTACCCTGTCCTTTCTGACTAGAGTATAGCCTGGTATAGTTACATCCCAATTATGGTTGTCCGTGAACTCTCTCTGTTACTGCCGATAAATCCAAGTCAACCTCTCCCATTAAACCCTCAACATCTGGGATCTTATTTCCCATGCTACTGGCATTTATAGACACTGCTTTCCATATGTTGCCCCTTTTTACCCATTTCAATAAAGGGTTATTTTCTGCCTGTTATGAGGGTCACCTGTCTTCGTTAGTGGTTCCCACATACTCAAAAGCTGCTTCCATCTGGTGGCAGTCATTTTACTAAAATCTGGAAAGAATAGAGTCTTACTCTCTAACTTTACTGGAGCGTTCAAATGAGCCTTTTGTAGGATATTCATTGCTTGAGAATACCAGAGTTGATGTATCAGAAAAGGCCAGGGAAATCTGGACTTTCCCATCCGATTTGAAGGAACACTATGGGCTTGTTCAATTTTAAAGGGTCATAGACCACTGGATCTGGGCCCTCCATAGCTTTGGGAATATCCAGAAGCTTCTCTGCTGTACCATCTGGGACTCCACCACATCTACCTGGGATTCAATGAAGGTAAGTCTCTCTCTAAATGCAGACATTTTTTGCCACACTTCTAGCAAAGTGCCCCAATTCTCTGTGAGAATATCTTAACTGGTGGATCTCCTGCATCAAAGCCTGCATGGAGATATCTCCTTTCTCTGCCACCATCTTTGCAAGGGTTGGGGGAGGGAGAATCATGAACATAAGAACATAAGAACATAAGATATGCCATACTGGGTCAGACCAAGGTCCATCAAGCCCAGTATTCTGTTTCCAACAGTGGCCAATCTAGGTCATATGTACCTAGCAGTTTCCCCAAGAGACACAAGTTCCACAATGCTTGTACTGGGTCAAGCATTGATATCTTCGGTCACTTCTTAATAATGGTTTATGGACCTTTCCTCCAGGAACTTATCCAAACCTTTTTTAAACCCAGCTACACTAACAGCCTTTACTACATCCTCCGGTAACAAATTCCAGAGTTTGATTACACGTTGAGTGAAAAAATATTTTCTTTTATTAGTCTTAAATAGTTTACCCTGTAGCTTCATTGCATGTCCCCTAGTCTTTCTATATTCTGATAAGGTAAACAATCGATCTACGTTTACCCGTTCCACTCCGTTTATTAATTTATAGACTTCTATCATATCTCCCCTCAGCCGTCTCTTTTCCAGGTTAAAGAGCCCTAACCTTTTTAGCCTTTCTTCATAGGAGTATCCTTCCATCCCCTTTACCATTTTGGTGGCTCTTCTCTGTACCTTTTCTAAAATCGCTATATCCTTTTTAAGATATGGCGACCAGAATTGCACACAATATTCAAGGCTTCCTCATCAGCATTGATGAGTTTCATGGAAACTCTCTAACCGATGCCTGTTGCAACCGCCAACCCTTAGGAGGTACACAAGATTCCAAAAGAGGATCTTCCATGGAGCTCCTCCACTATGCAACCATCTTCACTGAGCTCACCATTTCCCCCTGTTGTTGCCTTTCTGAGGGTTGCCCAGTAGCAATAGCGTTGAGTTCAAAGCACAATTACAGCATAAGGCACGCTTGCCCTAGAATTCTTACAGTCCCTGCCATGCCTTGTTCTGTCCTCCAAGAGTTTTGGGCAAGTGCCTCAGGGCCTGTCAGAACCTAAGGCATTCAGGTCCTATACTGGGCTTTTATTTGAACTCAGTGCTAGTGCTGTAGGGAAGTCATGGAAAAGGCAGGGGTAGGCTTAGATTGAGGCATAGCATCAAAATTTAATACTGGAGACAATTGTCTATGTTGCCATTGCCTAAATCTGGGCCTACTTTGGGTATCTGAATTTGAACAGTAGTATATGCTGCCTTAAGCATCATTTGGAAAAGCAGACAAAAAATTCAGATGCCACAGTCAGACACAGTAAATAAAACAATAAAAGTTGGGGGAGGGGCATACTCAAAGGGATCAGCACAGTTAGCAGACCTGCTAGCCTCGTAAATCCCAATGAGTGGGGTATTCAGCAGCACATACCCGTTTTGTGCCACTGAATATCCCTTCCTAAAACTACTGAATGCACTGAAGCTAACTGCTCAGCCTAAGAGAGTTCTAGGGGCAAAGCAGGGGCAGCACTTAATGTTAGCTGGTCGGTGATAATACCGAGACACTTGCTGGTTAGTTCTAAGTGGCTAAGATTATGCCAAATAAAGCTGGCCTAACATTAGATGGGTTAGCTGTTCAGCCAGAAACTGTATATAGCTGCTGACTGTATAGCTAATTCGCCTGTCCAGCCAAACTAGATATTCAAAAACAGTGGCTGGATATAGCCCCAACTGAATATCCAAGTTTAATTTATAACGGCAACTGCTTTACTTGCACTGGTCGCTGCTGTTGAATATGCCTCCTAGATGGTTAGCCTTCCAAATAATCTAGAAGGCAGCTTAGAGTACTGTTAGCATTCAAGTATAAGTCCCTTCTCTAAAGAACTTGCAACCTAAATGGCAATCTAACACAACAGGAGTTCTTTAGCTAAGACCAC
The DNA here is from genome assembly GCA_033557465.1 of Ichthyophis bannanicus. NCBI lineage: Eukaryota > Metazoa > Chordata > Amphibia > Gymnophiona > Ichthyophiidae > Ichthyophis > Ichthyophis bannanicus. The sequence continues at coordinate 371,090,875 of CM066035.1, forward strand.
AAGAAGGGTCAGTGGAGGAGGATGGATATGAATGCTGGCTTTCTTGAATTTAAGCCCATTGCTCTAACCACTAGACACCCTCCCTCCTTACAAATAGACAAATTCACAGGGAAAAATTATCCGGTTCTCCAACAATATTTAGATTTATTATAACCACTTTTCTAAATGGCTGACAAACATCTTGAGATATTTAACAACATTTACAAGCACACAAGATGCACAATAAGAAGTCAAGTATTTATCACATACTGTCTCACCTTCCTGCACGTGGCAATACAATTCTGCTAACTCAAACTTTATCACAGAGTAGCTGTGCATAAATTATTCTTATTAAATATGGTACTAATAGTGTTTTTAATTTGGACAAACGTTTTCCTCTGGCTTCCATATGCTGATACCCTCTGTTGAACAGGCCCCTTAGTCTCAAACAGGTGATTCTTTGATCCTGCACTAATGTGGCAGCCTTTCCTCCTTCCTAGTGCCTATAATTTCTCTGTGACCATATGTGCTATTCCTTTGTAGATTGTATGCCTGCCTATATTCCCTGGCGTGTGCTGTTCTCTTTTAAATGAAAAGTGCTCACAAGTTATTAAGAGGGTTGAGATGGGCTGAATAAATGAAATAACAGCCATAAATACAAAGTGCGCTAGATGGAAAGTGACCTGAAAGAATTGCAAATGGGATATGAAAAATGATATTTTACATTTAAAGATAATAAAAACACAAGAAGAAATGTAAGAATTTATTGTAGAACTAAAAACAATAGAGATCCCGATACTAGCTAACATAATATGAAAACAGATTTCATTAAAAGAACATCTCTGCGTATATGAAAAGAAAATACATTTAGGGGAATGTTTACTAAAGCTTGCTACCAGGGTATTTGTGCCATGCTAAAATGTTGTATGGGGCAACATGCTAAAAAGCTGGTGCTACTCTTTCAGCATGTTTCAGGGCGGAAAATGGGCAGGATGGTAATGTTCCCACCACGGTGTAGCTAGCATGGCTATTTGTAGCCTGTGTTACCTGTGCTCAGGGCAAGTACTGTGGGTGTTTTAGCACAGTAAATAGCAGTAAATGGTAGGAGGATGGCTGTACCGATCCCTCTGCAGGAGCATAAGAACATAAGATATGCCATACGGGTCAGACCAAAGGTTCATCAAAACCAGTATCCTGTTTCCAACAGTGGCAAGTCCAGGTCACAATTACTGTACCTGTCAGATTCTCAAAAAGGTATACAGATTCCGCGTTGTTATCCTGGGGGAGATTTCCCTGGTTCTCTTTAATAATGCTTTATGGACTTTTCTTCCAAGAACTCATCCAAACCTTTTTTTTAAATCCAGCTACACTAACCGTTTTTACTACATCCTCCGTTAACGAATTCCAGTTTGATTGTGCGTTGCTAGCATGGGGTTTAGCAAGCATGCCCCTAATGAATGGAACAAATATGCAATAGGTTTAATTACTTTTTTGTTTTATGGTGCATGTAGATGTAAGTTTAACAACATAATCCTATCCTGATTTAACAGATAAAATAATTCAGCATAAAAATAGTGCCTTTGATTTCCAGGAAATTTGAACTACAAAATGTTCAATTCCAAACAGCTTTATACAAGTGTAGTTTAAAGTATCATATCAGATAGTTCAGGATCTTTCTAGGGAATCAGTCCAACTTCTTCCAACATTCCATATGTTGTGAACACTCCAGCACAATTTACTTGACTAACAAGCCATAATGGATCTGCAAAATAAGTCATAGTAACATACTGTAGTAACATAGTATATGGCGGCAGATAAAGACCAGCATGGTCCATCTAGTCTGCCCAGCAAGGCGGCAAGAGTAGGTGCATTTGCCACTCCGTGCAGGACACTTCCCCCCATGCCTTTGTTTAGGGGTGTACCCACCGCTCCATGTAGGTCACCCCTATTTGTTCAGGTATAAGAGATATAGTTATGCTTATTTTGATTTTATCCTGTTACTATAAAGGGATCCACTATGTCTGTCCCATTCCATTTTGAATTCTGTCACTGTGCTTGCCCCCACCACTTCAATCAGGAGGACATTCCAAGCATCCACCACCCTTTCAGTGAAAAAGTATTTCTTGGCGCTGCCTTTCAGTTTACACCCTTGCAATTTCATGTTATGCCCTCTAGTTTTACAGCTTCCCTGTCTTTGGAAGAGGTTTGTTTGTCCATTAATGCTCTAAGTAGTTAAAGGTCTGAATCATATCTCCACTGTCCCTCCTCTCCTCCAGAGTGTACATATTTAGGTCTTCAAGTCTCTTCTCATAAGTCTTATGACGCAGGCTCCAAATCATTTTGGTCACCTTCCTCTGAACCACTTCCAGCCTCTTTATCTCCTTTGCGAGATACGGTCTCCAAAACTGAACACAATATTCCAAGTGAGGCCTCACCAGCGACTTGTACAGTGGCATTAGTACCTCTTCCTTTCTGCTGGTAATTCCTCTCTGTGTGCAACCCAGCATCCTTCTGGCTTTTGCCACCACCTTGTCACACTGTTTCACCACTTTGAGATCATCAGAAACAATCACACTGAGGTCTTTCTCCTGGTCCGTGCATAATCTCTCACCCCCATCACATACAATTCCCTTGGATTTCTGCTTCCCAAGTGCATGACACTGCACTTCTTCACATTAAATCTTAACTGTCAAGCATTAGACCATTCTTCCAGCTTTTGGAGATCTTTCCTCAGGTTCTCCACTCCCTGAGGGGAGTCCACCCTGTTGCAAATTTTGGTGTCATCTGCAAAAAGACAGACTTTTCCATTCAGCCCTTCGGCAATATCACTTACGAATATATTGAACAGTACCGGTCCCAAGAATGAACCCTGGGGCACACCGCTAATCACCTTTCTTTCATCCGAGTGGGTTCCGTTTACCATCACCCACTGTTGTCTGTCAGTCAACCAATTTATGATCCAGTTCACTATCTTGGGACCCATCCTCAAGCTGTTGAGTTTATTGATAAGTCTATGAGGAACAGTATCAAAGGCTTTGCTGAAATCTAGGTAGATCACATCCATCGCATGCCCTTGATCTAGTTCTCTGGTCACCCAGTCAAAGAACTTAATCAGATTTGTTTGGCAAGATCATCCTTTGGTAAAACCATGTTGCATCGGATCATGCAACCTGTTGGTTTCGAGGAAGTCCACTATTCGCTCTTTCAGGAGCACCTCCATTACTTTTCCCGGCACAAAGGTAAGGCTTAATGGCCTGTGGTTTGTCATTTCTTCCCTATTATCACTTTTGTGGAGAGGTAGAACATCAGCCCTGTCTCCAAGGATCTATTAAAAACATCCTGTAAAGGCCCTGCAAGAACTTCTCTGAGCTCTTTCGGTATCCTGGGGTGTATCCCATCTGGTCCCATAGACTTGTCCACTTTCAGTTTTGCAAGCTGTTTTGCAGATTGCTGAGAAAAAGATATTGGACCCGATATTCAGGGAAGATGACTTGTACAATTACAGCGCCTAACCATCTCCACTGAACAGTAAACCCAGATATTCAATGCTGGCATGGAAGCTAACCAGTTAGCTACATTGGGTAAAGATAGGAGTGGGAAAAGCTGGCCTATATTTACCCATGGGTCATTAATCGGGAGGCCATTCAATATCACTGCTGCCCAGTTAGCAACTGGTGCCACCTCCGCTCTGTTCCAGAACACCCATCACATGCCTCAATGCTAAACGGTTAGCATCCGAGGGTGTAGCAGTGGAACCCAAGGATATCCAGCAACACTAATCATATTAGTGCTGCAGAATATCCCACTAAGTGGCATTTACATGGTTTAGAGATCTGTAAACTGTGTAAATGCCTTTGAATAGCCCCCTCATTTTTCTCAAAAATCCCCTTTTGTTGGTCATGTCTGGTTGTTCGGGAACAGAGCTGCAGGTCTAATCTTAGACCCAAAGCAAAGCCCTTTTAAATTTGCTTAGGTTATACTTAGAGCCACAACGCAGCTCAAGGTCTGTGATCGAGGTCCTTGCACGAGCTCCAGTTGAAAGCCTGCCAGAACATTTTTGTCTTAAAAGTGCAGAAAAGTAACATAAGGAAGCAGCACCAAAAATATTTTCCTGGAAGGCTCTGGTTCATGCGCAGTAGCTGAGAGTGTGGGGTTTAGCACAGGGCTGAGGAGGTGTCTTTGGCCTATGGTATCAGGGAGCAAACAGCCAAAGGGTGCATATGCTAAAACCACCACACTACCCAAGCAGCATGCAGATAGGGGGTAAAGAGGTGCACTAACAATGCTTTCTTTTTTTTTTTTTTAAATCTTTTTAATATTAAGGCACGAGACAGGCAATCATACATAGCACATAGTTGCCAACAGAACAGTCTATAAAAACAATCCCAATGAGCAAACAACAATACAATGTTTTTACTTTCCCCAAACACCCGACCTTCCCCCTCTCCCTCAGACTGGAACATTCACAACCCCAAGAACGTAGTCCAGATTAGTGAACCTTAAATATATTATAATAAAAAGAAATGAAAGGTCAGAGTATTCAGAGGTATCACACACATCTCCTATCCCCGTTATGTGCATTCACTCCAAAACCCCTTAAACTCAACCATGAGGTGAGAGAATTATTCATCCTTTAAATGAAAAAGCTCCTCCAACAGTAGAAAGGGAGAGAAAAAAACCACAAAACTGTATAGGGGTAGATTCCAGATGGTGTTTAGTGGGGATGGACGTCCAGTTCAGACGTCCATCCCTGCTAAGTACTGGGGTGCTCATCCTGTAGACAGAGCTCCCCGCACATACAGGCAAGTTGTAAGGGGGTGCTCTGTCGGTGGGCAGGAGGGGAGGAGGAGCGAGGGCAGGGAGTGGGCGGGAACCTGACCTCGGACATACAGGGCCAATTCAGAGGTCGACCCTGTATGTCCAGGGTCGGCCCTTTGTATGGGGTACTTATTCCACCTTCGAGGTGGAATAAGTCCCCCTAGACATTTGACTGAAACGATAAAGCAGTATAAAAACACCTGCTAAATAATGAAGGAGAATGCCGGGCATGAAAAGCGAGGTGAGGTGGTGCAGGCGGTTCCCCGCACCCCGACCCTGCCCACAGTATGCTCAATCAGGGGTTGGGCTGCAGGGAAAGAAGATTTTGATGATCAACTGGAGATTGCAGCTCCTGCATGGAGTCACAGTGGCATGGCAACAGGACACCATGCCACTGCTGGTGCCTGGCTGTAGTCTGGCTTGGCTAGCCAGGTAAGTGTAGGGATGTCTGGGGTGCATGAATCAGGGCATGTCCTGGACTTCCCGTCCTTATCCTGCGATTCTGCTCCCACAGGGCCCATCTAGCCCCCATGGGAGCAGAAGCAGGTGCATCCCCAGGCCACCCGGATGTCTAGACATCCAGAAGGCCTGGGGACACACATGTCTGAATTGGCCTCATAGTGTTTTCTCCAATTTCCTCCTATAGGTCATGTAGGGGAGTCCAAATGTTCATAACATTCAGTGTTTTTTCTCTCACCAAAACTCTCAACTTTTCCACAACACAAATCTCATCCACCTATGATAGCCATTTATTTTTTGAAGGCAGCATGTAGTCCTTTCAATGCCTAGCTATTAAACACCACATCAATAGTAAGCATCAAGTAAAATGTGCTTCATGTTTTGAAAGGATGCAACCATCCTCTCCCCCCAACACCAGCACCTCACAAGAGAATGACACCTCAATCTGTATGATCTCACTTAAAGTCTGGTGCACCTCTCTCCAGTAATCTATAAAGGGACAATTCCATCACATGTGATCAACGTCCCCAGGCATCCCAACACAGCAGGGCGGCCGGTGTCCCTGCTAACTGTGCTTTTGTTCCAAACTACCTGCTGTACTTTAGTACACATATCCCTCTATTTATTATAGCATAAAAACTACAAATTTTGCCAAGCCACCTTTAGAATTCTATCTCCTTCCATCATGTTTGACTAGGGTTACCAACTTTTTCACCGAGAAAAACCCGACACCTGTGGCTCGCCATGCTCCACCCATTCTCCGCCCCTAGTCCCACCCCTGCCCCGCCCCCAGCCCCACCCACAAAAATTACAGAGGATACGTGTAGGCTAACTTTCTTGGTCAGATAATAATTAAACTGGGAACCCCAAAATCCAAACATGAAATGTACAACACTGGAGAAATAAAACTATAAAGTAATTTCCTCTTGCACTAAACAAAAACGCAAAGATGTTATCAATACACACTTCCCAGACCAAACATATTCCAGCTAATAAATTCAAAATAAAAAGTATTTTTCTACCTTCTGTTTGGGCGTTTTATTTTTCAGTTGCAATTGCTCCAGTCACTTTCTTCTGGTTTCTTCGTGTCTTCTGCGAGCTATCCATTTGTCCTTTCTTCTCTTTTAGACGTTTTCCATTCTCTCTCTATTTCTGCTTTAACATACTGATTGTTTCCCTTTTGCTCTTTCCCCCAATTCTTTCCTTATTCCTTTATCATCCATTTAAATTTCACCCTTCCATTCTCAAGCCCCTCACTCTCCCAATACCCAGCCCATCATAGACTTTTCTTCCACACAAAATATTTTTTCCCCTCTCCACTCATTCCCCATCTATTCTAGTCCTCCCCCAAAATCAGTTCCCTTATAGTTCTAGACCCACCCAGCATCCACTCCCTTCTAATCCCATTCTCCCATGCCCCACATCAGCCCATTTCCAGTACTATTCCAGCTCTTCATCAGCCCATTTCCAGTGCTAGCCCTCACATCACAGACCATTTCCAGTCCTAGCCCCCCCCCCATCACAGCCCATTTCCAGTCCAAGTCCCCCATCACAGCCTATTTCCAGTCCTAGGCCCCCCGCACCATCACAGCCCATTTGCAGTCCTAACCACCCCCCCCCACCATCACAGTCCATTGGCAGTCCTAGCCCCCCTAATCACAGCCTATTTCCAGTCCAAGTTCCCCCTCCCTCCACCATAGCCCATTTCCAGTCCAAGTTCCCCCCCCCATAGCCCTTTTCCAGTCCAGGTCCCCCCCCTCCTCATCACAACCCATTTCCAGTCCATGTTCCCCCCCCCATAGCCCTTTTCCAGTCCAGGTCCCCTCCCATCACAGCTCATTTCTTTCCAGTCCAAGTCCCCCCCCCCCATAGCCCTTTTCCGGTCCAGGTCCCCCTCCCCATCAAAACCCATTTCCAATCCATGTCCCCCCCCCACATAGCCCTTTTACAGTACAGGTCCCCCTCCCCATCACAGCCCATTTCTTTCCAGTCCAATGCCCCCCCCCCATAGCCCTTTTCCAGTCCAGGTCCCCACCCCTTCAAAACCCTTTTCCTGTCCAAGTCCCCCTTATCACAGCCTATTTCATGTCCTTGTTCCCCCTCCCTCCACCATAGCCCATTTCCAGTCCAAGTTCCCCCCCCATAGCCCTCTTCCAGTCCAAGTTCCCCCCCCCCCAGCCCTTTTCCAGTCCAGGTCCCCCTCCCCATCAAAACCCATTTCCAGTCCATGCCCCCCCCATAGCCCTTTTACAGTCCAGGTCCCCTCCCCTCACAGCTCCTTTCTTTCCAGTCCAAGTCCCCCCCCCCCCCCTAGCCCTTTTCCGGTCCAGGTCCCCCCCCCCCATGACAACCCTTTTCCAGTCTAATTCCCCCCTCCTAGCCCTTTTCCAGTCCTGGCCCCCTCCCCCCATCACAGCCCAGGCAGTCCTTGGCCTCCCCCCCCAAAACCGCGGCTGTCTGAGGCTTTAGAGGGAGCCGGGAAGCCCGCGCGTGGCCCCGGCTCCCTCTGAACAGCCGCCAGCATGAAGAGCCTTTTCCTTCACGCTGGCGGCTGTTCCTGTTAAGTCGCGAATGCTGGGAAAGGTTAAAGGGCATTGCCTTTAACCTTTCCCACCAATCGCGGCTTCACAGGAACAGCCGCCAGCGTGAAGGTAAAGGCTCTTCACGCTGGCGGCTGTTCAGAGGGAGCCGGGGCCTTGCGCAGGCTTCCCCGGCTCCCTCTGAAGCCCTCCGGGTTGGGAGAAAAGCCGTTTTTTTTGCTCTGGCCGCTCCCGATCTTGCGGCCAGAGCAAAAAAAACGGCTTTTCAAGGGCCGGTTTTGCCTCTGCGCCGGCAGCCGGCCTGGCCATGGAAAAACCGGCCAGGCCGGCTGAAAACCGGCCAGTTGGCAACCCTATGTTTGACCCTGAATAACTTGCCTAACTTTTTTGTGCTATGTAGAGGCCTACCAATTAAAACCAAAAGATAAAATTTCTCATGTTCAGAATCCATAGTATTTATTTTAAACAGCCTACCATTTTTTTGAGTCAGTAACATAAAAATGTTCAATTAAAATCATGCATATATAGCAAAAGGTTAGGCAACTTGCATCAGGGCAATCTGGAACCTCAAAAGTATAGAATAGAAAGGGGGAAATTAGGACTTTCATTTGAAGAGTAAATGAATATGATTGCATAAATATGTTCTCTGCATTCCTTTATCTCTGATAAGCAATCATGAGAAAAATCTTGTTTAATAGTAAGATTTAATAGTAAGATATAAAAAATAGTTGTTTTAATTTTATCTCAACAAATAAAGATTGGTGACCTTCACGGAGCGGCGGGTACAACCCTAAACAAAAGCATAGAAGGGATTGGCCTATGCAAAGCAGCAGATACACCTACTCTAACTACCTTACTGGGCAGACTAGATGGACCATACTGGTATTTATCTGCCATTATATACTATGATACTATGTATGTTAGATAACCAAAGGATCCCTTTTACTAAAGGGTGCTATGGTCTTGCATCTAATGTAGCAAAAGCTGTGAAACGATGGTGCATTAGGTGCAACACCACTGTATTAAGTGTTGGGGGCATAAAATGCATTTCCCTGGCAGTTAATGTGAAGCCCAGTCCCTTAGCATATACCACATTAGTGCAGGTGCACTTACCACCACCTATTGAAGTAGCATTAAGTGATCCCAAGCTAATGCAAGTAGTGTGTGGTATGAACACAACGCTAACTGTGCTGAGCTTGCCATGCACTCTCTCTGCTCTGAACCCATTCAGGCGCAACCCTAATGCGGATTACATACTGCCTGCCTGTCATGGCTCTGCACTAGCTGCCAACACATGTTCCAACACGCATTCAACACGTGCCAGAACACACACTGCCAGCTAGCACATCTAGGGTTGCATAAAGGCAATCCATACTCCAGCCTAGAACGCATCCAGGGTTGCATAAAGGCAATCCATACTCCAGCCCAGAACGCATCCAGGGTTGCGTAAAGGCAATCCATACTCCAGCCCAGAACGCATCCAGGGTTGCGTAAAGGCAGTCCATACTCCAGCCCAGAATGCATCCAGGGTTGCGTAAAGGCAGACCGTACTCCAGCACAAAGCACATCTAGGGTTCTGTAAAGACACATACATACTTATGCACATTACTCTTGGCATACGTTTTTGACAGCCTTTTTAAGGATAATTTTATAACAGACTATGGGAAAGCTGAGAGAAGATGAAGCCTCTGTATGTAAGTGAATATTTTTTTTTAAGTGGCACTAAGTCGATGCTGACTCCTAGTGACCCAGCAGCCCCTGGGTTTTCTTGGCTAGGTATGACCAGAAGTAGATTGCTAGGCTTTTTCATCTTGGATAAGTCCCTTTACCTTCCATTGCCTAAGGTCACAAGATATGCCAGTGTTAATCAAACCCTGATTGCTTGGGTTCTAGGCTGTTGCTCTAACCACTCGATTACTCCTCTACTCCAAGTTATTATTTTGCTGAAAAACGTGCTGACTAAAAGCTGGGGATAGGAGAGACTGTATGTTCCTTTGAAAAAGTCGTTTTTTTATTTCATTTAAAAAAAAAAGCAAAAATAGTTCTCAGTTTGTTTTAGTGGCTCTACATTAGGCACTAAGCTGGCAGATAACGGTTTTAAATTAATTTCTCTTAGATTTAGATAGACTGTAAGCAAGCAGATAGCAGTTTGCCTTAGAGATTTTAAATTATTTTCTGTTAGGTTTAGGTAGACCCTTATTGCCTTTAAAGAATACAGCCATCCTCCCCAACTCCTACCCACCCTAGGCACATCCTTTAATTTATTGTTCATTATCCCAATTAAGAGAGTTAAATTTGACACCAGAGTGTATTTCCATCAATGAGTGATTAATCTTTAACAGATTAACAGTTCTTTTGGAAGCAAACAAAATGATAATAGCATAAAATATACCATATAATCCTGAAGGCCTTTATATTAGTTAAGATGTCCCTTAACAAGTCTAAAACAACTAAACTCACTAATATAAAGATGTAAACAGTAGTTCAGTAGAGATGGGGGATATTTAATCTTTTGCACCGAGTGCTACATATAACAAATACAGTGACAAAATTCAAAATTACATGGGGCAGACACAGTGGATCCCTTTATATCAAGATAAGATCAAAATAAACCTAGCTATTTTTTATACTTCAACAAATAGATAGGGGGGGGGGCTTGCACGGAGCAGCAGGTACAACCCTAAACAAAGGAATAGTGAGGGTTGATCTGCACAGAGTGGTGGGAACACCTACTTTTAGCCACCTTACTGGGCAGACTAAACAGACCATACTGGTCATTATCTGCCATCATATACTATGTCACTATGTATTATCTCCCAGTTGGTGAGAGGTCATAAACGTGCACTTGGTGCAAAGAACTCCTGGCTCTCAGAGAATGAGTCCAGTCTCTGGAGGCTAGAGTAGTATAATTGAAAAAGCTGAGGAGCAGAGAGGTATACAGAGGAGACCTACAGGATATAGTAGAAAGGCCCAACCTCCACTCTGGCAACTTCAGTGCTGCCTTGGAAGAAAGGAGTCACCTGAAAAGACAGCTTCATCTTGGTGTGGCAGATATGATCCTGTAGCCAGCAACCTCCCTCCAGGGGATGCAATATCCTCTTGCATCAAGGATATTTCTCCAGAGGTTTCTTTCCAGGAAGGAATTGTTCAGATGACCATTTTATTTGGCGACAGTTGGATGGCTGGTGGGTATAAGGATTGCTTGGTCACTTCCCTGCATGGTGCTAAGATGGCAGATCTCATTCATCAACAGTGCTGGTGCATGTGGGCGACAACAACATAGGAAAGTATGGGAGGGAGGTTCTGGAAGCCAAATTTAGGCTTTTAGTTAACGTTTAAATCAGGTCCTCTCAGAAATCTTCCCTGGTCCATGCGCAGGCAGAGCTTCAGAGTCACAATGAGATTACGGTACAAGAAAGAGGGATTTAGATTTTTTAGGAACTGGGCAACATTCTGGGGAAGAGGAGGCCTTTTCCAGAAAGATGAGCTCCATTTTAACCAGGGTGGAATCAAGCTGCTGAAGCTAACCATTAAAGATGAGAAAGAGTTGCTTTTAAACTAGATATTAGAGAAAGGTCAACAGTCACCTAGGAGTGTATTGTTTACAATAATGTATCCATAAAGGATACTACCAAATAGGGAGCGAAGTGCATCCCCATAGGTTGCAACAAAGGTAAAAGTATCGCAGGTGCCCTTAAGTAAACAGCAGACAGAGTTGAAAGATTCCAAAATCACCTTTGTCAATAGGAACAACAAACATACTTTGAAATGCTAGGACTCCAATGAAGAAGAAATGGTTAACATTGCTATTTCAGAGACTTGGTGGAAGGATGATAACCAATGGGACACTGCGATACCAGGATATAAATTATATCACAATGATAGGATAGAACAAATTGGTGGGGCGGTAATGCTGTATGCTGAAGAGAGTATTGAGTCAAACAACCTAGAGAAGAGATGGCCCACCCTCCCCTCTCCAGGTGCCATTGCCCTCTCTTGGACTTGCAGTGGCTACAAACATCCCCTTAAAACTTCGGTACCACAGGGTTGTTGCTTCTGTCCCATTGGACCCCAATATCGACTTCCTATTTGCAAATAAGAAGTCGGCATCAGCTGATAGAGGGGGCAAAAGCTAACATTTAAAAGTCATATCAAAAAAGCCCTATAGAAGAGGACAAGAGTTCTACCAAAATAAAAGTAAAATCCCCTCTAACATCTAATCCCTCAAAAACTTTCCTAACTATTTAACCAAACAAATTATCCCAATGCAGATTAAATCTTTTTTTGTTGGAGCTTGCCGAGGGAAGGCCGGAATCAAAAAACCCGACCCCCTCCAGGCGGCAAATTCCGTTTTATTCAACTGAGGTTTCCAAAAACTTTTTTTAAAAAATCCAAAAGCCCAATCAAAAAAAGGGCACTTATCTGTATAACATTCCAAATCCTGTAGTTGCTCAAATGATAGTCGCACGACCATTTCTCATTTCTCAAATGAGAAATCCTGGCCGCTCTGACGGCGTTTTTGTTACAATGGTTGCCAGAATACGAATGACTCCTTTGAGCACTTGACACAGGGTTATCCCGAAACGTGCACATCGTGCGACCATCATTTGAGAAACTACAGGATTTGGAATGTTATACAGATAAGTGTCCTTTTTTTGATTGGGCTTATGGATTTTTTTTTAAAATTTTTTTGGAAACCTCAGTTGAATAAAACGGAATTTGCCGCCTGGAGGGGGTCGGGTTTTTTGATTCTGGCCTTCCCTCAGCAAGCTCCAACAAAAAAAGATTTAATCTGCATTGGGATAATTTGTTTGGTTAAATAGTTAGGAAAGTTTTTGAGGGATTAGATGTTAGAGGGGATTTTACTTTTATTTTGGTAGAACATTTAAAAGTCAGCACTGTGGGGATGTTTGTGGCCATTGACGCCACTGCAGATTCCCGAGAGGGATGACAGTGGTAGCAATGCACCAGCACTGGACTATTGGCTCTCTAGACAGCTGCCTAGTTCACCTAATTGTCACATCAGTCCTGGTTTAGGGGAAATAGGATAGAAGCCTATAAAATTATAAGTGGAATAGAACGAGTAAATGTGAATTGGTTGTTTCATCCTTTAAAAAGTATAAAGAATTGGGGATGAATTGGAGAAAATATTTTTTTCTTTCAATGCATAAGATACAGCTGGAATTCACTGCCAAAGGTTGCCCTCCTTCTTACCTTTCCCTTACCCTTAACTCCCCCCCATCCTCCCCAATTTTATTTCTCCATCTTTAAGGGCGCTTTTTTTTAAGTGTTTCTATGCTTATTTAGTCTGTTTCTTGGGGGGGGGGGGGGGGATAGGGTTGGCTCCCAGGCTTTTTTTCATAGAGAAGTGGTCCATCTGTCAGCAGCCGCATGGTCAGGAAATTATTCGACAGCCCTTCATGTAAGAACATATGCCAAAACATGTTGGGCCATAGTATATGTGAATAAGTGTACTGCACTTGTTAACTGCTGTTAATGGATAAGAATGAATTGTTTTTAATTTTTTTAAATTATGACTATTCAACATTAAAGAATTGTCACATTTCTCACTGGTTCATTGCTATTCTACTTTTGCTGTTTTCTAGTTATAATTAGCTAACTGACACTCTTCCGATTACCATTGGACTGATGTACTAAACTGTGGAAAAATGTTTATTTGCTAACCAGAATGTACAGGTTTCTTACTTGGATTTATAAGCAAATGAGCCATTCCTCACTGGCAGTTTTGATGGTCAATGACTCCTTGCCATACATATGGTAATTTTTATCAGCTACAATCAATCATCTTATGAGAATAGAATGGACATGGATGGAGGAGATCCTCCAGTGCCTTCTTCTGGGAGAGTACTACACCAATTCTGGGTTTAGATGTGTTAGGAGTAGAGGTGAACACCATCTTGAGACTGTTGAATACTTGCTGTTGCTTTTGGCCCTATATGAATGGGATACCTTTCTTTAGGATTTCTATTAGTGGAACAGTCACTCTGAAGAGACCTTAAATCAGTAGAAGTTGGCAAATCCTAGAAATGTCTGGTGAGGGTGACTCAACCTTATCATCCCGGGAGCTTCTAGTAGGAATATTGGCACGACTAGGTATGTTTATTTAATTTTATTTAAACATTCTGAAAATCTACTTTAGCAAAAAATAGCCATAGAAAGTGGTTTACAGAGTAAAAAAACAAACAGCATAAATTTAGCAACTATACAGAAAGATTTTGACTAACTTTATCACTAAGAGAAGGACCACCATTTCCCAATAAGCCCTGCTGTATTCAAGCCCCATGCTCCAACCGTCTCCAAAGAGAAAAGCTTCAATCATTTTTTGAAAGATGCTCCAGAGCTCAGGAAAAATTACAGAGAAAGCACAAGGACCTAATCTCACCTAATCTAGGCCTAGGAAAGAAAATCTCATTATGACGACCCTGACTACAATGTTGACTATAAAAAGGTGTGCAGCGTCTCAAAAGTCTGGCCAAATAGGCAGGTCTCTGGGATTGTATAATTTAGAATGTCATATTTATTTTATTTATTTATTTATTTAAAGTCTTTTCTATACCGCACTCTTTAGAATCAGCTCGGTTTACAGTCAACAGCAAATTTGTACAGTGCAGGCTAACTGGGGTGACTGCGCAGTAGGTCAGCTTGACAACTCATTTAAGTAACTATATACAGGATAAGCAGTTGGGTCAGAGAGGTAAGGTGGTGACAGGGCTGCTTGGCAACTATTTACAAGATTAGGTGACTATATGCATGTGCGTATATAGTCCACATATCCATATTTTCAACTCAATGTGGTACTGAAAAGAATGTTCTGCTGTTACTTCTTGAATGCTAGGTTCAGTTTGGGATAGCATTTCTTTATTATCGACCCTGGAGATTTTTTTTTATAATAATGGAAACTATTATTGCTTCTTTCATTAAAGACAGCCAGCATAGCTTTAGATGAGCAAATGTTCTATTAAAACGCAACTAGACATTTCCACTCAGCACTAGTAGTACTTTGCATTAAATATGGTAATTCAGGAGCAATTTTAAAAAGCCACGTATCCGTGTAATAACTACTTGCATGAGTAAAAATGAGAACAGTGGACAAGGCATGTTCTTTTATGAAGAGGTGCTCTTGTGTGTGTGAGGTTGGGGTAGAGGAAGAAACAATGTATATTTTCAAAACTATTCATATTTTTTATGAAAAAAATCCCTGCAAAAAAGCAGCTGCAATGATCTGTGAGTACTGTTTGCTGAGCAATTTTTAAAAGAAATACTGTGTGCCTTTCAGAGTTGGGGCAAAATCCATGGGTTAAAAGTACCCAAAGATGCTGCATCAGCATGGATAGTTGTGAAAATATCCCTTTTTAAAAGGAGTGTGGTGTATATTTTCATCTTTTCATCTTCTCTCACATATTTAGCAGTCTGTTGCTACATCAGGATGTGAAAATCTTCCTGCAACTGAATGTGAAATTTATTTCATATTGGCAACAGCAGCTATGGAGAACAAGACAGGCGAATCAACAGAGGTACTATCAATGCACTAAGCAGAACTCCTCTTGACAAAATTGATTTCAGAGGTCAAGACCATCACTGATTTCCAGACTTAATATCGAACAAATGAAAGGATAAGATTCAGGCAAAATAAATACTCTCACAAAATCACACACTTCACATGTGATTTTTTTTTCCACTGCATGCTGGCGTAAGGGAACCCAAAACAAAGTGAGGCTTTTAGGGCAATGCTCAATCACCCAGGAAGTACAGGTTTGGAATGCAGATAGATCTGGACATTGTGACATCACTAACCTAGCATGAAAAATGCTTTCTTGCATTATTTCTATGTTCTGCATCTTTCATGCGTGATGTGATTTGGATTGTTTCCAGACCATGTACCCAGACCTACTTCTTTCTAACAGTGTATTTTTAATACCTCTGAAATGAGTTTTCCTTGTGATCTCATGATGAAATTAAGAAGCAATGGAAAAATGGACAGTGCTTCTGGGGCAACAGAATACATACAAGAGATTTGAAAATAGTGGCAAGATATATTGAACTTAGGGCCTTATATACTATGCTGCAATATTAATTTATTTACAAATATGTATGACACAACACACGCTTAATACATAAAATTCCTGGCCAATAAATGTAAAAAAATAAAGCTGCTTTGCATGAGTGCTGCATTGCTCATAGAATGTTAATACTTTCAGGAGGTACTAACTTTTCCCCTGGCTAATCGTTCTGCTAATGCATGGGTCAGTGCTCCTGGGGACAACTGCAAGGCCTGCACCTTCCGAGTGAAATCAGTGATGGGATAGTTGTGAGGGGTGCCGCTCCCTCTCCTGCCAACCCATGACGTAGGGAAGTTATAAAATGTTAGTCCCACTCATCCAGTGTTTGGGGTAACAGGCTAGTATCAGGAGCCAAAACTCAAGTTTCATTAGAGCTGGTCAGAATGCTTTAGCTCATGCAAAGAGCACAGTGTAGCCAGATTGGAAGCCTCCTTGCAGACCTTTCACAGGATCAAGGTCTTCCTTAAGCTCTTTATATAAGGGTGTCTGCAAACAGGGTTGGCCCTACCCTGTAAGCTGGCTAAGCATGGCAGGGAGGGGCCACAGACACGAGAAGGGCAACACTGCTAGCCATCCACTCCCACTCCCAGTTCAGGATGGCCTGTGGAGCACTGGCGGCCTAGTGGAGAGCCTGCCCACGGACACGCTGCACCCATGGGCAAAAGGCTGTGTGTTTCTAGTCCCACAGATGCTCCTTGTGGCCTTGGGCAAGACACTTAACCCTCCATTGCCTCAAGTACAAAAAAAAAAAAAAGGAACCACCACACAGACTGAACCCTTCAGGGACAAGGGCAAAATACAAGGTTGCTTATTGCCTATCCTTACTAGTATGACCTGTGGAGCATTAGCAGCCTAGTAGAGAGCCTGACCACAGGGCACAGTGCTCCTGCAGGCAGAAGGTTTTGAGAGGCCACGATTGCTACTCACAGCCTTTGGCCCACGGGCACATGTCCTGTGGGCAGGCTCTCCACTAGGCCTCCAGTGCTCTATTGGTAATCCTGAATGGGGAGTGGGAGTGGACAGCTTGCAATGGTGCCCTCATGTCGGCACCCCCATGCCATGTTTACCCAGCTTACCGGGCAGCGCCAACTCTGTTTGCAGACTTCCTTATATAAAGAGCTTAAGGAAGATCTTGATCCTGTGAAAGGTTTGCAAGGAGGCTTCCAACCTAGATACACTGTGTTCTCTCCAGCTCTAATGAAACTTGAGGGAAATGCAGAACATGGGGGGGGGGGGGAGATGAACTTGGGGCAAATAGGTTGAGAAAGAGACAGATGCTGGACATTGGACTAATATTTATTTTATTTAACTAGGCTTAGAGACCGCTTTTCTACCAGTCAAAGCGGTGTACATTCAGGTACTGTATGTATGTATGTATGTTTATTTCCCCCCCCCCTTGTCCCTGAAGGGCTCACAGTTTGTTTTTTATGTACCTGAGGCAACAGAGGGTTAAGTGGCTTGCCCAAGGCCATAAGGAGCACCTGTGGGACTAGAAACCTCAGTTCTTCCAGTCCAAGGTTGCCATCCTCTAGCAGAATTCAAGCCCCTGACCCTCTGGCCCAAGATAACTACCCCAACCACTAGGCCACTCCTCCCCATAATAGGAAGGAAATGGTATGGTATGGAGATGGGGGTAGTGCTGGTTGCAGGAGAATATGAAGGGAGAGGGCAGACTTGGAAGGACAAGGGACGAGAGAGCAGTGGTACTGGATGGAGGGAAGGCAGACTTGGAAGGACAAGGGACGAGAGAGCAGTGGTACTGGATGGAGGGAAAGAGCCAGAGAGAGATACTGGATGGGTGGTGAGAGATGTTTGACATGGAGGGGGAGAGATAGTGAGCAAATACTGGGGAATAATGGACCAGAACAGAAGCACTGTGGAATGGAAGGACTGGGGTGAAGGTTGAAAAGGTAGATGGCACAAAAAAAAGAGGGGAATTAGAACTAGATAGTAAGGAATAGTGAAATCTGGGTAGACAGAGAGAGAAATAAATGGAAGAAAACTGAAAGAAGAAAAAAAATCAATATCCAAGAAGAAAGGAAGTGAAAAAAACAAAAAGGAGAGACACGAAATGGCAAATGGACTAGAGACCGTAGAAAGAGAGCTAAGAGAAGACAGAGGAAAGCAGAAGCCTCAGATCGGGACTAGCATGATCAGAAAATAAAATGGTCACACAAAGGTAGAAAACATTTTTTATTTTCAATTTAGTGATTGTAAAATATAAAAATATTGCAAAGTCCATAGTACTGGGAACTGCATCTCTTATCTGGAATGGCACTACATGCGGAGTCTGGCTTCTTGGGGTTTCAGTTTAATTTTTGTCTACATATTTTTTTTTTTTTTTTACTTTAGGTTGTGGTCACTTATTCTGTACGTGGTGAAGGTGTATGTTCCGAGTGTGTGACTGAGGCCACGAGTTCTGTTAAAATGGAGTTTGTACGTAGGGATCTGCACTGTAGTAATTTGACTTGTTCAGCTTTTCAAATAGGTGTATGGATGTTCTAGGATCAGCTGCAGTATTTATAATACTGCTTTTTTTCTGGGTAAGCACCTTGTTATATGAGTTTTGGAAATTTATGCTGGTATAGTATGGTAGATTTGGCCTTGTAAATCTTTGGTGACATTTGTAGGGTTTTATATTGGTTCACAATATGCCTGGTACTGGAGAATTTTTATGTTGTTCTTAGTGAGATGACCAGAATCAGATTTTGTTTTTAATATATTGAGTTCTGTGGATAAATGTCCTACTTCTACTCTGCACCCATTTCAAAAGGAAAGGCTTCTGTGGATGCAGAATAAGTATTCAAAAAGAAAAATTCAGAACCATGATGCAGTTTATAACAAAATAAAATGACACAATTTTATCATTTCGTATTATAAACTGCACGGTGGCTCTTGCTTTTTATTTTAGTTCCTTGTTGTGTAAGCATCTTGCATTTCCTTTGCTTTTTTGCAGATTCCATAGTGTGCATGTCCGGCCCTTCCGGACATTCAAAAAATGGACAGGGCACAGTTGTACCTGATTCTGCAACCAGGCGAGCTATATGTTCCCACGGCTAGAGAATCAGGTCACCTGGAGGGGCCAGAGTGCACAGTATGATGAGCAGGGAGACATATAGCATGCTGCCCATCTCCATTGCTCAGTGCTCCTACTGGTGTGCTGGTGCCATGGCATCCCATCGCCATGGCACTGGGATGCTCAGCAGGTGCACACAGTGATACAAAAATCTTTTCCCTTCTGCCCGAACCTCAGCAGGGTTAGTGAGGGCCGGGATCGGGCAGTGGAGGATAACCTTCCATTGCTCTATGAGTTTGTGGGGGCTGCCTATCCCAATCACTGCCTCGGCTGGGACATATCACCTCAGAGGTAGAATAAGTCCAACATCTATCCTGCCCCCGCCGGATGTACAGAGGCCTGCCCTGAATGGCCTCTATATGTCCGGGTGCCTGACCCTTCCCTCCACTTTGCCCTCACTCCACCCAGGCACTGCCTCCTCCCACCCCTGTCCGGCACTCCCCACACAAAGGCCCTGTGCGTGTGGGTAGGAGGAGGACCAGAATACGGTCCCGGTCCAGTTCACGGGCTGGATGTCCAACCCCCACTATTCGTGTCTTGGAATGCCGGCCTTAGAGAACAGTAATAAGAAGGAAGTAAGAAAGGATCTAGAACCTGGAGGACAGAACACTGGATAAAATAGAGGTCAAAGTGAAATTGTTTTAGAGCAAACGATGATAAATTCAAACTTAGAAGGAGATAACTTGGCATGTTCTGATTTCTTCAGTGAATTTCCTCCTTTTTCCTGAACTGACTAAATACCTGACATTCCAGCTGCAGGTATTTCACTCAGTTGTGATGGGTTCACTCCTTCTTTCTGCAATAAAATCCTCAAGCCATTGCTGCCCTCATCTGCTGCCTCTCATTCTCAGCCTGTGACTGAGTAGCATGGGCAAGCAGAGAGGAATCCAAGTGCCGTTTCAAGGGAGCATGGGAGATCCATTGCTCTGGACTTAACATATGACCAAGCCTCAGACCCACTGATCATCTGTCTACCTCTCTCCAGCAGCAAATAAAGTGGGCTTAATTTGGAGCTCTCCTCCTGGGCTCCAAAACACAAAACTGATCCTTAAGACCAGCCATGGAGATTGGTGAAGCATAAAATCATCTCTAGAGGCAGCTCAAACACTGGGCAAGACTAGGTGGTCAACTAGAGTGCAGCTTTGAAGGACACCAAAGAGAAGAAGCAGTTACAGTAAGACAATAGATCCTGACAGTCTAACTCAAAGAACCAACAGCAAGCTCTTTTGCCTGCAGCGAGAGCAGGCACACACATGCATATAAAGCACAGTTTAATATTTTTAAGTATGATATCCAATTATGCATTTCTACAAGACTGTTTTGGGAGGGGTGGTGTTGGGATAATCATGATTGTTGAGCTTAAGGTGTTAGGCATAAGGTTGAAGGTCTGCCTAGGAGGCCCAATGTACTTCCACCAGCCCTGATCATCTCAGAAATAAATCAAAAATCAGCAAGATAACCGAGTACCATGAAGCACATCACAGGGATGTCACCGACTTGATCTCCCCTTTTTAAAGAATTTTTAGTGCAATTCATGGATCATTTAAAAAGCAAACACCACAAAACAACGAACATCTACCCCACAGATAACTGCTTAATTCAAGTATCATATTAATATATGCTAAAGGCCTTTGGATACTTAGGGGTATGTTTACTAAACTGCATTAGTGTGATTCGCGTTAGGAGCCGCGTTAGAGACAGAAACCCCAAATAAGGACATGGGCGGTACATCGTTGCCGAGAACGTGCCGAGAACGTGCGCTACAAGGCGCCATAAATAAACGAGTGCTACAGGGCACGTTACCGCGCGTTAAACTGAAGAAGGCGCGCAGACATACAATCACAGCAACAGAGCTGGAGCACAATGCTTACAACACTGACTGATGGTACAGGGGTCATGGGTTCGATTCCCCAGTGAACCCAATGTATAAGGCTGGCTGAGGCAGCACCCTTTACATTTAAGTAGTGATTGTTGAGGCATTTGACATGTATTTTAAGTTGTTCTGCCAGCAAACACACCCTCAAGGTGGCATAACCTAAGGTGCTGCATAACGCACTCCATAGGGCACATTATAAAGTGCACTGTCCGCCAAGGCACCCTATAATGTCCCCTATAGGACACCTTATAAGGCTGTGAACAAAGCCCTGGCTGGCTGCAGGACTGCAAGTCACCACACAAGCTGTCTGCTGTGGTTACCAGGATAGGGTTAACCCACCCATACCCATGATGCACTGCACATGCAAATCAGCAGTCGAGAGATGGGCACAAGATTGGGTATGCACCCCCACAGCACCTCGGCCAGGTAGGGGGAACAGACCGTGTGTGGTACTGCCACAGAGTAGCCACAGACAGTCACATTGTGTGGGTACTGTGCCCACCCTGAGGTTGAGGTGGGGCGCCCAGCACCAGGTCCACAGCACCATTCATGGCTGTACTATGCCATGCTGCAGGTCCCCATCAGTGTGTGATAGGTAGTTCTGTTAGACACAGCTAGGATACATCTGTGCCCTGCTGTATGTCTCGGTCATGTCTAGTCCTTATAGGCGATGATGCACCCAGAATAGTGCATATCCTGTGTTGGTGCCATGGTTACCTGCTGTAGGTGAGGAGGAGGGGGGGGGGGGGGAGATGCATGGACCCATGGTCAGACCATGTACCACCACACAACCCATCATCGGGGGCTCAGGGTGGGAAACAGGATCACCCACCAATAGATCCACAGTCTACCTCCCTGCAATGGTAGCTGTAGAAGGGACCATCAACCCCAGTCCTGCTAGGGAACAGACAGAGCGGTACACATCCATAACGCAAGAGCAGACAGATGGCAGGCCTGGAAATGCTCAGCTGCCTCCCACCATTATCTGACATTCTCCAGCAGCAAGCCTCCAGCCGCTGCACCCTGCAAGGTGTTCCAGCAAGACACATACTAGCTGCAGACAGTCCGCCAGCTAGTCCATAGTGCATGGCCCTGGAGGAGCTGCATGTACCCAGAACGGGGTTGTCAGCATTCACACCAAGCAGATAAGTCAGTGATTGGGTCCCAAAAGAAAACCCATATACATCACATGAGAGAAATGCTATATAGCACTATGGGGGAACCTAGCCATGCCATGGTCACTGCCCAGCAGGACATGCTATGGCCACCCTGTCCGTGCAGGTGGTACCGGGCACTACAATGTCTGAGCCATTGCCCTATGCCCTGTGCAGATGCAGCCAGGCCAGGCCACCCTATCCAGGCTTTTCCCACGGTACCTTGCTCCTCATTATGCACATTGGCAGGCCAATACTGGCAACAGAGCTAGCAGTGTGGGCTGTGGAGGGTGTTGGCAGCCACCACACACTGGATAGACAGACACACACTCCCCACACCTATGCCAGCATTGTGCAACTATAGAGGTGTTGGGCAGCCCAGGCCACCACACCAGTCCTGGGCACAGGGCAGGCATGGCTATGGTACGCAATACTGTAGGAGTCACTCCCCAGGTTGGTAAACACTGTCAGATACAAGACCTGTAGCACACTCCACAGACATCAGAAAGGTTGATATGATGCAGCTCACTCAGAATATAGTACTTAACCTAGGAATTGCTATCTGCCAGTAATCATAGCAACCTCTTTAAAGATGTGTACCATATTCCCAGGTTTAGGGTGGCATTACTAAGGTATGCAAGTGCTAGTATTGGGAGATGCACGCAGAGCCCAGAGTCCTGCCTCTCCAGGAGGCATTGGATAATGGGGCCTGTGGGTGCGGGTGTGTCTGCCCCTGTTGGCTGCTGCTCTAGGGCAGAGGTTCCCAACTCCAGTCCTGCGGTGCCAAACACTGTTCGGGTTTTCATGCTGTCCCTCATGAATATGCATGAGATACATCTGCATACCATGGGAGTGGCGCATAGAAATGCAGCACAGGCATCTTTATCAGAGGCAGCATGGAACCGGAATGGTGTTTGGCCCTCCAGGACTGCATTTGGGAGACTCTGCTCTAGGTAATGTGCATGTATATGGTGTCCGTGCTCTGTAGGGTAAAATGTGGGTGTCTTGGGCATGTTTACGTAATCTGCAATAAAGGTGCTGTCTGTATTAGCACGGTGTAGTAGTGGGTAAAATATGGGGATTGGGTTGGCAGGAACCACAGCTGGGATTTGAACCTGTGACCCTCTGTTTTTAAATACACTGGTTTTGTCCACTGCAGCACCTTGTTGCCACAGAGTCTGTATGTTCCTTGGTGATACCATGACTGCTCGTCAGACAGGGCCCGTCTGTTGCAGTACACAGCACCCACCTACACAGGGCTAGGCCACGGTCTGCTCTGGGCAGCTGCCACTGCCCCCTCCACCACCAATATCCCTCAGCCACCATGCTGACATGCCCTTCTGCTGGTGGAGCTGGTGGTGCGCAGTCTCAGGCCATCCAGTGTGCAGGTAGGCAGCTGCCTATGGTGCGGGTTCTGGGGTAGGGGTGCCTGCATAGATGTCCACGCTCCCCCCCAGCCCCGCCTGCCAATGTTCCGTGCCCTTGGGGGTTGTTGTTGGGTACTATCCCCTATGACACTTTGGGAAACACACTCATGCCCATGTTGGGCCTTCAGCAGTTGCTGTCTGGCTGCTCCGCTGTTTCAGCATTCGTATGGGCCACCTAGGCATCACCCTAGTCTGCACTGTGGCCCAGCTCCACCACAGCATGTGCCGCCTGCGGCCCTCTGTATCCCCTTCTCTGGCATCTGTCCAGTTGCCATTCCGACATGCCCACCCTGATGTTGCGGGACATGTGCACGCCATAGGAACCCTGTCCGATGGTGGGGAGAACCCTGAGCAGCGCTATTTCACTGTGGGCCCATTCACCTTGTATGGGGACGGAGTATAGACCGTTCCACGATTTATATCTGTTCTATGGAGCTATCTCTGGGGGGGGAGGGGTTGATGTTTCTCATTGATACCACTATTGGCCAGCTTGGTTATTGTTTTTTTCCAGTTTGTTGGGGTCATTTTCAGTGTTTCTGTGCCCTTTTGTATGTGCACATGTATCACACTTATCACTTTTTTTTTGTTTCCCTGCCTTGGCTGTACATTGCTGACACTGAAATGGTTTCTCTCCCCTGTAATGAGCATTTAACGGCAGGTTTTCATTCCCGTTGGAATTCAGCTCTGAAAATCAGCATGTTAGTGTGAGGGAAGCCTCTCCCCGCCCACTCTCTGCCCACTGACCCCTTCTCTCCGCCCTCTCTCCACCTTCTGCGATGTTTTACCACGCCGCGGGGCATTACGATCGTTAGCGCATCATAACGCACGTTATGTAACGTTAACGATCGTTAGCGCATCATAACAATCGTTAACGTTACATAACGCGCGTTATGTACGATTACCGCAGTTTAGTAAACATACTCCTTAGAGTCTAAAAGAGAAATCTGAACATGAAGCACAAGGGAAAATATGATATGTTTTCTTTATACCAAAGGTAGATCTGAATAAAATGAAGCAGCCTAGAATTTGTCACAAGCTAATGACAAAGAGAAGAATAATAGCAGGCAAAGTTTCATTCAACATGATGGATAACAAAGGCAATATTAATAATACCTACTGTAGATAATGATACTATTTAAATCCTTCAGATAACAATTTGGCACTACTATTAAGCAATTCCTCCTATATTTAGAAAAGGAGACAAGTTTTGTACTCATGTACAGCCATAATCTGTGATACATATTTTTAATAAATGCTAGTTTAGTTAGAGATGTCTTTTGAAAGTAATTCAGCTACCTAACTACTGAATCACACTATGAAAGTGATTTTAGATGAGTTAGGATTAGGGGTTGGCATTTATCATGATAATAACTCAATTAACTATGGCAAAATTTGATGCATTTTGGTACAATTATT
This sequence comes from Ichthyophis bannanicus, assembly GCA_033557465.1. Classification (NCBI taxonomy): domain Eukaryota; kingdom Metazoa; phylum Chordata; class Amphibia; order Gymnophiona; family Ichthyophiidae; genus Ichthyophis; species Ichthyophis bannanicus. Next base: position 371,115,701 of record CM066035.1, read on the forward strand.
ATTTTATTTATTTATGTATTTATTTTTAACAGCGCAAGTAAATGTAACGAATCCACACAATTTGAATTTGATGGGTCATGAAGAATTGAAAACTTACCTTTAGTAACTTCCAAAATTGCAAGAAACAGGCGTCTGTTCCAGAGCCAATAAAACCTGCAAACCTGAGGAAGATACGTGGAAACAATTCAAAAGTTAGTTGCTGCCAGACAGACAGACAGACAGATAGACAGACAGACAGACAGAGACAATCTCTGGATAGATAGCAGGGTTGCTGCATCAGGCAAAAGCATTGTGAAGAGAAAACTTTTTTTTTTTTTTAATTAAAAGATCTAAATATTATAGAAGCATTTTGCTTTTTCACATTTTTTTCTGCCTTTTTCTTTGCTGTGCCAGCCCATGGCTGCCCTACTTTCCGTCACGGAGTTACCTACCAAAGACGGACCTTTAAAATAGTCCTTTGGGTTCCTCACAGTTTTATAGGCTCCTTAATACTGGATAGATAGCGGTTCTAAATGATCAAGGACTTGTGTTCAGCACAAACTGATTCTACCCTGTTCAGGAACTGCAAAATGGTAGACAAAGGCAAAACAAGGTACAACAACATTAGGGGCAACTTTCTAAGAATGTTCTGCTTACAAAATTCCAAATTGTACACCGACTTACAAGAAAACCATTTCATCAGGCCTCATAATTCCTGAAACAGCTTGACAGAGAAACCCTTCCAGATCAGGGCACACTAGCTGTTCGGCAACATAGGAAAGGTAGTTCATAGGCCGTTACACATGCCGTTACACTTCAAGATATATCCCTTCACCCTTTACTCAGGCAATCATTCATATGATTTGGCTGAACTGAGACATCTTGCATTTTTTTGATTCATTCCTGTGAAAATGTGCTACATTTTAAAATATGACAATAAAATAAAGAGGCCCTTGTACTAAAGCCCTGTAAGATGCTGCACTAAATATGCATTACAAATGCACATTATGTGCAGAGCCTCCGTATTAGCTGTTGGTATGACCAGCATGTTTTCAGTAGCTAATGTGTGATGGAACACATTAATGTGCAGCATAATAATGCAGATGCGCCAAATGATACCCATAGAAGTAGCCCAGGCTTTCCTCTCTTAACGAGAGCTGGAGATATCTAGTGCACAGCTTTTTTTTTTTTTTTTTTTTTTTAATACTTTATTTAAGACCACCATAAAATCCAGACACATATCAACAGACGGCACCACGGGGAGGGTTTACTCTTCACCCCTCCCGGGAGCCAACAGACAGATAATACAATAGGTGGGCATTTTACATTATATCCCAACCCCCCTCCTCCCATCCCCCACCCCTCACCCACCAACCCACCCTCACTCCATTACCAACTTCATAAACCAATTATCATCAAAAACTGTAAAGCAGCTACCGCCTACCCACTTCTTAGGTCCTCACTCATTCAACTCCCCCCTTGGAGGGTGGCATTACGGCTGTGGGGCCCTAGCTGCTGGATATATGGTTCCCACACCGACAGAAAAACTGTCCAGCACTTGGCACTGCCCCGCGCCATCCAACGCTCCGTTAGCATTAATTGATGAAAGTTATTCCGCCATTCACTAAAAGTGGGCAGTTGGCGTTCCCGCCATAACCGAAGAATCGGCCCTTTACCCACCAGACAGGCCTTCCGCACAAGCAAACTCTCACCAGCTTTCACAGGTCCAGGGGTCGGCAACTGATCAAGTGCTACAAATAGGCCCGTCCAATGAAGCCTTCGCTGAAGCAGCATGCAAAGGAATCTGCATATCCTAGCCCAATATGCCCGTATTCCCCGACAACCCCACCACATGTGTAGGAGAGTAGCCAAGGGCTCCGAACAGCGTGGGCAGGAGCCATCCGTGTCCAGCCGACTGCGCAGTGCCCGCCTTGGCGAAAAATGAGCCCTAGTCACGCACTTAAATTGGATCTCACGCCAGCGCGCTCCTTGTACTAGTCGGCTAATCCGTTTCAATGCCGTCAGTACCAATCCCGGCTGTACGTCTACACCCAATTCAGTCGCCCAAGCTCTCTCGACTCCACTATAATCAGGGAGGGAGCGATAACGCTCTAAACTACATTTCAAGTTGGAGATCGACGGCGGGCGCTCCTCTCCCAACTGAAAAAATTCCAAAATATGGGCTGAGCGTTCAGCCTGCAGCGCTATGCGCGGCAGTGCAGCCACATAGTGGGAGAGTTGTATGTAGGCAAAACAATGCGTGTCGGGAAGATCGTATTCCCGACTGAGCGTTCGGAATGATTTACAGTTTCCCGCTTGGTCCACCAAATGCCCTATCAACTGGATGCCACGTATCCACCAGTCCCGAAACACCGCGGTCTCGGACCCTGGAGTGAAGTGGGCATTGCCCTGTAGCGGCAACCAACAAGACACCTTCCACGTTTCCTGCCAATATTTGTTAAGTAGTTGCCATGTGCGTCGGGCCGAGTCCACTAACGGACTCTGCCGACTAGTAGCCATGAAATCCGTGGATGTGCCATGCAAAAATGCTAGGAGAGTCGCAGGGGCCACCAAACACTCCTCTAAAGACCTAGGCGTGTATACTTCCGTCCCCCCGAGCCAATCCCCCAGATGTCTGGCTTGACAAGCCAATGCGTAAGTCTTCAAGTCGGGAAGGCCCATACCGCCCTCTCGCCATTTTCCAAGCAGGCGATTCCATGCGACCCGCGCCCGCTGCCCCCGCCAAAGAAAGCGCTTAAGCAATGCCTCCATTTTACACAAGTCCCGTCGACGCAACCAGACCGGCAGGGTCTGCAACCAGTACAAGATTCTGGGTAGAACTATCATTTGTACTGCCGCTATCCTCCCTGCCAGAGACAACGGGAGAGGTCCCCATGCACTTAACTGCACCGCCAACTGCCGCAGTATCCGGTCTAGGTTACGTCGGTATAAATCCTGGGGATTGCCAGTCAATGTTATGCCCAGATAGATAAATTCTTTGTCTGCCCACCGCAAAGGGAAGGGTCCCCTCCAAGAACTGCGAAAATGCCCCGAGACATCTACTGCTTCAGACTTATCTTGATTAATGTGCAAGCCTGCAATTGCTCCGAACCGCTGGAACTCGTCTAAAAGCGAAGATAAGGAAGTGGTCGGAGACGTCAAATGGACTAACAAGTCATCGGCGAAGGCCGAGATAAGGAAAGTTTGCGACCGCAGTCCCACTCCCTGTATCCCCTCCGAAGTTACGACGGTGCGAATCAGCGGGTCCAAGGAAAGAACAAATAGCAAGGGTGATAGAGGACAGCCCTGTCTTGTACCTCTACCCAACGTGAAGTCGTCCGAGATGAGGCCATTGCACAGTATGCCCGCGGTTGGTGAAATGTACAGACTTTGCACCATGTTACAAAAATCCTCCCCAATGCCGTAGCGCGGTAGCAGCCTCCATAGGTAACGCCAGTCCACTCTATCAAAGGCCTTCTCTGCATCGAAGCTAATCAACAACGACGAAATATTATGAGCATGAACCCACTCCAAGGAGGCCAGAATCTTCCGAAGGTTTCGTACGGCATGACAGCCTTTCACAAAGCCCACTTGTGCATCATGAATTAAATAGCCTAATACCCCCGCCAGGCGGTCAGCTAGAACTTTCGCCAAAAGTTTAAGATCGAAGTTTAGTAGGGAGATGGGTCGATATGAAGCTGCCTGCGTCGGGTCCTTACCCGGCTTCGGGATCAGGGTGATATACGCGTGATTACGCCCCCAGCAGAACGCCCCTTGCGCTGCCCTGGTGACGAAGACCTCTCGCAGGAGTGGGCTTACCCCATCCCCTAGGATCTTATAGACTTCAGCCCCGAATCCATCTGGCCCTGGCGATTTATAGCACTGGGCTGCCGATATTGCGGATTGTATTTCCTGCACAGTAATAGGTGAATCTAAAACCTCCCTCTGGGCTGAAGTGAGTTGAGGCAACTCCAAGTCCTCAAGATAGTCCTGCAGCCCCTCCGGAGAACCAGCCGCAGATGTATATAAGCTTTGAAAGAAGGTACGAAAAATCTCTGCGATTTCTTTATTCTCTTTATGCACACGTCCCTGGCCATCTTTCAGTGCCGCTACGTGGGCATGACTCCGTCGGGCCCGCAGACATTGTGCTAGCAACTTGCCAGGTTTGTCACCATAGCAGTGCAAACGAAACCGATAAAACAAAACCGATTTCTTTGCTCGTTGATGTAAAAGCTCGTTAAGCTCGGTCTGGACTTCCCATAGCAACTTCTTATTGGACAGCGTTGGCGTGTGGGCACATCGCCGCCGTAGAGTAGTGACTCGGCGCTCAAGGAGTACAATACGTTCTGCCATCAACCGGCGCCTTCTCGCGGCGTAACCGATGATGTCCCCTCGAAGAACCACCTTTGCCGTTTCCCAGACTAATTCAGGGTCATCTGTATGAACCTGGTGATTGGCAAGAAATTCCGCCCATCTCTGGCGGATAAACTGGCGAAATTGCCCATCTGAATAAAGTTCTAAGGGGAATCTCCACAGGCGTGACCGATGTGTGTCCCGCCCCCAGTGTAAGGCAAGCCACACCATCGCGTGGTCTGATATTTCGGAAGGACCAATCTGTGCATCCTCGGTGTGTGTGTGAACAAAATCCCTGAGATCATTACGTAGTCGATACGGGCACTAGAACCATGCGCTCGAGATTGATGGGTATAGTCCCTCTCAGAGGGGTGCAGGACCCGCCAAGGATCAAGTAAACCTAATCTCCGGCAGAACCGCGACAACGTCTGGGAGGGCGCTATTCTCTCCCGCCCGCCCCCTCTCCTAGAAGTATCCAAGTCCACATCTAGGACTCCATTAAAGTCCCCACCCAGAATCACCGGACACTCCAGAAGCTGCTCCACCCTTGATGCCAGACCATTGTAAAAACCCGGGTCAGCCACATTGGGGCCATAGAGATTTTCCAGAATCACCGGTTTACCGTCTAAATGACCATAAATCAACAGGGATCTACCAGTATTATCATCAAGGACCGTCTCCTCTACGAATCGTATGCGTTTATGAATTAAAATCGCTACTCCTCCCTTATGCCCCTGGGCAGGGGACCCCCACACTTGGCCCACCCAGCTCCGACAGAGTTTGCTATGTTCAACGGCCGTCTGGTGGGTCTCTTGAAGGAGCGCAATGTCACACTTATGCCGGGCAAGTGCTTGCAATACCTTATGCCTCTTGATAGGGTTTCCCAGCCCACAGACATTCCACGTGATTATTTTCAAAGCGCCGGGGCAGTGCCAAGGTGCCACCACAGAATCACTACCAAGTACTGCAGAGGAATACCCACAGCCTGGTATCCCTCCCCGTCTATAGGTAGGCAATTATCCCAACTAATAACATTCAATGGAGTGTACCCCCTCCCCTCCCCCTGCCCCTCCCTCCTCCTCCCCCCTCCCATCCCTCCCCCCCCATCCCCCCTCTCCTCCCAGGTCCCCCGTCCAGCCATAGCCTGGACTACTTCCTATGGCAAACGGGCTCGCCCCTCCAACACTTCTCCCTCCCAACAAGAAAATTAAAGAGTAAAGAGAGACATAAAGTCTCTACTGCAAACCCCTGTACCGGGGCTCCCACACCCGGCGCTATCGCCCTCCACTCGCCTGCTCTCATAAGGTCTCTGCACACCCCCCCCCCCCAGATGACCTCCCATCTCCCCCGCCCTCCCCCCTCGTCGAATACCTGTATCTCGGCTTTATCGAGTCCAGTCCTCTCTACTCCCCCGACTGCCCCCCTTGCCTCAAGTCGTAGCCCCCCCTGTAAAAGGATAAAGAAGGGGAGGGAGGGGGGGAGGGTCAAGCAGGAACATAGGGCCAGAGACATTGCAATAAGGGAAATAACCAGGGAGCCAACAAAGCAGCAGCAATTATAACAAAGTAACCATTGCAACAAAATAACAAGGATACAATGTCTCCCCTGGCATGAGAAATTTTACCAAGGTAATGAAACGCTGTATCCCAGTCTAGTACACTACATGAAAGGCAAAACCAAGAGTTCTCCCATGGTAGTGAAAGCTGCGGGGAGGCCGTCAAGGGCCAGTCAGCCCCCGGGGGCTCCAGTTCTCCCTGCTACACATGGGGGGGTACACCCCACTTCCAGACAGTCATGTAGCAGTTAGGAAGTCGTTTGATCTGGCAGAGAGTCCAGGAAGGTAGCCGCCTCTTCCAAGGTCGCTAGAATGCGAGTGTGGCCTTGGTGATCGACCCGCAGCCGAGCTGGGTAGAGGAGTGAGAAGCGAATGCCGCGGTTAAACAGCTGGGTACAGATCCCCGAAAAAGCCCTGCATTGTTGACTGACGAGGATCGAGTAGTCCTGAAATACTAAGATCGGCTCGGTGTCCTGTTGATTCCGCCGTCGGCCCCTTGCCGCTTTTAGCACCTCCTCTTTCTGTCTGTAGTCGAGAAAGCGGGCAATTACTGCACGTGGTTTCCTGGCCTGCTCTCTTCGCTGGCCCAGCCGGTGTACCCGCTCTATTTTGAGTGATTCTCCTCCCAGACTTGGCAGGAGGCTCCCAATCCATGATTGTAAATATTCAAGTAGAACACTGTCAGCGACACTTTCAGGAACACCGATGAATCGCAGGTTTTTTCTCCTACCTCGGTTCTCCAGTTCATCGAGTTTATCCCCTTGCTGCTTCACCAAAGTCTCTAGAGCGGCCACTTTGGCCACCACTGAGTGTTGCGTATCTTCCACATCGGACACCCTTGTCTCCACTTGCTCCAGACGCTCCTCCACCATCGTAAAGCGTTGTCCAAGCGATTGAATTTGCTCCACCAAATCCTGGAAGCGTGTGCTGAGCGCCTGCACCACTGCGGCACTAACCTCGGCCACCAGATCTGGCGGGGTACCCGGTTTCGGGCTAGATGGTGAGCCTTCTGCCGTTTTTCCCTCCGTAGGGCGGGGTCTCTCTTTTCGCGGAGCCTTAGATGCCATCGGGTCAGCTATGTTATATGCACTTCGTCCCACACAGGGCACTTCTCCCGTGGAACAGCAGAGGTATAGCTGTGCAGTTGCAAACCCCCGCTGTAAGGAAGTTAAATCGCTGTAGTGGAGTTGTCTGCCCAGACCAGGCAGGGACGGCCGCGGGGCTGTAGACCCAGTACCCCAGGAGGAATCTAGTAGATAGGGCAGTAAAGGAAAGTCCTACCACACTTTGGCGCTCTTTCTCCTAGACACCAGTGCTCGCTGTTGTCAGGCAGGGGGGCCGCAGGTCTCCTCGCCACCCGAGACCCTGCAAGGAAGATGGAGAGCGCTGTGTCCCAACGAAAGAGGTGCCTGATCTCCTTTGCTTGCGGCAGCGGGCTGAAGCAATCCCAGGCCTCCGCTCCGCTGGAAACACAGTGCCCCCTGAAGAAACAACCAGCCGCAGGAGCGGGGGAGAGGATAGGGGCGCTCAAGTGTGTCTGGTGCTCTTCCCCCCAGTCCTGTTCAAGCCGAACAGTTATTGGTCTCACCTCTCCTGTGAGTTCAGCCCTCCGTGAGCGTGGCGTTGCTAGTAGTGGCGGGGAACTGTCCGGGCGCACCACATCCCGCTTCTCAACAGAAGAAGTCGCCTGCCCGGGTCGCTGGAGGATGCCGCTGGCCTGTTCCCGCCGGAGTTAGGCCACCACGTGTTGATTGGAATAAAGGCTGGCAGTGGCAAGGATGCCCGATCGTACCCCCGGCTTACTTGATAAGTAGCCCACGGTCGTCACCGTTCCGGTATGAAAGGTTGCCGGTCTTTTCGTGCCCTCAGACACCGGATCCCGCACAAGGAGAACTAACAATGGCGGTGGGGGAAGTGCCCGAATGGCCTGTGCACGTTCCCCGTTTCGCTGAACTTTCTTCTCCAGCCAGGTAAGGATGGCCGCGAATCGCCTCAGCGGCCGAGGGTCGAAGCCCCGTCAGGGGAGAATCAATATCGGTGATAGAGAGGGAGTTTTTGGCAGGATTTGTAGCTGTTTTGTGGGGGTGATCGCCCGGAGCTGATCGGGAACCGGCCGATCAGCTCATTGCCCAGACCGGAAGTCTAGTGCACAGCTTTTAACACATCTCCCAGCAATGAATTCCAGAGCTTTATTGTGCACTGAGAGAAAACGATATTTCTCCAATTTGTTTTAGATGCTATTAAGTAACTCCGTGACATGGTCTCCTAGTCTCTATGGGGATTATTTTAGAAGAGTTAAATGGCAGATGGATATCCTCAAATGGCCACATGGATGATGAAAACCCTGGGATGCTTCAAAAGTGATTTTAGAATCATCCCTAGCTAGATGTCCCTTTGACAGTGATGGCCAAGTGTGGATGTTTCAGTGAGTGTGGGGATGGAAGTGTTCTCAGGCATGGCTAGAGCAGAGTGACCAGGCATACGTCCAAGACATATTTTGCATAGCATTCAAGACGTGCTGGTCAGGGTAGCCAAATGTCCTGTTCTATACCTGCTATAAATCATGAATAGGTGAGGGACATTGCTGTCCATGCTGACCACAGCTTGCAGTGACAAGAGGAGGCTGTATTGGAGAGAAAATGGAGTTTGTCATCTATTTCATCCAAGCAGACTGTGCAATGCATCCCCCTCTGTCTCCACTGTGCCTCTTCACCCCCCCCCCCCCCCAGTCCACATCACCACCCATTGTTTGCCAGTTCCCTACCCACAGACTTCACCCAACCCTGTCAACCTACTGGACCTGATGCCCACCCTGCTCTAGCAGCTTTTTGTCCATCTGTCCTTCCCCACTGACCGTGTGTCAGACTGTGCCTGTGTGATTGTACCCTAATTCTGTGAGTGTGTTGCCCATCTGTCTGTCTGTCAAGGTTGCACAAAAAAAGTAGACATATCTCATGCTGCTTACTCCCATGGATAAATAGTGTGTAAAAGCACGAGTAAACAATCAGGTTCTAGGCCTGTGGGCAGGCATTTTACATTACGAATGACCAGTAGAGCTGGTTGTGATGGCAATGTAAGAGTGTTGGTTGTAGGATATCAAGGGTGGTGGTGGAGGTGGAGGAACATGAATACAGTGTCTGGCTGGCTTGCACTGGTCCTGCATGAGGAGGCCCACAGAGAGCGCAGGAGGGAGAGAAGGGGTGCCCCTTCTAGAGGGTATACCAGGCAAGGGTCTAACATCTGCACCTCACAGATTAGCATGCTTGACCTAGTTCAGGTTAAATAAGGCAACTATAAACAGCATTTCCTGGAGCTGGAAACTCTCCTCCAGTTTGCCACATAGAGAGCAACTAGTAAATTTTTGAAAGAGTAAACAATGGATTCATATTTACCTGTTCCATTCCACTCATAATTTTAGAGAACTCTGTAATATCTATTCTCTGCCATCTCTTCTCCAAGCTGAAGAGTCCTCTAGTTTTTCCTCATAAGGGTATCATTCCATCCTTTTTAATATTTTTTTGTTCACCCTTCTCTATACCTTTTCTAATTTTGTTATATCTTTTTTGATATGTGATGACCAGACGTGTGCGTAATACTTAAAGATTTGCTCAAACCATAGAGTGCTACAGAGGCTTTAAGATAGTCTTTATTTTCTTCCCTCTTTCTTTCCTAAACATGCCTAACATTCTGTTTGCTTATTTGGCCACCACCACACACCAAGAAGAGAAATGTAATGTATTGTCTATGATGACACCTGGCAATAAAATGAGCACTGGAGGCATCCCTAAATTATCTGCCTCCGCGCAGGTTTACTTTCATACCTAATCAGCCACTTAAATAGATTTCCCATAATAAAGAAACTAACACTCACATTGTGTGGTAGTTCCTTAGCCTACAACCCTTCACAGCACAGGACAGGCAAGGAACACCAAAACATGGATTTTTGTTCCTGGGAAGGGGGCCCTGGCAGAGTCGGGTACTCCAACCAAGAAGGTTGAGTTGAGGGGATGCTCTGTAAGGAGTGCACACTAGATATCCCCAGGCTTCTTTAAGATTGGAAAGAACAAGCCACTTTAAGGGAAGCAGAGCAGGGAAGCGGGAAAAACAGGCAGGGCTCTAGTAGGAAATTTAAAACCCCATGCTCAGAAGGAGGACCAAACAAGAAGAGGGAAACACTAAGGAATGCTTTTACACTGGCATGACATTTTCAAAGATATGCATAATGATACTGCTCTATTAGCAATGATCAAAAGACAAAAAGTTAACTAGTCCTTTGTGATGTTTTTCTATATAGTAAAAGGTTTATGAGACAGGTGGAAAGGAAATGGAGAAAGTCAGCCTTAACCTCAGACAAACTGACCTACAGACATTCTTAACTCATTATTAGACTGAAGATAGGACTGCAAAAATCTTTTGCTAAATAGATTCACTTCATCCCAGTTTCTCACATAATACAACAAGTTCCTCCTGGCCCACCACATCTGAACTCACACCCAGATGAGAGTAGGCCTCCCAGTTCAAAATTCCAGATTGGCAGAGCGGACCATATGCACTCTTGCCTTCTACTACAGAGGCCAAAGACCACTTGAGGTCTTCCAGTGCCTCGCATTAATGACAGTGGTAGCACAATGTGTGTTACCAATGGAATAATGTATCAGCATGACCTCCCAGAAGACAATGGGTTTTAATGTCCTTTAGTACACTGGACCTCTAATGGCAGATTTCAATGTAGGTATTTTATCTCGCAAAACATTAACACAAGTTGGAACTTTAGGAGCCAAAAGATATCTCAATCTGTAAAGAATCTCAGTCCTTTGTCCAGGACCAACTTTGTTAATAGATCTATGCACTAGCAATACAAAAAATAAATAATAATTGCCTTAATTAAAAAAACTTAACCATGTACACTTAAAATAGAACTATTTGTTCATAACTTATGAAATCTACTCAGTTGCTTATTGCATTGCACTGGTTATCGGTGGAAGCTAGGATTAAGTAACCAAAGTAGATCGGACCCAGTGCTCCCAGCCCCTTTCCACCATCCACAACACTTCCCCTCCCCCTTTTCCGCCTCTCCCCCCATATGCCCAAAAATTACAAACACAAAACTTTCTTGGCAAACAACTGGTCGCAGCTTTATTAACATTTTTAACACCATTGGCTCCCTGTTTCACCATTGGCTCCCTGTTTCATATCGCGTACAATTCAAAATTATTTTCTTTGTCCACAGAACTATTCACACTGGTGTTCCTTTGTACCTTGCTGATCTGATACACCTTCACATCCCCCCACCATTCTCTCCGTTCTGTCCATGCCAACCACTTGTTCCTTCCTTCCCCGTCCCAAGCCCACCTAGAATCTACACGGTCTTCCGCTTTTTACTTTCTTGGGCCCCGCCTCTGGAACTCGCTCCCCCCTGCCCTCCGATTGGATTCTTCTTTCAAATCCTTTAAAACCCACTTAAAAACTCACCTTTTTTGTATGGCTTTCAACCTTCCGCCCCCTCCCTCACCTCCTACAACCTTCCCCCTTAACGAGTATTGTAATTAACTTTTTTATTGGTTGTTTTGTCATTTTCTTACTTTTCTGTTCTCTTTCCTTTCCCCCTCTTGGAAACTTCTAAATTGGTGTTCTATTTCCTTTCTGCAGCCTTTTATGATTTTATGATTGTAAACCGCTCTGATACCCTGTGACGGGCGGTATATAAAGTTTTAAATAAACATAAACATGTTAAACATTAAATTCCAAGAATAATCCTCTTAACCATTGCAATAGCGGAACAATGCCTCACCAGCCATACAATTAACAAGGTGACATCACCTCCGCTTCTGCTGCGGTCAGGCCAATGGAAAGCTTCCTACCCCCCCCCCCCCACACACCTTTTCCCCGACCACGCCATGTAATTAGCAAAAGTGGGTCAGGGGTTGTCCGGATCGAGGGCACCCCGCCCCAAGCCCAAGTATAGCCTAAGGCTCTGGACCCCGTAAACCTCTGGGATCCGGCCCCCCTCTGCTGCGACACCCCTCAAACGTCCAACATCCCCCTACCGAGTGGGAGGGTGGGAAGCCGGCACCACAAGCTCCAAAGGCACACGGAACCTGTCTGCCCGTTGCTGCCGCCAGTTCCTCCCCTTTCCCGCCTTGCTGCTTGTCCCCTCTCATTGGCTCCACAGTGCTCCTGCATGTTTCGGAGACAATGAGTTTAAACGATGCTGCTGACACCTCCACTGCGTCCCGCACCAGGCCGATCACCCGGTTACGGGTGGCCGCTGGGACCCTGCCCCACAGCCTTGCCCTTAAAATTTTATGCTTGGTTGTCAGAGCTATCCACAAGATTGGACCATCCGATTGAAGTGACAGGCTCACTGTGTATGTTCTAAAAGGAGCACTTAGATCACGGAATATTTTGAATTTCATTTTACCTTTAGTAAAGCAGTTTAAATCGGTAAGGATGCAAACACGTTATTTTTCAGGTTATTCCATGATTGTGGAATAAGTTGCCAGCACATTTGAAGGATGGAGAAGATTATATTATTTTTAGAAAGCAACTTAAAATGTGGTTGTTTAGTGTGTTTTTAAAGGGATAACAGTAAGAAGATATGGAGGCTGGACTGAGCTGATGTGTTCTGATAATATACCTTTAGTTTTTAAATAAAAGAGGTTTTAACTAAAGCAGCTTTAATTTGTTGTTTAATTTTATGTTGTATGGATGTTACTGTGATTTTGTTATATTTTGTTTTATTGTTTTTTTACTATGTTAGCAGTCATGTGGGCTAAAAGATGTGGGTTCTAAGTCTATAAATTAACATTCTTATATTACTTAATATAACTTATCACTCTGACAACTTTCTCCTATTTACTGAACTACACAAAAATAAGAACTTTAGAGTGGGAAAAATTGCTACAGAATTCTGAGGGAGTTGCTAACCTGTGGTACCTGAGTACCACAGTTTAGTGGAATCCATGGCACCTTTTTTTTTTGCATGTTTCTGGATGCAGGAATGCATTATAGATACAATCCTGGGCCCAGCATCTCTTAAAAAGGCCAGCAAGAAATAATAGAAATCCCACTCTCTGGCATGATTTATAATTCAAAATATAAATTCCCTCCCCTCCCCTTCCCATGCTTTTTCTTCCCCACCCTGTACTTGTCAAAGGAACACCCACAAATTCATAGTGGGCTAGTGGCCCAAATATCACCCCTCCCAAGCTCAGACTAAGACAAAAGGTTTGAAAATAGGTGACCCCCTAGTAAGCTCCTCCCTCGTGTGCCTTGCCTTGATCCTAGAATAAAGTGACCTATGCACCCAGGCCAACCCTCACCCATCCATATTAAATTAGGGGATTACTCCTGCACCCTACAGATTGCTCCTGCTGTGGCATTTGATCCCTAGCCATACATTAACATACCACAGGAGCTCAGTCTGCCAAATAAAGTCAGACTGACCCCCTAGCATTGTGTTATGATATATCATTGCAAAATGCAATGTATGCCTTCAAGTCAATGCTTACTCATGGTGACCCAGAAGCTCCTGGGTTTTCTTGGCAGTGTGACCGGAAGTAGATTGCCAAGCCTTTCTTCTGAGGCAATGGAGGCCCAAGGCCACAAGGAGTGCTAGTGGGAATCAAACCCTGGTTGCTTGGTTACCAAGTCTGTGTTATAACAACTAGGCTACTCTTCCACTCTGATGTATCACTAGCAACCAGTTAATGACATTTTGAAAAATGGTGGTATCAGGAAAGAAACAGCTGATGATCGTTCCTGTCTACCATGAATTTGATATGATCAGGAATGAATCTGGATTTAAAGAGGGCAGAGGAGGCAAGGCACATAGAACATCACTCTTGGGGATCAGGACTAGGAACTTGGGGGAGAGGACGACCAGAGAGGCCATGTGTTTTCAGACCTTTTACCCAGGTCCAAAGTTAAGGAGGGCGGTGTCTAGGCCAATTGTCTATCAAGTATTTTTGCCCCTCCCTTCCCCCGAAAGCAGTGAAGGGAGAGTGAGGTGGGCCATTGGCCTACCAGGGAATTTCCATTCTCTTGAATCCAGACCAGCACTTTTAAACATCTCCCTGAGGGCTTCAGAGGAAAGTTCACTAACTCTGGAGATGTAATTAACAGGCCCATACCTAGCCCTGTGCGAGCAGTGTGGCTGCACAGGGCGCAAAGGCTTAAGGGGCGCATTTTAGCTGTCTTATGTTGCCTGCCACCACCACTTTTTCTTCTCTCAGCGGCGGCAGGCAATGGCAGGACAGCTAAAATGTGCCCCTTAAGCCTTCTCGCTGGCATGCTAAGCAGATCTTTCCCTTCCTGCGTACTGGCGACTTGCACATTGGGCGCGCCTCTTCTCTCCCGCCGCAGGAGGGAGGGGGCGCGCGCCCAATGTGCAAGTCGCATGCTGCGCGCGCCCGATGTGCAAGTCGCATGCTGCACGATCTTCCCTCGACACGGCCCAGGTAATTAACATTCTCATTTAATTTATTATTTATTTCTTGCGTATTAGGCAATTACTAGGTGAGTTACAATTCACATAAATTAAAATTCACTAAACAGCAATACAAAAACATATACAAATAACTGCTTCAAAACCCAAGATGGGGTAAAAGGGTTAACAAAAGCCATGACATAGTAGTGAGCTGATTTACTGTACATACATTTGCATATGATGCAACTCATTGTATTTTTTTCATTGGGTTTGATTTAATTTATATTAAAAGCCACATTAATGCATCTTAATGTGTCTTATGTGCCCAATAAGTAGACCTCTTGCGGAGGTACCGAGATTAAAATGATATTGAATTCCTTATTATTTTAAACATTAAGTTGGATTTTTACATCATGCTAAAGGACCATGACAGTTTTGTTGTAGAGAGCAAAAATCAATTTACTGCCTCATCACCAGTCTTCAGGTTGTTAAATGCAATTTTTTTGTTCAGCAGCAGTCTGATTCTGAAGGTTATCATTCACAGAAGTTAGACTGTGTCCCTGGTATAATCTAAGCAATCTTCAGTGTGAATTGATAGAAATCATCCCCAATTCACAAGTATTGATAACATGAAAAAGGACAGTATTTTAAGTTTTAAAGCACATAAGTCATTATATATGAAGACATGGATCTTTGTTCTTAAACATCCACATTTGACTGAAAACCTCAAAATGTGGCTTAGAGGTACTGGAACCAAACTTTCCATTGACACTCTGGGGCCTGTTTACTAAAGTGCATTAAGCAGTTAAGTGATCAAATCAGCACGTGCTATTACCACACAAGTATGGTAACTTATCATGAGGGCAAAACAGAGCATGATAGTTGTATGCGCTAACTACACATTGTATTAGGAGATGAGAATGAGTGTGGACTGCAAATTGAGGCAGCACACAGTACTTTACTGCATACTAATTTTCATGGCAGGCATTTACTAAGACTTGCTGCAGAAAAGCAAAAATCCCCCCCTCCCCCCACCCCCAATCTTCCTCTTATCCCACAGTAAAGCTCCTTTTCTCTAAGGCACTTACCAGGGTTGTCTCTGGAGGGTTAGTGATAGAAATGAGCTATCTCTAGATGATGTTCTCCCATTGCCAGTCCAAGATCAAAATGGTAGTTTTGATCCCGTGCAATAGAATCCATGCAGGCAACGAGGCAGGAATGTCACATTAAATCACCATGGTCATCTCCAGTAACTCCTGGTGTGGATGGGCGTGACAGAAAGGTCTGAAGCCATATCAAGTGGTCAGGGTGGGGTCTAGAGCCTCATTGTAGGCAAGGCAGGAGGACATGATGCTGATCGGGGGGGGGGGGGGTTGGAGGCCTGGAGACTAATCATGGGGAATCAGGCTTTTTTCTGCAGCGAGTGCCGGAAACCGCATCAACAAATAGCAGAGATGCACTCACTGCACCGTCTGCAGATGCATTTTACCACTGTCTGCAGAAGCATTTTACCACTGCAGATGCATTTTACCACCGTCTGCAGATGCATTTTACCACTGCAGATGCATTTTACCACCGTCTGCAGATGCATTTTACCACTGCAGATGCATTTTACCACTGTCTGCAGATGCATTTTACCACTGCAGATGCATTTTACCACTGTCTGCAGATGCATTTTACCACTGCAGATGCATTTTACCACTGTCTGCAGATGCATTTTACCACTGCAGATGCATTTTACCACTGTCTGCAGATGCATTTTACCACTGCAGATGCATTTTACCACTGTCTGCAGATGCATTTTACCACTGCAGATGCATTTTACCACTGTCTGCAGATGCATTTTACCACTGCAGATGCATTTTACCATTTTATATGTGGTAACTCCAGGACAGATAATAGCATACCCACAGCAGTTACAGCATAGGCTTTCAATTTACTACACTACGTTTTGCACCTAATGCTCTCTATGTGCAAAAAGCTTACCACACTTAGTAAATAGACCCCCTTTATTTCATAGGCATTTTAAACACTAGGGTTGCATTTTGCATACACAAACACATATTTATATATATATATATATATATATATATATATATATATATATATATATATAATGTGTGTGTATGTAATATATTCAAGCCCTGACTTGGTTTGCGGCTTTTTGTGCTGAGAGAGCTTGTGTGCATCAGTGATTTTCATGGCTCTGCTATCAGTAGCTTAACTACTGGCAGGGACTGCCAAGATGGACAGGTCTCAGCTGAGGTGCCAAACTAAGACAACATTATGGGACGGTGTTGGCAAAGGATCACATTTCTGTGACAAACAGTGTGAGTATCGGCATTACCTGTGTGAAAGGAAGGCCTGACAATCTCTCTCTGTATCGCACCACAAAAACCTAATGGATAGTCACAACAAAACAAACTGTGATATAGTGCTGTAAGAAAAGCCCCCTAGGTTGGAAGGCACTCAATGGGTTACTGGAGATGAGCTGAAGATAGGAATGTGAAAGCTGGACAGTGAAGAAGAAATACTGTGTCGGTGGTGGAGATCAAACTTAAGCTTTCCGTAGAAGCTCAAATGACAAGACTGACTTTTATACTTTGGACTCATCATACGAAGAGAAACATTATTAGGAGAAATGTCTTGTTTGACAAAATTGATGGTGAATGTGAAAGAGGAAGGCTAGTAATACAATGGATCGTTACAACAGCAGCAGTTATGGATGCCAATCTGTCAACAGTCACCGGATTGTAGACCAAACACAATTTACAACTATGCAGACTTGTTATACATCCTTGCACATTAAATTGTGATAACATGATCATATTTGATGTAATAAATTGAGGAAGATCAGCAAGCACTGACATTTAACTTTTAAAAGGGATTCTATGAAAAGTTTGAAAATGGTTAGGAAATAATTAAGAGGAAAGTGGGATATGGCCAACATAATGCCAGTTTTTGAAAATGGTTTCAGGGTTGATGTGGGAAACAGCAAACCTGTGAACCTAAAGTAAGTACTGGGCAAAATGGTAGAACCATTATAAAAGAAGAAAATGACAGATAAAGGTGAGCCAGTTAATATAGTGATATAGAGCCCAATATTTGGGACTGGCAGCTAGCACTGCTACCAGTCGCCAGCGCTGAATATTAAACCTGGATACTCAATGACTGGCATTGAATATCCGGGGTTGCCTCGAACCAATCCTTAACCAGGCAACTGTGATATTGAGCTGCTGGCTAGCTAGCAATATGCAGTGAAAGTTAAGCCAGGGTTTCCTGCACCTGACCTTTGCCATGTATCACTAACCAGACAGTGGCTCAATATCGCTGCTGCCTGAGACCTCCATGACTTCCAGCCCAGTGGCAGCTCTCCCATCCGGGATAGAGCAGCTGGAACCAGCCCAAACCGGCTGTCCTCACTGCTCTGCCCAATTGGGACAGCCGCCGACTCGCTGATAAGGAGCGAGGACCTCACCAGAGGGCCCTTTGTCGTGGCCCTTAAGCGGGGTCCTGTGATAAGGACACCCTCACCGAGATCCGACAAAACAGACAGGCCCCTGAACGAAACAAGCCAACGTCGTGGGTGAAATCTCAACGAATTACAATGCATTCAGCAAAGTAGACTAACGCATAACATCGTTACTCACTGCATAAACCCGTAAAAAAACTATTCGCTGGACATACCTGTGAGAACAAGCAACTAAAGTACTCCATATATAAACCTGTGTGTTCCTGTTAGATCGTGCTACTAATTCTGATTGTAATACAGGGTAATCATACAAGGACAAAAAGTAGTCATAGAAGACCGGCACTAGCCTGCAAGTAATACCACCTGTGAAATTTTATGCATAAAAGTTTGTTAGAGCAAGCTGTTGACCGCTAATGTTGTACAAAGTAGTCCTTGCTATACAAAGTAGTATTTGCTGTACAATGTAGTATTTGCTGTACAAAATATTGCTGTTGCACAAAGGAGTCATTGCTGTACGAAGTAGGCACTGCCCCCACAGCTCAACATAGCCATCTCCATCCTAACTTTCACCAGTTTTTATCTCCTTGCCAATGCTCTCTACGGCACCCTCGCTCTCACCCCCAACCACAACTCCCTTCCAATCCTACAAAGCCTAGGAAAGAGATGTTACAGCAGCACCCGTCATCCACCAACAGAAACCTACCATGACCTACACACACAGTTAGTCTACATATCACTCCAACACCCCGCGAAGTACAAGGTTGCACAACTCCAAAATCTTCGTAACCTGAAATGCGCCCTCGTAAATGCACCGTCGGTCCACAAGAAATGGCCAGCCATCACCGACCTTATAACACACCTTGACCTAGACATCCTACTGGTCACAGAATCGTGGCTGTCCAGTTCAGATACAGTCCTCCTCAACCAACTCATCCCTCCCAATTTTTCAATCCACACCTGCCACAGAGCTAACCACAGAGGTGGAGGTGTCTTCATCCTAGTAAAGACAGAGCTCCAATTCCAGCTGCTCACCTCCAACAGCACAACAAACCTGGATACAATCACCATAACCAACAAATACAGCACCATCAACCTAATCTACAGATCCCCATCCTCCTCCCCTGAGGACCTTTCAACCATGCCTGTAACCCCAAGAACACACACATACCAAACTAGGTAATGGGTGACTTTAACCTGCCAGCACTCCAAAGTACCCATTCCAAAGCCTTCCTTGAAGCACTAAATGAACTAGGCTATGAACAGATAGTCGATGCACCCACCCACCTGAAAGGAAATAAACTGGACCTTGTCTTCATCCCACGGCCAGACATAAGCCCGAACTACAACTTTAACCTAGCCATCACATCTGTCCCATGGACCAACCACAGCCTAATCAAATTTCAGATGCCCATGCAACAAGATCGCAACTCGCCCAGCAGGGCAACTGATGCCTCACCGGCACCCTCAGGACGATTCAGGCTCTTTGACAAAGAGGAAATCCTCAATGGAGTCCTTCCAAATCTCAAGCTGACATCAACTAGCCTGGACAAAATGATAGCCACATCGAACAATAGCCTGAGCTCCTTCGCACGTCTGCCTTCTTCAGACAAGCCACCTGCCTCAGACAAGCCACCAAGAATAAGGAAATCTGCACGATGGTTCTCCGCGGAACTACGGACCTCACTACTCCTCCTCAGGAAGCTAGAAAGAAGATGGTGACGCTCCTGGTCTCCAGTCGACCAGTCAGCCTGCACATCCCACTTAAAAGTACACCGAGAAGCAATATAAGATAAAATGAAAGAACACCACTCTGAACTCCTGCAACGCTCTCGAAACAAACCTCAGGACCTCTTCAACATAGTGAAGACCCTGACGAAAGAACCTTCACCCCCCCCCCCCCAACCAAGCCTACTACACCCTCAGGAATTCTCAGACTACTTACAAGCCAAAACAAGCAATGCCAATGCAATAACAAAACCCACACCCAGTCACAACCCACACCGACTAATGCCACTCACCTCACTCACACCACCATCCGAGAGATGCATCGAGGGCATCATCATGACTATCACCAACACCACTGCTCCAAACGATCCCTGCCCAGCATTTTGGATAACATCGCTGCACGTGGAATTCAGCCCAATCCTAGCCAAGATCATGGACCTGTCCTTCTCAACAGGAACCTTCCCATCAAGCCTCAAACAGACGTCCATCCGGCCCCTTCTAAAAATCAACAAATTGAACCCCCAGAAGGCGGAATCCTATCGACCAATCTCAAGCATCCCCCTGCTAGCCAAGATAATCGAGAAGGTCGTCCAACATCAAATCCAGTACCACATCGAGACCACTGCCTTGCCTCTCTAGACCAATGCCAGCACGGCTTTAGAAAATCTCATGGCATTGAGATGCTACTAACCATGTAAACCTATACCTTAATCACAGGGATTGACAACATCAGAAGAGGATACGCTCTTATCTTCTTGGACATCGCCTTTGCGTTCAACTCCATCAAGCATGAGCAGCTCCTGACACGTCTCCATGAGAAGGGAACCCAGGGCTCAGCCTGGAGCTGGTGCAAGTCATACCTAACAGACAGATGGCAGCAGGTACAAACGGGCTCCAAGACCTCTGAGCCTTTTCAACGATGTTCCCCATGGCTCCTTACTCTCAGCCCTCCTGTTCAATATATACGTATATATGCAGCCCATATGTACAATCAACCACTCCTTCAATATCTCCTGCCTGATATATGTGGACGATGTACTGCTTTTCACCCCATTCACCATCGACCAACTTGACTTCTCGATATTAGTTAGATGCTTTGATGCTGTCACTGACTGACTCTACTCACAGACTCTCAGGATCAACTGCAATGAAACAGATGTACTATTCATCACAAGAAATAAAGCCTTTTCCCCTCACACATCAATAAAGGTGAGAGACGCCAAGCTCCAAAGCAGACCCACCATCCACTACCTGGGCACAGGGGCGGCCCAAAGGGGGTGCGGGGCCATGTGCGGAGACTCGGTGCGGGGCCTCATTTGCATAAGTGGCCTTATTTGCATAAATATTTGCATAATGCTAACATACACTAACTTTTAGTAAACATGTCTCTTAATGAGTGTATGGATAAAGACAGACTAAAAGATTTCAACATTACTATAATCCAGTGCCAACCGCCAGGCACATTAGGAACTACTACAAACACTGCCCATTTAGAACCAATAGCAAACCCGCCGTATCCTAACAGCACTACCAGGACTCACAAAGCACCATACCCTACCTATCAAAAGGCAACACTGCAAATATTAAACCAATACATTTCAGAGAACAACAATACATGACCTACTGGGGAAAGAGAACAAGTGGCAATGTCAAATAGGAATTACATAAACAGAATACCTCAGCTCAGTTACACATGCAGAACATAGACCATCACCAAACAAGGAATCACAATTTAGAAACAGGAAGGCAATAATTAAACTGGGAACCCCAAAAGCCAAACTTGGAATGTACAACAACACTGTAGAAATAAAACTATAAATTAATTTCCTCTTGTACCAAACAAAGCGCAGACGTTAATGATGCACATTTCCCAGAGCTTTCATATTCCAGTTAATAATTCAAAATAAAGAGATATCTTTCTACCTTTTGTGCATTTTTTTTCAGTTGCAATTGCTCCAGCCACTTTCTTCTGGTTTCTTCATGTTTTCTGCTAACTCTCCATCATCTCCTGTCCATTTGTCCTTTCTTCTCTCTTCTAGGTTTTTTTTCCATTTTCTCTCTCTACATCTGCTTTAACATACTAATCTTTCTCCTTTTGCTCTTTCCTCATTCCTATTTCATCCACTCAAATTTTAGCCCTCCATCCTCAATCCCCACTTACTCTCCCAATACCCGGCCAATTGTAGATTTTTTATCCCTCCCACACAAAATATTTTTCCCCTCTCCATTTTACTCTCCCAGCCCCATCCCATTCTAATCCTCCCCCAACATCAGCTCCCTTCTAGTTCCAGCCTCACCCAGCATCCATTCCCTTCTAGTCCCTGCATCAGCCCATTTCCAGTCCTAGCCCCCCATCAGCCCATTTCCAGTCCAAGCAACCCCCCAACCCAATACCACTCCTAGGCCCCCCCATCAACCCACTTCCAGTCCTAACCCCATCAACCCATTTCCAGTCAGCCCCCCATAGCCCATTGCCAGTCCTAACCCCCCCATCAGCCCACAGCCCATTACCAGTCCTAACCCCATCAGCCCACCTCAAGTCCTAACCCTTCCCCATCAGCCCATTTCCTGTCCTAGCCCCCCATAGCCCATTATCAGTCCTAACCCCCCCATAGCCCATTACCAGACAGCCCCCATCAGCCAACAGCCCATTACCAGTCTTAACCCCCCCATAGCCCATTACCAGTTCTAACCCCCCAACAGCCCACAGCCCATTACCTGTCCTAACCCCATCAGCCCACCTCAAGTCCTAAACCCTCCCCATCAGCCCATTTCCTGTCCTAGCCCCCCCATAGCCCATTATCAGTCCTAAACCCCCCCCGATAGCCCATTACCAGTCCTAACCCCCCATCAGCCCACAGCCCATTACCAGTCCTAACCCCATCAGCCCACCTCCAGTGTTAACCCCCCCATCAGCCCATTTCGTCCTAATCCCCATCACCCAATTTTCAGTTTAAGCCCCCATAACCCATTACCAGTCCTAACCTCCCCATCAGCCCACTCCCAGTCCTAATCCCACCAGCCCAGTTCCAATCCTAATCCCCCATCACCCAATTTTTATTTTAAGCCCCCCTTAGCCCAATAGCAGTCCTAACCACTCATCAACCCACTTCCAGTCCTATTCCCAACAGCCCATATAAAGACTTAGCTCCCCCATAGCCCATCACCACTCCTAACCCCCCAGCCCCCCCCATAGCCCATCACCACTCCTAACCCCCCCAGCCCCCCATAGTCCATCACCACTGCTAACCCCCCCCAGCCCCCCCATAGCCCATCACCACTCCTAACCCACCCAGCCTCCCCATAGCCCATCACCACTCCTACCCCCCCAGCCCCTCAGCACTCCTAACCACCCAGCCCCCCATAGCCCCCCATAGCCCATCAGCACTCCTAACCCCCCCAGCCCATCAGCACTCCTAACCCCCCCAGCCCCCCATAGCCCATCAGCACTCCTAACCCCCCCAGCCCATCAGCACTCCTAACCCCCCCCCCCAGCCCCCCATAGCCCCCCATAGCCCATCAGCACTCCTAACCCCCCCCCCAGCCCATCAGCACTCCTAACCCCCCCCCCCCAGCCCAGCCCAGCCCAGCCCAGCCCAGCCAAATTTTTTTTTTTTAAAAGCTGTCTTCTCCCACTGCCGGGGCCGCTGCAGCAGAATCGAGTGTGCCGCGGGGCCCCCCCTGCCCAGCAGAGCCTGCACTCCCCTGTATCCGCTCTCTCCTACAGCTGCCTGCAGTCTCACGTGCCAGCTTTCAGAGCGCGAAGGGACTAGTTTCCCTTTCGCGGCTCTGTTAAGCCCGCGGGGGCTGATGGGAAGTTCCCATCAGCCCCCGCGGGCTTAACAGAGCAGCGAGGGAGAAACTCTCCCCTCGCGCTCTGAAAGTCGGCGCGTGAGACTGCAGGCAGCTGTACGAGAGAGCGGATACAGGGGAGGGCAGGCTCTGCTGGGCAGGGGGGCCCCGCGGCACACTCGATTCTGCCGCGGCGGCCCCGGTAGCGGGAGAAGATAGCTTTTTTGTTTTTTTAAATTTGACTTTAGGATCAGAATGTTTTTTGCGCGGGGCCCCCTGAAACGCGGGGCCCTGTGGAAAAAACATTCTCGCTCAATGGACGGGCCGGCCCTGCCTGGGCATCATGCTAAACCGGCACCTCAACATGAAAGCACACATAAACATCATCATCAAGACAATCTACCACAAGATGCGGACAATTGCGCACCTCCGACTCTTGCTGCAGCCAGATGACTTCAGAACAATTTTCCAAGCACTTGTAAAGAACGCTGCTGCCCTCTTCCTACATGGGGCCTCCAGAAGAGACCACATAACCCCAATCTTACAAAATGCTCTCAAGCAACAAAGAACAGAGCCTTTGTGTTCTAAGCACCCACTTGCTGGAATGACCTCCCAACCACTATCCGAGCAATCACCGACCTCACCCAATTCAGGAAGGCGTAAAAGCACCAACTTTTTCTTCTATATTACTCACATCCCAATGATAAAAACTCCACCCACCATACCCCCACCCACCTTGACAACACCACCAGCACACCCTAATCAGGTTGAGGCAACCGCACTCATCAGCCCAACTATCTAAATTGTAAATAACTGACAATCCTGTACATAGTTATTAGAGCACGCCATGTCACTACAACAGCTCAGCGACACCTTGCTCAGCTTGTATATACTTACCCCAGTTCTAAATCCAAGTTGCAATATCTGTTCAATGTAAGTACAAAGCAGGTCTGTCCTGCTTTGTACAAAGAAATGTTACTTGTAAACCGCACAGATTTTAAAGAGCGCGGTATAGAAAAGCTTTAAATAAATAAATAAGTGAGCAGCACCACCTCTATTCTGCCCCGATATACCATCATATTAAGTGGTTAGCATCAGAGCATGTAGAGTCGACAACTGTGGCTATTCAGTGGCACTAATCATATTAGTGCTGCTGAATCTCTCATTCACTGCAATTAAAGCAATTAGCAGCTCTGAATGTCAGACCCATAGTGTTTCTGGATTTTCAGAAATCATTTGACAAGTTCCCTCATCAGAAACTCTTGGGGAAGTTATACAGTAAAGTCATGGGATAGGATACAGTATTGTACTGTGCATTGGGAACCGGTTAAAAGATGGAAAACAGAGTAAGGTCAAATGGTCAATTTTCTCAATTGAGAAAGGTGACCAATGGAGTATCCTAGTGATCTGTACTGGCTCCATTGATTTTAACATATTTATAGATAACCTGCAAATGGAAGCAACAACTGAGATGATCAAACTTGCAAATACAAATTTATTCAAAGTTGTTAAATCACAAGAGGCTTACAAGAAATTACAAGAGGTCCTTGAGAAATTGAGAGACTGCGTATCCAAAAGGCAGATGAAATTTAATGTGGGCAAGTTATGCACTTAGCGAAGAACATACCATATTCCAGTTACACAATTCAAAGTTCCACATTAATAGTCACCATCCAGGAAAAGGAGTCATTACCCAGAAATAAGGTGGTAGAAGGATACCCCTGTGAGGAAAGGCTTGGTTAGGGCTCCTTAGCTTGCAGAAGAGATGGCTGAGGGGAGATATTACAAAGGTCTATAAAATAATGAATGGAGTGGAACTGATGAATATAATTTGTTGTTTATTTCTTAAAAAGTGACTGAATTGAAAAACCAAAGGAGGGCAAGGACCACGGCCAAACACGAATTAAAATCAGGAAAGCTTTATTGAAGACCCACATTCGGTAGGATAACCTCTGGCATGAAAACGTTCGGCCATAATCATAAGAATTACTCTCAAACTCTGCATTGTCAGTGCACAATCTATGGCGTCTTAAAAACTGTGAAACAGGTAAATTCCTTTTGAGATGGCTACTATGAAAACTATCAAATCTAAGAAGCTTGTTACTACTACTACTAAGCATTTGTATAGCGCTACCAGTCGTACGCAGCTCTGTACAGACATGTAAGAGACAGTCCCTGCTCATCAGAGCTTACAATTTAGTCAAGACAAAACACAAGACAAAACACAGAAGGTATAAACAGGGATAACAACTAGGGGAAAGAAAATGAGATCAGGCAAGTCAAGATCCAAAAGCAGCAGCGAAGAGGTGAGTTTTCAACATGGATTTGAAGAGGGTCAGAGAATGTCAAGGAAGGATATTTCATTGAGACTGGACTGCATTTTACACTTAAGGATGATATCTAGAGTACTGAGCCAATTGAAAAATTCTTGGTGCCCTTTCAAAATATAAAGATGTCATCAATATATCTTTTCCAAGACACAACGGAGAATGAAAAAGGGAACTCTTTCAGATAAATTTCTTTGAATTCTGCCACGTACAAATTAGCTATATCGGGTGCCATGGCTTTGTCCCTTATTCCTTCAAAAAGCACAAAGGCTAAAAACTAATGTCAGGGACCCAAGATAGACGCTTAGCCAGTCATGTCATTGGTCACATTTTTCTGCTATGCCGAAATGAAGAGGGAAGCTCGGTAAAAAGCCTCCTGAGTTGGTGCTGAACCCTTCATGTTTGTTCATCACTAGCATTCTCGGTCCAATGGATGCCTTTAATGCTACCGGTGAGTCAGCAGCAGTAAAACGGCATTTCCCCACCTGGATTGATGATGGGGCTGGTGAGCCCAGCATCATTTTCGGGATGTGAGCTGTCGCTAGGAATGCATCCTCCACCTGCTCTTTCAGCTGGATCTTCCTACCCGGATGCCCCCAGGCCAACTGACCTGGTTGCAAGCCTGACTTGGATGGAAGCAGTGCATCTGAGTTAGTGCCATCCTTGTTACCACCCAAGGAGATCAGTGGTAGGACTACAGAGGAGAAGACAAATTGGGGAGTGGCATATGAGATGAAGGCCGCATTCCCTTGTGGGTCGAGGTGTTCTGGAGCCTCTCCAGGTGTTAGAGGGACAGGCAGTTTCTCCGGAACATTTTTTGCTGAAATGTCCAGTACTATTCACTTTGGAAGCAATATGGAGCACTACTGTGAAGCTTGGGGAAGTGTTTGTTCAGCAGTCAGCCAGATGGCACTTCAGATCCAAGGTAATACAGAGTTGTCACAAGTTACTGCAAGAGATTTGGCTACAATGAAAGGAACTGTGTACCAGTTGCACTTTAAAAGTTGATGAAAATAAACTTGCCTTGATAAAGGACTTAACAGCAATAAAGTTTAAAGAGGAATCACTTGAAAATCAGATTAGGTCTACAAATTTATGGTGGACTAACTTTCCACGCTCTTCGCTAGTTTCTGCTAGAGATATGCTGATGCAATATTTTGCTGAAATTTTGGGGATACCGACTGAATCACAGCTTCCCTTAACTAAAGTTTATTATATTCCTGATTGAAAGAAAATGTTGGCCGGTGCACAGCAACCTTCTCTGGCAGAATTTCATCATATGGACATAATATTTCTAATATTTTGGAGAGATGTTGATAACAATAATATAGATGGCACAATGCTAACTCTTGCTTTAACATCTGATTGGGAATGACTTCTTAACTTATATTTTAAGAAGCACTCCCGGCCCTTTAAGGGTTTAGCAGACCCAGAGGAGATGTAGGGAATTCCTTCTTCTTAAGCTGGGAGTGTTACAGCTGGAGGGCATGTTCTTTCTTAAATTTCCCTGTAAGTGCCTTATTAGGCTACAGTCTGCAGTGCCGTCCCATCTACTTTGCAAGAATGTTGTTTGCACAGGGCCCCACATGAACTTCATTCTTGCACAATGGACGGCTTCAGAGATGAGCCGGGGAAGCCGCACGAGGCCACAGCTCACCTCTGCACAGCCGCCAGCATGAAAAGCTCCATTTTCCCTCATGCTGGCCTTTAACCTTTCCCAGCATTCAGTGCACTTCACAGTAAAAGCCGCCAGCATGAGGGAAAACGGAGCTTTTCACGCTGGTGGTTGTGCAGAGGTGAGCAGGAGCCTCACACAACTTCCCCAGCTCATCTCTGAAGCAGCTTAGATAGGCGCGGGGCTCTTCAGGGTGGGGGGGGGGGGGTTCTAGGATAGGACAGGAAATGGTCAATGGGGGGCTTGGACTGGAAATGGGCCAATGGGGGCTGGAATAAGACTGGAAATGGCTGATAGGGGCTAGGACTGAAAATGAGCTGATGGGGTGGGGAGTTTGGGCTTGAAATGGGCTGATGGGGGCTGGAATAGGACTGGAAATGGCTGCTGGGGGGATGGGAGCGGATGCTGGGTGGGGCTGGAACTAGAAGAGAGCTGATGTTGGAGGAGTGAGGATGGAGAGGGGAAAAGATATTTTGTGTGGGAGGGAAGAAGTCTACGATTGGCCAGGTATAGGGAGAGTAAGTGAGGATCAAGGATGGAAGGGTGAAATTTGAGTGGATGAAAAAGAAATAAAGAAATGGAGGAAAGAGCAAAAGGGGAAAGATCAGTATGTTAAAGCTGATATAGAGAGAACAAAAAACTAGATGGACAAATGGACAGCAGACAATGGAGAGTTAGCCGAAGACACGAAGAAACCAGAAGTGGAGCAATTACAACTGAAAAATAAAATGCCCAAACAAAAAGGTAGAAAAATACTTTATTTTGAATGTATTAACTAGACTATGGCAGCTGTGGGAAAATATGAATTGCTAATGTCTTTGTGTTTTTGTTTAGTGCAAGAGAAAATTTATAGTTTTATTTCTCGTGTGTTGTTGTACATTTCCTGTTTGGCTTTTGAGGTTCCCAATTTAATTATTATATTCCTATTTCTAAATTGTGATCCCTTGTTCTTTGTGTGGTGACAGTCTATGTTCTGCATGTGTAACGAAGCTGAGGTATTCTGTTCATGTAGTTTCTATTTGACAGTCCCACTTGTTCTCTTTCCCCTAGTAAAATATATTGGTATTCTCTGAGATTTATTGGTTTAATATTTGCAGTGTTGCCTTTTGGATACCTAGAGTTCAGTGCTTTGTGAGTCCTGGTAGTGCCGTTATGATACGGCGTGTTTGCTATGGGTTCTAAATAGGCAGTGTTTATAGTATTTCCTAATGTGCTTGGCACTGAAGTATAGTAATATAGAAATCCGGTAGTCTTTCTTTATCGAGACACTCATTAAGAGGCATGTTTACTAAAAGTGCACGTAAACATTATGCAAAATGTTATGCAAATGAGGCCCCTTATGCAAATGAGGCCCCACAATGAGTCTTCGCACATGACCCTGCACCCCGCTTGGGCTGCCCCTGACAATCAAGGGTTCAGGGGGGGAATATGTAGAAGCTGATAAGGATAAAGCGGAATTGCTTAACAAATATTTTTGTTCTGTGTTCACAGATGAAGAACCAGGAGCAGGACCTCAGAAAACACCCACAAATAAGAACAGAAGCGAGGGACATCTTGAACAATTTTCAGAAGATTGTGTTGGTGAGAAACTAGCTCAACTTAAAGTAGACAAAGCGATGGGACAGGATGGGATACACCCTAGAATACAAGGGAACTTGGGGATGTTCTAGCAACTCCACTGACTGACCTTTTCAATGCCTCGTTGGAGTCGGGAGTGGTGCCAAAGGACTGGAGAGAGGCTCATGTGGTGCCTTTACACAAAAGCGGAAGTAAGGATGTGGTTGAAAACTACAGGCCGGTTAGTTTAACTTCCGTGGTGAGTAAATTATTGGAAACGCTGCTGAAAGAGAAAATAGTGAGGTTTCTGGAGTCCGGCGGATTACAGGATCCGAGGCAGCATGGATTCACCAGAGGCAGGTCTTGTCAGACAAATTTGATTGATTTCTTTGACTGGGTGACCAGGGAATTGGACTGAGGGAGAGCTTTAGATGTGGTGTATTTAGATTTCAGTAAAGCCTTTGACACTGTTCCTCACAGGCGACTTATAAACAAACTGAGCACCCTAGGGATGGACCCTAAAGTTACTGCTTGGGTTAGAAATTGGTTGGGTGGGAGGCGACAAAGAGTACAAGTAAATGGAGCTCACTCTGAGGAGAAGGATGTTACCAGTGGTGTGCCCCAGGGATCTGTCCTTGGTCCGATTCTTTTTAACATCTTTGTTAGTGATATAGCGGAAGGGCTGTCGGGTAAGGTTTGCCTCTTTGCGGATGATACCAAAATCTGCAATAGAGTAGACACCCAGGAAGGTGTAGATAACATGAGGAGGGATCTAGCTAAGCTTGAAGAATGGTCTAGAATTTGGCAGCTGGGATTTAATGTTAAAAAATGTAAGGTCATGCATTTGGGCTGCAGCAATCCAAGGGAGCAATACAGTATAGGAGGTGAAGTACTTTTGTCCACTAAAGAAGAGCGGGACCTAGGCGTGGTTGTGTCTGATGATCTTAAAGTAGCTAAACAGGTAGAAAAGGCGACGGCAAAAGCTAGAAGGATGCTTGGGTGCATACGGAGAGGAATGGCTAGCAGAAAAATGGAGGTGATAATGCCTCTGTATAAGTCTTTGGTGCGACCTCATTTGGAGTATGGTGTGCAATTCTGGAGACCGCACCTTCAAAAGGATGTGAACAGGATGGAGTCGGTGCAGAGGGTTGCTACTAAAATGATTAATGGGCTTCATTATAAAGCATATGAGGACAGACTTAAGGATCTTAATATGTACACCTTAGAGGAAAGGCGGGATAGAGGTGATATGATTGAGATGTTTAAATACCTCCGTGGCATAAATGTTCAGGGAGAGAGCCTCTTTCAATTGAAAGCAAGTTCTGCTACGAGGGTACATGGGATGAGGGTGAAGGGAGATAGATTCAGGAGTGATATGCGGAAATATTTCTTTACGGAAAGAGTATTGGATCCGTGGAATAGTCTCCCAGTGGAGGTGGTAGAGATGAGGACAGTAACTGAATTCAAAAAAGCATGGGACCAACACAGAGGATCTCTAAAGGTAAAAAGTGGACTGTTGTAGTTATGGAAGGACAGACTAGATGGGCCTTGTGGTCTTTTTCTGTCATCATGTTTCTATGTTTCTATGTTTCTATCAATCAGTTTTATATATTTTATGAACCCTCACAGTTGACTGCCTTTATTACTCCTCGCCACAATTTTACTCCCCAGGTTACTATGGAGTTACAAAATGCAGTAATGTTTGTTAAAAGACAGCTGATTAGGTTGACTGTGTAAGCTTTTCCTTGCATGTTCAGATTTCATTTACCTTGGTTCTTGGGTTTTCCAATGTTGTTGGGCTAGTGGAACTGAGCATGTATAAACTTTAAAGTGCTTAGGTTTCCACTGAATTATATTTGATGCCCATTTTCTTTTTATCTACAAGTGGTTTACTTGGAATTTATTTGTAAATTGATAAATATAATTTTTTTTTAAAAAAGGCACACAGGCTAGGAGGACGTGTAATGAAGTTAGTAGTGCATTTAAGACCAGTCAAAGAAAATATTGTATTTTTTTTTTTTTTTACTGAACATGAAATAAAGCACTGGACTTCATTGCAAGATGATTTAGTAAAAGCTATTAGTCACACTGGTATTAAGAACATAAGAAATGCCATACTGGGTCAGACCAAGGTCCATCAAGCCCAGTATCTTGTTTCCAACAGCTGCCAATCCACATCACCTGCCAGGTTCCCAAAAGGTTAGGATAAGTTAATGGAGGAAAAGTCCATAAACCATTATTAAAAGTGGATTGATGGAAATCCACTTCTTATCCATGAATAACAGCATGGAATTCATCTATCTTTTGGGATCCTGCTAGGTGTTTATGATCTAGAATGGCCACTGCTGGAAACAGGATACTGGGCTTAGTAGACTTTTAGTATGACCCAGTAAAGCAAATCTCTCATGTTTGTATCCAGTTTTTAAGCAAAGAAACGATGTTTAGAAAATGAAAGTGAAGTTTAGTGCTCTATTTTAAGAGGGAACCAACTCAAAATAAGGAGATTTTACTACAAATGGGACATTGATAAAACCTGAAAAAGACAGTATTTTGAGTGATGCAAATATATGGATAATATCACACCCAATCATTATGGAGCTGAAGGGAATCAACCAATGGGTTTCACTGGCCAACTTTGTTAAAGAAGGTATTAACTGAGGGGGCTCTAAAAAATTAATCAATGCCTTTGAATTATGGTGCTGGTGAAGAATATTGTGAATACCATGGACTGACCAAAGAACGAACTAGTCAGTACTAGAGGAGATCAAACCAAAGCTTTCTTTAAAAGCTCAGATGACAAGACTTCAACTTTCATACTTTGGACACAACATGCAAAAAGATATTATAGAAAGACATCATGCTTGGCAAGGTTGAAGGTCAATGCAAAAGGGAAGGCCAGCAATAAGATGAATCGATATAACAGCAGCTATGGAGGCCACTTTATCAACAATGAGCCGTCTGACTGAATACCGAACATAGTTTAGGACAACTATCGAGAGGGTCACCATGAGTTGACATCAACTCAATGGCACTTAACAGCAACAACATATATATCTTACCTTGAAACTTAAAAATATGCTTACAAAGGACGTTAACAGGAATAAAGCTTCCCAAGCTATGAGACTCTAGATCTTACAAATAAACATTTCTATCTCTTTTCATGCTGATTGTCACAACAGGACAATGCCTCTACTTTAAAATTCAGAAACCATATATTGCTGCAAGTATATAATTTTTAATACTCTGTATAAATGATATTATGTGGTTATCTCATTTGCATTTTTGAATCTTGAGTCTGACTTGTTTATGCTGTAGATGCTGTGATAGACATCTGTCATAGTATTGCAGATGTCATCTGACATAGCTAGGTTAAAAGAGCTAAACATTGTCATCTGACTGTCTTAAACAGGGGCACGGCACTATTTGGTCTGTCTGCTTCTTTCACCCCCTTCCCCCACAACCCCCTTTATGTCCCTTCCCAAGGAACATATATCCAGGCACCTCTTTATGCATGGCAGAAACAGCCAAAGCTTTTATTAATACAAAGTTGTCTGAAATTTCAACAACTAAAAAACCCCAAGAAAATCCCATACCATCCCATAGTTCTGTAAAGAACTCACCAGCTCTAAAGGGGATGATATAATTCTTCCATCCTGAAACTGGCAGCTCCGATTGCTGGTTTATTTGGGGCCTGCCCTTCTCCCTTCTCCCTCCCCCTACCCACCCTACGGTGGGGGAGGCTAATCCTGAAGTCCTTTCGCTGCCATCTGCTCTGTGCGGTCAGCTTGGCACATATATCTGAAACCTTACTCCCCAGCGTGCTTTGCTGGAAGAGGGGGTATCTGAAACTCCCACAATTTCATGATTTAGTGACCATGATACTAAGTAGGCCAAGATGCCTCATATAAAGTGCCAAGCCCCCTTTTCTTTGCCTAGACCGAGATACTACCATTCTTGTTGCCTGAGCCCCTCAAAAAATATTTCCCTCTGTTTTGTCAGCAAGGAAGGGTTGAGTTCTGGACTTGAATCCAACTACCCCCACCTCAGCACCAAACAGATTGCCTTCTGCAGGTCCATGGTAAAGGTTTCATTTCCCTTTGCTGAGAGGTATAACCCATCTGCCCAGTAAACCTCCATGTGCCCTTTGTGCAACTGTTCATGATTTACCACTATGCCCCCAGGGCTCTCACTAAAATTTCCCACTTCAGTGTTCAGCTTTTTTCTAGCTTTATCTATCCTTTCTGGTTCATAGGCATCCTTCCATTCCTGCTGAGGAATTGGCCAATAGGTTTCACGAGTGCGATATCCCTTTTTATGTTCCTTACGAGGTCTATGGGTCCGATATTCAAAGGCATTTACACAGTTTATGGACCTCTAAATCATGTAAATGCCGCTTAGAGGGATATTTAGCGGCACTAACATGCTTAGTGCCTTTGAATATCCCCAAATAGCGCTGCTACCATGTAGCATCAAGGTGTGTCGTGGGTGTTCTGGGGCAGAGCGTAGATGGCACTCATTGCTAAGTGGGCAGCAGCAATATTGCTGCCTGGCTAGCGACCCGCAGGTAAAGATAAGTGCAGAAAAAGCTAGCGTATCTTTACCTGTGGGAGCTAACCGGGCAGTGGCTCAATATCGCCGCTGCGCAACGATCCTAGATATTCAATGCCTGGGCTATATATGACCCCGGCATTGAATATCCACATTTAATGTTCAGCACCGGTGGCTAGCCTCTCTAATTGGGCTAGCCACTGGTGCTTAATATCGGGCCCTATGTTCTTAACTCCTGTGAGGTCATTGCCTCCAAGATGCAATATGACCCAATTTGGCGCTGACTTGCCTTCTGCCAGGCCCAAAGACCCCGACCGAAGCTGGTCCCATAGTATTCCCTGCTTGCCCATCCATTGAATTGTTGCTATCCCATTCTGGAACCCCATATGCTCACCTGTTTTCTGTGTAGCAGCCACTTTCTGGCCCAATAAATGTGTGAATGCCTTATGATCCATATCCTAATCTTCCCATGCCCTGTAATGGCATAAATAGCAATGAGTGGCAAGATGCTATAATGCCTGTCCCTTAATATATCTTTTGTGCCTGTCCAACTTCCACCTGCCTATTCCTTTAATTCATCTTTTCCATATTCTTGCCTTATATGTTTACATAGCTGCCCCTATTCTGAAGGAGTAAGGGGAAGTCCTTTAGTTCCTAGGCCTGACACTTTCAACCCTATCTGCCATACTGCTCTGAATTGAAACTTGGACAACCAAATACCATTCTGGTGCCTAAATAATATACCTCCCCAGAAAGGCCTGGATTCAATGTACTCGCCCAAAGCAGTTACTGAGCATATGGCCTTGGTCTTGTACAATTTTACCACATGCTTGTTGCACAGCTGATCAGTTTTTGAACACCTCACCTTTATTTCTACCCCATCCTTCTCCCACTGAGTGTCCTCCATTCTAATCCCAGGCCTTCCCCAGATAACATTGATATATTATATATATCATCTTCCGTTAGAATTTGCGCTGAAAAACTCCAAGCTGGAGCTCAAGAAACAGCAGTATTTCACAGCATAGCTGGAACCTGTTGGCTTCTGAACCAAAAAACAGCCGTGAAGCATTACTTGAGTTACAGCTTGGAGGAGTTTTTCAGCACAAATTCTGATGGAAGTAAATGCATCTCCGGTACAGATAAGTGTATGTTACCCTGATGCAGGACTTAGCCGACAGCAAGTTCCAAACATGACCCTGTGTTGGTCTTGAACATTGATATTTTAATGGTAACTTTGTATGAACACTATTTAAAAAAATTAAAAAGGACTGATAAGAAGGGCAACTTGTTCATAGTAGCCTTTCTTGCAATAGTCCGACAAAGATATTATATTGCTTGAAGGCTGGTGGAGTATATGGGATTTTGAATGGGTCACTTAGGGGCCTGTCTATTAAGCATTTTCCCCATAGGCAGAATATGGGGAAAAAACCAAACATCTAAGTAGACAGGCCCGCAAATTAGTGAGAAGAGATTATTCCTATACAGACCCATTGTGTGATTGAATTACTTTAAATTAACAAATCAGCCAGCCACAGTAAAAAGCTATGTGGGAGGAAGATATATGCTCACTGTGTTTAACTGAATTTTTCAGTTTATTTGCAATTTTGTGTATGTAAGGCTGTAACCTACAAATGTTTTCAATAAAGCATAGGTGTCCTATTAAAGTCTCAGAGTTATTTTCCTATGGCACTAAGGGGCATGTTTACTAAACGGCGCACAAGTGCGCGGCGCACAATAGCGTGCGCTAAGGTACCTTAGCGCACGCTAATGATTTGTTTTTGTGCACTGCACACGTGCGCACCACACTAACGGGCCCGCTCATGTGCGCGGCACGCAAATGAGCGATAGAGGCGTGGAAAGACTCCCAGAGGGCGGAGGAAGGCTCCCCAGGGGCGGAGAGATGGGGTCAATGGGTGGAGAGTGGGAGGGGAGAGGCTCCCCGCACAGGAGCAGGGCTGAAATTCAAGCAAAAAAATACCGCGAGTGAAAACCTCGCGGTAGAGCCGATTTAAAGGGAAGAGAAACCATTTCTGTCAGCAATGTACAGCAAAACCAGGGGAAACCAACAAAACGTGAGCAGTGTGATACATGTGCACGGAGCAAAAGGGCAAATAAACATTAAAAATGACCCAAACAAAATATAATAAAATTATAATCAAGCTGGGCAATAGTGATAGTAATGGGGAACATCAAAAAACACACCCAAAAAAGGCCCAAAAAATAAACATGAATTTTAGAAGGGTCTACGCTCCGTCCCCATACAAGGTGAATGATCCCACAGTGAAATAGCACTGATCAGGGTTTCCCTCTCCATTGGACAGGTTACCTATGGCATGCACATTTCCACAACAGCATGGCGGGCAGGTAAGAATGGGCAATTGGAAAGATGCAGGGAAAGGGGATACAGAGGGCTGCAGGCGGCACATGCTGTGGTGCAGCTGGGGCACAGTGCGGAATAGGCAGATGCCTAGATGGCACCTAGGAATGCTGAAACTGAACAGCAGCCAGACAGCAACTGATGAGGGCCCAACATGGGCACGGGAGTGTCTATCACAGTGTCACAGGGGATAGCACCCAGCAGGTACCCCCAAGGACACAGAACATTGGCAGGCGGTGATTGGGGGACGTGCGGACAAATTTGCAGGCACCCCTACCCCAGAACCCCCACCATAGGCAGCCACCTACCCGCACAAAGGATGGCCTCAGACTGCGTACCACCAGCACCACCAGCAGAAGGGCATGTCATCAGGGTGGCACAGGGGTACTGGAGGTGGAGGGGGGCAGTGGCAGCTTCCCAGAGCAGACCATGGCCTAGCCCTGTGTAGGTGGGTGCAAAGCACTGCAAGACAGGCCCTGCCGGACAAACAGTCATGGTATCATCAGGGAATACACTGTCTCTGTGGCAACACAGT
The DNA here is from genome assembly GCA_033557465.1 of Ichthyophis bannanicus. Lineage (NCBI taxonomy): Eukaryota > Metazoa > Chordata > Amphibia > Gymnophiona > Ichthyophiidae > Ichthyophis > Ichthyophis bannanicus. The sequence continues at coordinate 371,152,024 of CM066035.1, forward strand.
GGTGCAGTGCACACAAGCAGTGTGTTTGGAGACAGAAGGTCACAGGTTCAAGCCCCAGCTGGGGCTCATGCCAATCCAGTCCCCATATTTTACCCACAACTATATCGTGATAGTAAAGACAAACCTGTATTGCAGAGAACATACGCATGGTTAAAACGCCTATATTTTACCCCACCGAGCACAGACACCATAAACAGGCACATTACCTAGAGCAGAGTCTCCCAAATGCAGTCCTGGAGGGCCCCACACCATTCAGGTTCCATGCTGCCTCAAATAAAGATGCCTGTGCTGCATATCTATGCACCACCCCCATGGTATGCAGATGTATCTCATGCATATTCATGAGGGACAGCATTAAAACCCGAACAGTGTTTGGCACACCAGGACTGGAGTTGGGAACCTCTGCCGTAAAGCAGCAGCCAACAGGGGCAGACACACCACACCCACACTCACAGGCCCCATTGGCTAATGCCTCCTGGAGAGGCAGGACATTGGGCCCTGCGTGCATCTCTCAATACTAGCACTTGCATACCTTAGCAATGCCACCCTACACCTGGGTATACGATACACACCTATCAAACGTTTCCTATGATTACTGGCAGATAGCAAGTCCTACGTTAAGCACAGTTTGCTCATTGAGCTCCATCATAACAATCATTCTGATGTCTGCGGTGTGTGCTTCAGGTCTGGTCTTTGACAGTGTTTACCACGCTGGGGAGTGACCCCCAACAGTATTGCGTACCATATCCATGCCTGTACTGTGACCAGGACTGGTGTGGTGGGCAGGGCTGCTAAACTCCTCTATAGTAGCACAATGCTGGCATAGGTGTGGGAGTGTGTGTCTGTCTATACAGTGTGTGGTGGCTGTAAACACCTTCCACAGCCCACACTGCCAGCACTGTTGCCAGTATTGGCCTACCAATGTGCATAATGAGGAGCAAGGTACCATGGGTATAGCCCAGACAGGGTGGCCTGGCCAGGATGCATCTGCACAGGGCATAGGGCACTGGCTGGGACATTTTAGTGCCCGGCCACCACCTACACAGACAGGGTGACCTCAGTATTTCCTGCTGGGAGATCACTCTCACCCTGACTGTGCAGTGACCACAGCATGGCTAGGCACCCCCATGGTGCTATATAGTATTTCTGTCATGTGATATTTATGGGTTTCCTTTTGGGGCCCTGTCACTGATTTATCTGCTTGTTGTGTATGCTGACATTCCTGGTCTGGATGCATGCATTTCCACCAGGAACATGCACTATGGACTAGCTAGCAGACTGTTTGCAGCTGGTATGTGTCTTGATGGAGTGCCTTGCAGGGTGCAGTGGCTGAAGACTTGCTGCAGGAGAATATCAGATAGTGGTGGGGTGCAGCTTAGCATATCCAGGCCTAATGTCTGTCTGCTATTGTGTTATGGATGTGTGCAGAGCTGCATTGACTGCCCTGTGGGGTGTCTGTTCCCCAGCAGAACTGGGGTTGATGGTCCTCTCTACTGCCACCATTGCAGGGAGGTAGAATGTGCATCTATTGATGGGGACCCTGTTTGCCACCCTCAGCCCTGGAGGAGAAGGAGGAGGAGGGTGGTGCTACATAATCCTCCTGGGGGTCCATGGGGGCTACACCTGACTGAGATAAACAGACAGATATATCCATAAGTGTTTCTGCAGAAATTATCTATCTCACACATTAACACTGCTTTGGACCTCCAGCATGGCCTTTTTCAGCCATGGAAGGTGCTGTGGACCTGGTGCTGGGCGCCTCACTGCACCCTCAGGGTGAGCACAGTACCCGCACAATGTGACGGTGTGTAGCTACTCTGTGCCAGTAAAACACACGGTCAGTACCCCCTACCAGGCCGAGGTGCTGTGAGGGTGCACATGGTCAGTTCCCCCTACCAGGCCGAGGTGCTGTGGGGGTGCATACCCCATCTTGTGTTTATCTGTGGACAACTGATTTGCATGTGCAGTGCATCATGGGTATGGGTGGGCTAACCCTATCCTGGTGACCACAGCAGACTGTCTGTGTGGTGACGTCCACTCCCTCTGCAGCCAGCCAGGGGCTTGCTAGCACCTATAGAGCTGTAGCACAATGGTTCCTTCACTGCCTGTGGAGCCAGAGGTCATGGGTTCAAACCCACAGTGGGGCTATTTGTTAGGGCTGCCCAAAGCATTTTCTCTTTTTAATGTACATTATTGCTGCCAGCAAAAGCACCCTCATCGTACTGTACCCATAAGGTGCCTCAGAGGGCGCTTTATAGGGCGCCCTATAGGTTACCTTATGGTTACTGTCCATATAAGGTGCACTATACATTATCCTGTGGAGCAACTTATAGGGTGCCCTATAGGGGACATTTTAGGGTGCCGTGGCGGACAGTGCACTTTATAATGTGCCCTATGGAGTGCCTTATAGGGTGCCTTATGCGGCACCTTCAATTACGGCATGTGAGGGCCTGTTTGCTGGCAGCAATTAATTAGATACAACTAAAGTGCTGCAGGAAAAAATATGTACATTGCAAAGCTGATGCTTCAGCTAGCCTTATGTATTAGGCATGCTGGGAAGCAAACTCATGACCCCTGTATCAGCAGTCAGTGCCTTAACCATTGTGCTACACTGCTGCCCCTCTTTGCATGTCAGTGCACCTACTTATGATTTTCATGCATTTAAATGCACAGTGCTGCCATCAAACACAGTGCTATGACCTTGCTGTGCCTCATAGGGCACCCTATATGGCGCCCTATAGGCCGCCCTTTCAGCAACATTGTATGGTGCCGTGGCGGACAGTGCACTTTATAATGTGCCCTCTGGGGTACCCTATGAGGCGCCTTATGCAGCACCTTATGTTACCATACTATGAGGGTGTGTTTGCTGGCAGCACTAATGAAAATAAAAATAAAATGCCCCCTACATCAATATTACATATAACAGGTAATGCCCCAGCCAGCCTTCTTCATTAGGCACAGTGGGGGATTGAACCCATGACTCCTGCATCAGTGATCAGTGTCTTAACCATTGTGCTCCACTGCTGCTCCTTCTTGCATGTCAGTGCACCTACTTATGCTTTTCATTCCTTAAACTGCACAGTGCTGCCATCAAAAACATTGCTGTGACCTTGTGGTACCTCATACGGCACCCTATAAAGCGCCCAATAAGCAACATTCTAGGGTGCCTTGGCGGACAGTGCACTTTAAAATGTGCCTTATGGGGTGCCTTATGTTAACACGCTTTGAGAGTGCATTTGCTAGTAGTAGTAATTAAAATAAAAAATAAAATGCCTCCTAAAGCAATAGCTTGCCGTCTTATGCCGCCCAATATTAAAATGCCTCCTAAAGTAATGCCTCAGTCAGCCTTTTTCATTGGGCATAGTGGGGGATTGAACCCCTGATCCCTGCACTATTGGTCAGTGTCTTAACCACTGTACTGGGGCTCTGTTTTTGTGCTTGAGTATCAGCGCTGCTTATGCTTTCCGCGCAGCTTTCTCATGCGCTAATGTGCGGGGCGCACATGAGCGCCGCGCACATTAGCGCATGATTAATCCCGGTTTTGCTTTTTTCTGCCTGAAACGCCCACTCCTTATATGGCACCCGCATACTACAGCGGCCCGCACATTAGCAGGGTTTTAGTAAACATACCCCTAAGTCTCTCAACACCCTTGGCTTTTTTTGGGCTAGCCTAGTCACAGTCTGCACAATGTCGATCTCTATGCCCAGAAAGGATAGGATCTGTTTCAGACCTTCTGTTTTATGTCTTGCCAGTGGCAACCCCAACTCTTATGCTTTGATTTAGAAAGCAATTTGGGCTTCTCTATCCTTTCTTTGTCCCATTATCAAGAAGTCATCCAAATGGTGTTTGATTCTGCCCTTACCAATTTCCATTTTGACAGCCCATTATATAAAAGTTCTACACCTCTCAAAGAATGAACATGAGATTGATAAACCCATTGAGAGGCATATATTGCAATACTAAAGACCCTGGGACTTAAATCCTAGCAAATGAGAACATGAAGGGTGAACTGGCAACAGCAAAAAGGCATATTTTTTATATCTGCCTTTGCTAACCATGCACATTTGCCAATTTGTTTGGTCATTTCCAGTGCCTGATCTAGGGAAGCATATTGGGACTGAACATATGGTCTTATCGAGGAAATCATTCACCAATCCACCTTCAGAGAAAAGTGGTGAATAAGGTGAAACTCACATCCTTTTTTGGGGACTAGTCCAAATGACAGATTTTTAAAATTGGCTAATAGTTTTCCCTGAATGGGCCCGTTACCCTCTCCAGTGATCCCTCTTTCTCAGTTTTCCTAGCTACCACCATGGGGTTATCCTGTGCTGATTTAAGGTTTTGTGCTATATCCTACCCACCAGGCCCTCATATGGAATAGCAAACCCATTCTTAAACATCCCTCCTAAGCCATCTAGCTTCTTTATTTTTACATCCTGTTAAGTTCCTTTCCAGCTTGTCTATATTAATGGATGAAGGTGCCACCAATTCTCTGGACTCACATTCTTTGTTTTGGATCACTCCCTTTTTTGGGACATTGAATTGCCAGTGATTCACAGCAAGTGTGCCACAAGCATTCTTGAAGTTCTTCTGATTCTGGAGCTGCTATTAAATAACCTGCATACCACTTTTGGGTTAAGAGATTAGGTTCTGACTGCCTTTAGCACCTCTCTATCCTCACATTTGATTTCACCCCTCACTCCCCTGTTCTCCCCCAGACCCCACTAATTGCTTACCGATGCATTACCCAAACCAATTGCTGCTCTTTCTCCATTTGTTATGGTGTGTCATCTTGACTATCCATAAATCTATATCTTTTCTAACCCAACTCATATTGCTGTTAGTGGCCATATTTCTGCTATGCTGAGCTTCTATATGTCCTAATGATATCTTGACGACAAATGACATCTTGATAATTAAAGAACTCCCTGCATTTTTCAGGTTTCTTTTTGCTTAGGATGCTAGTCAGTATCCTAAAGGTCATGCAACAGCTTGCAATCATTTAGATTACCGATTCTGCCTTTTTACCACTGGCCTTGCACTTTCCCTGGCAACTTGTGCAATCACAAGTATTCTCTATCTCCCTTGGCAACAAGATCAATATGTCAACATAATTTGCTCTTCCAAATTCTTTCCTGCAGCTCTGCTGACTCGTGGCTATCAATGGCGCTGGTGGCACAAATATACTCAGCTGATTTGGAATCAGTCAGTCGGCCTGCTCTCCAGTCCCTTTGGCATAAACTTGTACCTTCTGCTGTGCTAAGGGTGGCTGTGATGGCTTGCCCCACCCCAGATGATCCTTATCTGTTCTGTGTTGATGTGTTCCTTTCCTGAAGCACCTTCTCTATTTTGCACAGCATCTGCCTGAACTTGTCACCAAACCTCTCATTCGTGTCTGCCTTTTGCATGCCCCAAACCTGCTGCCTCCCCCTTGGATGCTGTGCCCTCAGAACCCATAATGTATTTTGTCCAAAGGTATGAATTGTCCTTGGGCAGGTTAAAATACTTGCATAAACCTATTGAATGAGTCTCTTTAGACAATATTCTCACACATTAATCTGACTACCTCTTCCTATGATCTTTTTCCATCTAAGATGCTAAAACATTATTTTCAAGATTTATATTCCACCATTGTACTGATGGTGAATAATAGCCTGGGCTCAGGCACGTTACCAACAGCTTGGAAATTGGCTTGTCAGACCAATTTTGAAAAAGGGTTCTTTGACCCTTTGGTATTTGGAAAATTACAGACTTGTCTTCTCTAACATTTTTAGCTAAAATCACAGAAAAAGCTGTTTTCTTTCAATTCAGGGATTTTATCCAAAAATAGAACACATTCTCCACCCTAGCCAATTTGGTTTAGAGCACATTTTGTTATGGAAACTTGCTTAACTCATGATGAGCGAGATATACAAATGTCTGACCTTGATAATACTGCTCCGTTTGTGTTCCTAGATCTCTCAGCAGCTTTTGATTTAATTGGTCTTAAATCATTTAATTGAATTTGATATTTCTAGTACAGTTCTGTCATAGTTTCTCTTTTCTTTCTAACCATCCTTTCACAGTCAATACTAAGTCCATCACATCATCTACATACCAGCTCCTCCTAGGGACTTCTACAAGGCTCCATTTTGTCACCAATTTCATTCAACCGCTTCCCAAGTCCGCAGCTCTTTTGGTTCAATGTTATGGTATTTTGGGACATTTTGCAGATGGCATTCAAATTAAACATATAAATACTCTCCAACTTAATCTTCAAAATCTGACCACATGCCTTTCTGCAGTTGCAGATAGGCTCAGGAATAATTATCTGTATAGCTTTGGATTTATCAGAGTTAAGTTTTTAGACAACAAATTGTTCAATACATACTTTGATTGCACCCACTCTTGCAGGAATCACAATGCCCTAGTCTCTTCATTGAAAATCCTCGCCTTCCACATTGATTCTCAACTTGCATTTCATACCCAAATCTCCTCTACTACCACTACTACTGTTGTTGTTAAGTGCTGTCAAGTCTGTGTCAACTTATGGTGACCCTCTAGATAATTGATCTAAACTTTGTTCGATCTTTAGCCAAGCAGCTCATTGTTGACAGAGTGGTATCTATAGTTGTTATTGTATAGATCCATCTCATTGCTGGCCTTCCTCTTTTACTTACCACCTTGCCAAACATTATGTCACTCTAATGATCTCTCTCTTCACATGATGTGTCCAAAGTATGAAATTCTAAGTCTTGTCATCTGAGCTTCTAAGGAAAGCTTAGGTTTGATCTCCTCTAGTACTGACTGGTTTGTTTTTCGGGCGGTCCATGATATACACAGTATTAATCACCAGCACCATAATTCAAAGGCATCAGTTTTCTTCCTGTCTATCTCTTTCATTGTCCAATTTTCACATCCATATGATGTCATTGAAAATACCATGGCTGGACAAGTCAAATCTTTGTATGGAGAGAGACATCTCTGCTCTTGAGAATCTTGTCTTGGTCTTTCATAGCCATTCTACCAAGAGCAATATGACATTGGATTTCTTGACTGTTAGTCCTTTCTTTATTGATTGTTGATCCAAGTAAGTTAAAGCTGTCAACTGTTTCAATTTCTTCTCCATCAATGATGAACTTATTGATTTTGCCAGTTGTCAGGATATTTGTCTTCTTAGCGTTAAGGTGCAGACTCATTTTAAGACTATACTACTTATTTGATATAGCGCTACAAGGCATACATGTCTCTGTACAGCGCTGTGTAAGAGACAGTCCTTGCACAGAAGACCTTACAGTCTAGTCAAGACAAACAGTCAAGATAAAAAAACACAAGTGGGGACTAGGATAAATCTAGGGGAATGGTAAGGAAACACATAGGAGGTGAACAGGAGACTAGGAGGATCCGGATCTAAGAGAGTCTCAAAGTAGTGTGTTTTCAGCCTGGATTTGAACAGGGCCACGTATAGAGTCTGTACATACTAACTCAGGTAGTTTGTTCCAAGCATAAGGAGCAGCAAGGTAGAAAGACCAAAGTTGGCAGTGGAAGAGAAGGGCAGTTGTGAAGTCATAGTTTGCCTGACTCAGAGCTATCCGAGTCATTCAAGCCTTTTTAGATAAATCTGCCTTATTACCCAACCGATTAATTGCAAGTCACTTTAAAATGGATTTACCACTCTCCTCTATTAACCGTCTTTAATTAATACAGAATACTGCTATCAAATTATTTAACAGGTTTTCTATACCTAATTATCATAAAATTCAATGTAGTTTAAATAAAACTCAAACAAGTAGTGTACATTGAACAAGATTTATTATTTTATACCCTATGTTTGTCCAAGTTAAGGTAAAATGTGAATGGTAGGCTAGGTTGAATTGACCATTCCAAAGTTATCTTTGAAGAGATGCATTTTTAAGAGCCTTTCTGAAATCTTTAATGTTAGAGGTGGATCTTTCAGACTCTGGCAAAGTTCCAATGTGATGAAGCAAATAAGGAAAAGGCACTGTTGCATACTTGCCTCACTTTTATACGCTGCTTTGGGATAGCTAGTAAATTTCTCCACACTGCTCATCTTTTCCTATTAATATTTCCTTTTGTTATCAAAGGTTGTAGGAGTGCTGGTGACAGAACATCTATTACTTTAAAAGTGATTAGCAGAGATTTGAATTTTGAACGAATATGAATTAGAAGCCAGTGAAGTTGATGTAAAGTCAGCGTTATATGACTTTGCTTTAAGGACAAGTAATAAGATGTGCAGCTGTGTTCTGTACTAGTTGAAGTGGATGCGTTGATTTCCATGGAAGACCTTGATAAATTAGATTGCAGTAATCTAAAACAGGTCTCATCATGGATTGACACACTGTTCTGAAGTCATTCTTAGTAAGAAGCCGTTTTAGCTTTTGGATTGTCCTTAGCTTATAGTATGCTTTCTTAGTAGTTCTCTTAATTTGCTCCTGGAAATTAGTAAGCTTCCCAATAAAATGTGATCATGTCACGTTACCTTACTCTTATTCCTTACACTCCAACTAGAACACTCCGATTTCAGGGATACAACTGACTAGTAAGCCCATCCCCAGGGCTGATGCAAGGACTAGAGGTGCCCTAGGTAGGTACTCCATCCTGCTGCTCCCACTCTCCCCCACCCCATGGCCATTGCTGCCACTGGCACCTCTCTCCAGGGCCAAAAGCAGCAGCAGCAATTGCTCCAGAAACCAGGACACAGCACTTACCCTCTGTTTCCAGGGCTGTGTCACAGTTTCATTCTCTCCAATCTTGGCTTCTGACCCAGACTTTGTATAAACTGGAAGTCTGTGGTGGAGGGGGGCCAGAGGCAGATTGAATAGAAGAAAACCGCTACGCATCCCCGGAGACAGAGGGTACGTGCTGTGTCGCAGTTTCAGAGGTAATTGCCTCTGCTGTCGGTCCTGGAAAGGGGCACCAGTGGCAGCAATGGGCACGGGGTGGGGGGGAGGGGGGCACCCCCAGAAGACTGGTGCTCTATGCAACCGCCTAATTTTGCCTAATGGTGGTGCCGGCCCTGCCCATTCCATAGGCAAAATTCACTAGGAAATAAGACAATAAGCCATTTTTGTGCTGTCCCCTTTAACCCCCTTCCACTTTACATTAGATCCAAAATCTTTCTGTAAAACTTTTCAAAATTGTGGGTTTTTGAGATTCTTTTAACTTTGGGACCTCCTATGGCAGCTGGGATGCTGTGACATGAGCTGCTACCCATATTACTCCCCCCCCCCCCAACATACTATTCTTATTTTATTCTCATGTATTATACTTTAATATATGATTTTACTATAAACTGCCTTGAGATCACTGTAAAAGGTGGCATATCAAATTTTTTTATTGAACTGCAAACTGTACGCCCATGATGTTGGCTGCTGCTATCTGAGTTACCCTGCTATGTGTCTGTCTTCCACCCTCTTATGGTCTTGGTTGACCACTAGATCCTGCAGCAGCATCTCCACCAGAAGGGTAAGCAGTTGTCCAACTTCTTGGATGGCTGCCATCACCCGCACTTTGTTCACCAAGTCTTGGAAAACTCACCCATCCGATTCTATTCCCGACTCTTCTGTGCTGCTCTGTGAATGTTCATCCTGCTACACAGGCTTCATGTCCTGCTGTGGTAGATAGTAGCCCACACATTTTGGTCACTTGGGGGGGGGGGTCATTTTAGAAGCCCTATTTATGCTTTGGATGTCAAAAACAGGCTTAGAAATGTCCAAAATCCATTTTGGAAGCTGGCTCTGGGGAGTCCCCAGTGTGTGAATGTCCAAATCTGAATGGGGGGGGGGGGCATGGCTGCGGTATTTGCAGTATCCTGGAAGCCCCCACCTGATCTCAGAAAGGTCATGGACTCCCGGCATCACGTCTAACATTGGTCCTGCACCAGGCATGAACAAGCATCTGAAAAATGTTTGTTTTTGCTGAAAAACACACAGAGGGTATAGAGAAGAAAACACTTCATCATCCCCAGTACTCAGCATTAGGCTATCTTAGGTATCCAAGTTCTGAAATTCAGTTCTGGGGACAACCATATTGGGCATGTCCATGTTTGTCAAATCACTTCAGCACCTGGACATGCCTGCTTTTTTTTTTCCCAGAAATTCTGGCTTCAATATCCTAGATTGCACTTGGACGTCTCTGCTAAAATTACCCTTCTTGTCTCAGTTTATTTCCGTGCTTGCTTGTGTCCTCTGTCTGCCTTCTTTTGCCTAGACCTGCCTTCATCCTTTGGATGCCTGTCCCTGCTGCTGACACCCACTCTTCCTGTCCATTGGTTATCATTTTTATTTTTATTTATTTATTTATTGCTTTTATATACCGTGCTCTTTAAAATCAGTGCGGTTTACAGGTAACATTTATGCATCTCAGTGTGTCTGTTATGCACTTACAGTGAACGGGAGATACAACTTGTATTTCAATCTAGGGGAACTATTTACAGTATCTACAACTATATACATTATAGCTATGAGTTGTCTTGTGGCTTATCATTGTTTAGCTGGGTGTAAGGTGGCTAAGGTTGGGCAGTGAGTAGTGTAGGAGAAAGAGGTGGTGTTTTAGTGCTTTTCTGAATTGAGCAACATCGGTAATTGCTCGAATGGAGGTTGGGAGAGCATTCCAGCAGATGGGAGCATAAAACTTAAAAGCTCTGCTCTTCGTTGCTTGGGTGCATTTGGCTATTTCGTTGGGGGTCTGAAGGGTATTGATGGCAAATGACCTCACTCTGTTTGTTGGGGTAGGGTGGAGCAGATCTGTTAAGGAGGAGGAGGACATGTTGATGGCCTTAAATGTCATCAGGACTACTTTATATGTGGTACGACAGTAGATTGGTAGCCAATGCAAGTCCTTTAAAATCAGGGTGATATGTCTCCTCTGGAGGCTCCATGTAGGAAGCGTGCCACGGTATTCATTGCTAGTTGTAATGGGCTTAATGTGTTCTTGGGTAGGCCATGAAGGATCGCAATGGCGTAGTCAAAGTGGGGGGTCACAAGGGCCTGAAAGACTGTCCTGAAGTCGCCTGGTTGCAATAGAGGTCGGAGATGTCTCAATGTTCATATTTTATGGTGGATCTGCCTGATGATGTTGCTGATGTGCGTTTTGAACTCAAGCTGCTGGTCTAATGTGACACCGAGGTAGTGGATAGTGGGTCTGCTTGTGAGCTCAGCGTCTCTTGTCTTTAGTGCCAGTGGAGGGGAGAAAGGTTGATTTCTTGTAATGATGAGTATGTCTGTTTTGCTGAAATTTATCTTGAGGCCCTGTGTGTGGAACCAGTCCGTTACAGCCTCAAAACATTTTATTAGTGGAGAGAAATCCAGATGGTCAACCGAGGATGGGATGAAGAGTAGTACATCATCAGCATAGATCAGACATGAGATGTTGAAGGAGCAGATTACTTCACATATGGGTTGCATGTATATGTTGAATAATAGGGCAGAGAGTGAAGAGCCTTGAGGTACACCATGTTTTTGTTGGAAAGGTTCAGAGGCTTTAGAACCTGTACGAACTTGCTGCCATCTGTCCGTTAGTTACAATTTGCACCAACTCAATGCTGAGCTGCTGATTCCCTTATCTTGAAGCCGTATCAGGAGTTGATCATGGTTTACGGAGTCAAACGCATCGGCGATGTCCAGGAAAATCAATGCAAATCCTTGTTTGATGTTGGCGGTTCCTGTGATCAGCGTGTTGATTAGTGTGGTGAGGAGAGTTTCCATGCCATGTGATTCTCAAAAGCCATGTTGGGATGGGTTCAGGGGAGCCGTGGAGTCAATGTGGTCCTGTATTTGGCGCTGAACGACCTTCTCGATTAGCTTTGCTAGCAGCGGAATGCTCGATATTGGTCAATATGATTCCACCTTCTGGAGATTTAGTTTGGTGTTCTTCAGAAGGGGCTGTATTGATGTCTGAGGCATGATGGGAATAAACCAGTGGAGAAGGATAAGTCTATGATCTTGCATAGTATAGGGCTGATTTCCTTACATAGTGCTCTTATCCAGAATGCTGGACAAGGGTCGTTTGGAGCAGTGGTGGCATTGACGGTAGTGGTGATGTCCTCAATTTCTGTAGCTGTTGGTGTCATGATAGTGGTAAGTGGCTTAAGTTGTGCTAGGTTGCTGCTGGGGGTGGACAGTGTGGCTTTGCTGACGTTATTGGTTTTGGCCAGTAAGTAATCTGCATAGTCCTGTGGGTGAATCATGGTCAGTTGGGGGGGGAGGGTTCCTTTATTAGGGTTTTTACTATATTGAAAAGCTTGTGGGGTTTGTTCAGGGCACAGTTCAGGAGATTGGAGTGATGTTCTCTCATTGTCGCCTATATTGAATCACGGTGTTTAAGGTGGGAGGTGTATGCTGTCAGGTCTGTTGGGGACCATGTACATTGCCATTTTCTTTCTAGTTTCCTTAGCAGATGTAGTGAGGTTCTTAGTTCGGTGGTGTACCAATGTGCAGGTTTTCTACTTCCTGGATGCTTGCCTGTGGCAAGTGGTTTAGTTTAGGCAGGTCTGCAGGCAAAGGAGCTCAGGCCGTTGTTCCATGAGGCCATCATCTCTTTGAGGTTCAGAGGTGCGGATATGATGTTAGGTAGGACCTCCTTGATGATTGTCTGTTTGTCAAAGGATCTGAAGTGTCCTATGGGTGTTGCTGATTTTTCAGTTAATCTCTTTGTTTGTTCACTATCCTGCTGAAGAGGTATTTGGAATTGGATTAGATAGTTCTCACCCATCCCATGGTCAGATCACAATGTCGTGCTTGTATTTTGAGTTCCCATCTGGTTGAGGGTTGAAAATGAGGTCTAGTTTGTTCCCTTTTCGGTGGGTGGGGGCATCAACTATTTGTTTGTATCCTAGGTTGTTGAATGCTTCAAGGAAGGCATTGGCATGACTGTCCTGCAGGGCTGGCAGGTTGAAATCACCCAGTACCCAGTTTGGCTTACGTGTGTTTTTGGGGTTGGAAGCTAGGTCAATTATAGTTGTGAGGTCTTCAGGGGAAGCAGTTGGGGATCTGTAGATAAGGTTAATAGTACTATGGTTGTTGGATATGGTGATTACATCAAGATGAGCTGAGCTATTAGAGCTGATCGTTTGATATTGGAGATCCGCTTTTGCCAGAATGAGAGTACCACCTCCTCTGCAGTCCGTTCTGTGGCAATAGTGTATTGAGAAGTCCGGGGGGATGAGTTGATTGATGAGTACTGAGTCCGAGATAGTGAGCCATGATTCTGTTAGTAGCAGGATGTCTAGTTTGATTTGTGTTACGAGGTCAATAATAGCTGGCCACTTTTTACGGACTGACCGAGCATTTATGAGTGCACATTTTAGGTTGCACGGGTTTTGGTGCTGCTCCTCTTTGTGTTTCGTAGTGTATTGGAGTGGTATGTGGATTAAGTATGAGTGAGGGTTTTGGGGGGGTTCTGTCAGTATGTGGTGTGAGTTACTGTATTGTCTCCTTCCTTGAGTTATGGGTGGAGGTGGAGGATAGAGTGCCAATGAGTAAAATGCTGAGGAGGTATAGACTGGATAGGGTTATAATGGATATGGCCATGTTGAGCTGGTTCAGTGCTTCCTGTGAATGGTAGGATTTCTTTGCTGAAGATGTGTATGCTGGTAGGGCCTTCTTACCGAAGGGCGTGTGGTATGCTGTGTTATGTGGTAACTAACCAGTGGTTGAGGTGCGGAAACTTGCAACAATAGCAGCAGGATATTGGCAACAATAGCAGCAGAATATTGGCAACAATAGCAGCAGGATATTGGCAACAATACTTGCAACAGTCAGCAGTGGATGTACCTGCAGTAAGTAGCAGTGGGAAGAGCAGTTAGCTGTTCAGGTCCACCGTTCAGATCACTGTTGCGTTTACTACTTCTTGAGGGTGCTCCTACTGGATTTGTTTCTGCTCCATCTGGTATTGTTGAGGTTGTGGGCCTCGAGGATTGGCCTCAGCCTAAGGGCCGAGCCAAAGGGCTCTCTGGCGAGGCCCTCAGGCGTGGGTGCGCCGGATTGGCGCTTCTTTTTGAATTGAAGTAGTCTGCCCCGATTGGGCAGCTTGAGGCGGGAGGACGGCGTCGGGTCCGGTGCTGCGGGCTTGTGCTCAATGCACCGGACCCGGACCCTTGCTTATGCTGCTGTGTGCCCTTGTCTGCTCTTGCGTATGGATGTTTTATATTCTGCTGCTTCTACCCTGCCTCTTTTGGCTTCTCTTTGCTCACTCTCCTCTTATTGCCATCCTGCACCTTCTTGCTCCTATTGGTGCATCTGTCCATCTTTTTGGAGTGCCAATCATTTCTGTCAGCCACAAATGCTCAACTGTCATTCCATGCCAGAGCTGGCAATTGGGTAGCAGGCCACCCACTCCCAAAGATACCCTCATAGCCTTTATTGTTGCTGCCACTATACTTATGTTCCATGGAGGGGGAGGTACCCAGCATGCACTTTAAACTGTGTAGGCCAGTGGTTCTCAATGCAGTCCTCAGGACACAGCTAACCAGTCAGGATTTCAGGATAACCACAATGAATGTGCTCCTCCCAACTTCAGTGCAGCATCCGTGGGCTATACCAATCTCCTTCATCTCTTCTCCTAAGCTTTTTTATTCGTTTGCTTGCCAATTTTGCTACTATGCACAGCCCAACTGCTGCACGCACTACTCCCTGCTTCCTTGTATGCTCCTTCTCAGGCTCCCCCTGCTGGGCCGCTGGCAGACCAGATAGAGGACTGTATTCCTTTCACAGGTAGTAGATCCAAATCCTCAACTATCCTCCTTTGTGCTCCTAGCCCAGGCGCTGTCCCCATTATGCCCAGTGCAGCCCTAAACAGGTTGTGCTTTTTCCTTCTCAACCAACCCAGGAAGGCATCTCTTATAATGTACCACAATATCACACCGCTGACAATATTTATTAATGTTATAAGCAGCACCTAAAAAGGCATAGCCAAGTCTGACTGACTGATTGACTATCAGTACACAGAAATCAGTGTTGTGTTGGAGCTGTGCAGAATAAACTGTGAATAAACAAATAGAAAACTCCGAGATGACAGTGTCACACTCTACCTTCCTAGTCTTCACAATGGCAAAGGGCTGGGAGTTTTCTTTCTCTGTTCTGTAGTCAATTCACAAATCCCAGTCAGAATACAGCTGGTCCGTAGTGGCAACAGTGCAGCATTTAATACATTTCACAGTTTCCGGCTTCTTCGTTAAGTGAAGAAACTGGAAGCTGTGAAGCATATTGAGTGCACTGTTGCCAGCCCGTCACATTCCAGTTAGAACTTGTGAATTATCTATAAAATAAATAAAGACACTTGCCAGCCATATTTTACCTTGTGTGTCAAAGAGGAATTGGATTTAGTGTTGTCGTTCCAGCTACAAATGTCATTCCTCCAGAAAAGGCACAAGACAAAGTTCCAGTGACGACCTCTCAGGGTATTTTTCCTTCTCCAATGCCTTTAAATCAGGCCTTCCGGATTATACTACACTCTTATCTGAACATGATGTCAAACTATTGAGCCCTGGGGTCTTTTTTCTCCCCTAGAATAAATGAGGCCACAGGAAGTACAAGGCTACTGCTACTGAAAGTCTTTCTTCAAAATTGGGATGTCCAAAGAAAAGGTAATATGCCCATTTCTGCAACTGCTTCTCCTTTCTCTCTCTTGCTGCAGCAAAGCTTCTGATGTCATCTGTGTATAGGGATAATCTGATACGAGTTATCATGTAACAAACCACATTGAACTTTGAGCCTAAATACGATATATTTTCAGGTCTTGCAGGTAGGAAACCTATGTTATTCATTGTTCAAGAAATGAAGCATATACCCCCCTGTGCTGTGGTACTTAAGTGTACTATAGAAAAGAACCATCCGACTTCCTTATGAAATATAATATACCACCGAATATCTAGTCAGAGAAAATATTTATCGTAGCTGCAAAATGATTACTGAACTATCATAGTTGTCTGCTACACAAAAACAGTGAAAAGCCTTTTTGGGCTTATGCAATGTATTTTAGTATGAATGGAAATAGCTCTTAGTGAAGCCTAGAAATAGTGTGCTATGTAGTGGCATAAGTTCAAATGAGGGGTCCCCAAGCAAAATTTGCTGAGGATCTCTCATGATAACAATGGCAGCAATCAAGAGAAGAAGGGGATTGGACACCTTTCCTCACCTATCATCCTGTCCCTTCAACTCCCCCTCAATGAAACCTTAAACAAACAAACAAACAAAACAAAAAGTATAAACATTAAGTTTCAAAGACAAAGTGCCAGTAAACATTATACTTCCTTTAAAAAGGTATATGCCATGCTGCCTGCCACAGCTTCTCTGCCTGTACAATTGTTCCGTGGCAGCTGGAGAAGCAGATCCCATTGCTGGGTCGAAGTCGGGTATCACAAGGCTTTGGCTCTAGAGTGGGAGATGCTTTTGGGCCTATGGCAGCCACGGAACAGTTTTAAAGGCAGAGAGGCAGTGGGAGGTGGCATGACAAATATCTTTTAAAGTATGTTTACCGTGCTCTGCTTCTGCCACTTCAGAGCACCACTGGGCCGAGTGGGACCTTTTCTAGCCTTGGGCGCCCCACACTGAGGGGGCTATCTGGGCAGTATCAACACCACTGATGTGATGCATTAAGGCTCTAACATACATTTTGTGTGTTAATGGGTAAAAGGACACATTTCCACTTCCCCATATGTACATGAAAGAGTCATGCAAATTAGCATTTACTGAGCACACAGAAAGTAATGTTGCATGCTGTGGATGCTATTCTGTTTTCTGTGAGCTTAACAAAAGGCAAAACCTGTTTGGGTCTATATTCAAAGCCCTTAGCTCATCTGGCTAAGAGCACTGACTGTAATATTCAGCGGTACTATCTAGATTATTGTTGTTGTTGTTGTTGTTAAGCAGGGCCGGCCCGTCCATTGAGCAAGAATGTTTTTTGCACAGGGCCCCGCGTTTCAGGGGGCCCTGCGCAAAGAACATTCTGCTTTTTTTTAAAATTAAATTTTAAAAAAAAACCTGTCTCTGGCTGCTGCCGCGTCCGTCGCAGCAGCGGCAGAATGGCGTGTCCCGCGGGGCCCCTTCTCCTCGTCGAGCCCTCTGCAAGGGCTTTCAGATTCGCGAAGGGAGAGTGCTCCCTCGCGTCTCTGTAAAGCCCGCAGGGGCTAATGGGAAATTTCCCATCTGCCCCTTTAGATGCGAGGGGCTGATGGGAAATTTCCCATTAGCCCCTGCGGGCTTTACAGAGACGCGAGGGAGCACTCTCCCTTCGCGAATCTGAAAGCCCTTGCAGAGGGCTCGACGAGGAGAGGGGGCCCCGCGGGACACGCCATTCTGCCGCTGCTGCGACGGACGCGGCAGCGGCAGCAGCTAGAGCCAGGTTTTTTTTTTTTTTTTTTAATTTGCCGAAAGGGAAGGGAAGGGAAGGGGGGGGGGCTGATGGAGGCTGTCTGGAAATGTGCAAGGGGGGGGGGGGGTAGGAAGGGAAATGTGCAAGGGGGGGGTTAGGACTGGAAATGTGCAGGGGGGGTTAGGACTGGAAATGTGCAGGGGGGGGGATAGGACTGGAAATTTGCAAGCGGGGGGTTAGTACTGGAAATGTGCAAGGGGGGGGAGTTAGGACTGGAAATGTGCAAGGGGGGGGTTAGGACTGGAAATGGGCTGGAGGGGGGTTAGGACTGGAAATGGGCTAGGGGGGGTTAAGACTGCTAATGGGCTGGGGCTGATGGAGGCTGACTGGAAATGGGCTGGGGGGGGTTAGGACTGGAAATGGGCTGGGGGGGGTTAAGACAGCTAATGGGCAGGGCCTGATGGAGGCACACTGGAAATGGGGTGAGGGGGGTTAGGAATGCAAATGGGCTGGGGGGGTTAGGACTGGAAATGGGCTAGGGGGGGGTTAAGACTGCTAATGGGCTGGGGCTGATGGAGGCTGACTGGAAATGGGCTGGGGGGGGTTTAGGACTGGAAATGGGCTGGGGGGGTTAAGACTGGAAATGCGCTGGGGGGGTTAAGACTGGTAATGGGCTGGGGGCTTATGGAGGCTGTCTGGAAATGGGGTGATGGGGGGTTAGGACTGGAAATGGGCTTGGGGGGGGTTAAGACTGGTAATGGGCTGGGGGTTGATGGAGGCTGACTGGAAATGGGGTGATGGGGGGTTAGGACTTGAAATGGGCTGGGGGGGTTAAGACTGGTAATGGGCTGTGGGCTGATGGGGGCTGTCTGGAAATAGGGTGATGGGGGTTAGGATTGCTAATGGGCTATGGGGGGGGGGGTTAGGACTGCTAATGGGCTATGGGGGCGCTAGGACAGGAAAAGGGCTGATGGGGAGGGGTTAGGACTTGAGGTGGGCTGATGTGGTTAGGACTAGTAATGGGCTGTGGGCTGATGGGGGGGGTTAGGACTGGCAATGGGCTATGGGGGGCTGACTGGAAATGGGCTGATGGGGTTAAGACTGGAAGTGGGCTGATGGGGGGTTAGGACTGGTAATGGGTTATAGGGGGGGCTTAAACTGAAAATGGGTTGATGGGGGGCTAGGACTGTTAATGGGTTGGGGGATTGCTATGACTGGAAATGGACTGAGTGGACGGGGAGGCTTGAACTGCAAATAGCTGATGGGGAGGGAGCTTGGAATGGAAATGGGCTGTGAGGGAAGGGAGCTAGAACTGAAAATGGGCTGATGGAGCAGCTAGGATAGGACTGGAAATGGGCTGTTGGGGGGAGCTAAGATTGGAAATGGGCTGTGGTGGGGGCTTGAATTGAAATGGACTCATGGAGGGGCTAGAACTGGAAGTAGGCTCATGGGGGGGCTTGGACTGGAATTGGGCTGAGTGGAGGGGAGCTAGGATTTGACATGGGCTGATGGTGGGGCTAGGAAATGACTAGAAATGGGCTGATGGGAGGCTAGGATTGGAAATGAGCTGATGAAGGGACTCAGACTGAAAATGGATGGGGGAGCTAGGACTGGAAATGGGTTGATGGGGGGCTAGGACTGGAAATGGGCTGATGCAGGGACTAGAAGGGAATGGATGCTGGGTGAGACTGGAACTAGAAGGGAGCTGATGTTGGGGGAGGATTAGAATGGGATGGGGCTGGGAGAGTAAAATGGAGAGGGGAAAAATATTTTGTGTGGGAGGGATGAAAAATCTACCAATGGCCGGGTATTGGGAGAGTAAGTGGGGATTGAGGATGGAGGGGTAAAATTTGTGTGGATGAAATAAGAATGAGGAAAGAGCAAAAGGATAAAGATTAGTATGTTAAAGCAGATGTAGAGAGAGAGGATGGAAAGAAAACTAGAAGAGAAAAGAAAGGACAAATGGACAGCAGACGATGGAGAGTTAGCAGAAAACATGAAGAAACCAGAAGAAAGTGGCTGGAGCAATTGCAACTGAAAAAAAATGCACAAAAGGTAGAAATATATCTCTTTATTTTGAATTTATTAACTGGAATATGAAAGCTCTGGGAAATGTGCATCATTAACGTCTGCGCTTTGTTTGGTACAAGAGGAAATTGATTTATAGTTTTATTTCTACAGTGTTGTTGTACATTCCAAGTTTGGCTTTTGGGGTTCCCAGTTTAATTATTGCCTTCCTGTTTCTAAATTGCGATTCCTTGTTTGGTGATGGTCTATGTTCTGCATGTGTAACTGAGCTGAGGTATTCTGTTTATGTAATTCCTATTTGACATTGCCACTTGTTCTCTTTCCCCAGTATTCTCTGAAATGTACTGGTTTAATATTTGCAGTTTTGATAGGTAGGGTCTGGTGCTTTGTGAGTCCTGGTAATGCTGTCAGGATACAGCGGGTTTGCTATGGGTTCTAAATGGGCAGCGTTTGTAGTAGTTCCTAATGTGCCTGGCGGTTGGCACTGGATTATAGTAATGTAGAAATCTTTTAGTCTTTCTTTATCCATACACTCATTAAGAGACATGTTTACTAAAAGTTAGTGTATGGTAACATTATGCAAATATTTATGCAAATAAGGCCACTTATGCAAATGAGGCCCCGCACCGAGTCTCCGCACATGGCCCCGCACCCCCCTTGGGCCGCCCCTGTTGTTAAGTGCCATCAATTCGGTATCAACTTATGACAATCCTCTGGATAGTTGTCCTAAATTGTGTTCAGTCTTCAGTCAGGTGGCTCATTGTTGACAGACTGGCACCCATACGTGCTGTTACTGTATTGATCCATCTCATTGCTGGCCTTCCTCTGTTGTGTTGACCATCTATCTTGCCAAGCATGATGTCTCTCTCTAATGATCTCTCTCTTTGCATGATGTGTCCAAAGTATGAAAGTCAAAGACTTGTCATCTGAGCTTCTAAAGAAAGCTTAGGTTTGATTTCCTCTAGTACTGACTGGTTTATTCTTTGGGCAGTCCATGGTATATGCAGTATTTGCCGCCAGCACCATAATTCAAAGGCATCAATTTCTGTTTTACTGTTCAACTTTTGTATCCATATAATGTTATTGAAAATACCATGGCTTGAACGAGTCAAATCTTTGTATGGGGAGAAACATCTCTGCTCTTGAGAATTTTGTCTAAGTCCTACATAGCCATTCTGCCAAGAGCAATGTGATCATTCCCTTTAATGTTGACATATTATGTTTTTTTTTTTTTTAATCTTTTATTTTCATTTTGCAACAAACAAAAGAAACAACACACCAAAGGAGACAAAACAAGTATACAATAAGGAAAAGCAAACCCTATTACCCCCCATCCCCATGCTTCTTCTCTAAACCGACAGTATCAGTATGTGAGCGCTTCCAAACAACAGTGATCATACATCAAAACGAACATAAATAGTATCTGCGATACAGAATGATCACGTGACAGAGATTTATACAAATTTAAACAGTCAGATGAGAGCATTTAGCATTGTGAACATAGTCATTGAGCATCTTCCATTTAGACAGATGATGGGGGGTCTGAACGGAAGAAGCAAACATACGAGGTATTTGTTCATATTTACTATAGAGACAGACATGATTCCACCATTCATTGGGGCTCAGATGGGAGCTATTTTTC
The DNA here is from genome assembly GCA_033557465.1 of Ichthyophis bannanicus. Taxonomy (NCBI): domain Eukaryota; kingdom Metazoa; phylum Chordata; class Amphibia; order Gymnophiona; family Ichthyophiidae; genus Ichthyophis; species Ichthyophis bannanicus. Next base: position 371,173,005 of record CM066035.1, read on the forward strand.
CAGTATTTCGTAATTAGGGAGATAGCGATGCCCAGCATAAAGTCTAAAAGGAAGTAAGCCGATTTTGGAAGAGAGGGGATCCCCGCAGCTGAGCGGAGTCCCACTATCCTCCAAGAAAGGGGCTCTTGAAAGTGCAAAATAGATTGGATACGACCCCAGACCCGACGCCAGTAATACTGTAGTGCGGGACATTCATACATAACATGAGTTAGTGAACCAATGGCCGCATGGCATGTCCAGCATCTATTGCCCTGGGAGGTGTTCCATTTGGCTAATCTGTCAGGAGTATAGAAACACCGGTGGGCTAGAAAGAAGAGTGTCTGAGTGAGTGAGGCGGATCGGGAGACCCGTGTCACTCTACTCCAGACGAGGCTCCATTGCTCCGGGGTCAAAGTTACATGCAGTTCCCGCTCCCATGCTTTCTGTGCTATAGGGGTACCTCTATTTACAGCATTACATAAGGTTTTGTAAAAGTTAGACGCTACACCCGGTGAGCTCCCGATAGATCGGATAGTCTCCGACAATCCCTGGGTATGGGATTCCGATGGCGGGAGCACCTTAGCACTCCGAAGACAATGCTGTAGTTGCACCAACTGAAAGTAGTGTTTCGCTGGGAGACCAAATTCAATTTGCAATTCGCTAAAAGTTTTCCAGCGACCATCATGGAACAACTGGTTAGGGATCCAAATGCCCCTAGTGTACCAGGGGCTCCACGCCATCGGTTTATTTTGTATTTGAAATCGAGTATTGTACCAAAGCGGGAGTCTGTCTAACGGACAGAATCGGGAGTCTAGAGATTGCATAAGAGTATTAAAGGCAACTAAAGTGTCTAGAAGCATTGGTGGATAGTGGGAGTCTGATGGGAGAGTCATACCAGGGAGATAAGTAAGAGGAATCGGTTTGCAAAGGTCCTCCTCTATGTCTAGCCACACAGGTCTACTCGGTGCTAGATCTGCCAGCCAACGAGCGCCTTGTTTGAGAAGAAAAGAGTGGTGATATTTTAGAAAGTCAGGGAATCTGACACCCCCATTTTCCTTATCTGCTTGCAATTTATGCTTCGCTATCCTAGGTGTCTTATTTTGCCATAAGTATCTAGTCAGAAGGCCCTCTAAATCTTTATATGTACGTCGAGGTAGGAGACAGGGCAACATTTCTAAAATGTAATTCACTTTAGGAACAATCATCATTTTTATGGTTTCTAGGCGACCCCACCAAGTAAGTGTTAAAGGAGTCCAACGGTGAGTAAGCGCCCGGACTTTAGAGGTTAAGTCTTTGGCATTAAAAGGAGATAGCGTCTTCCAAAGGAGAGCAGTAGTGAACCCCAAGGTATTTGACCATGCGAGGTTGCCATAAAAAGGGAAAGGATTGCATATCTGCCTGATGAATCAGAGGATTTAGTGGAAAGGCTACCGACTTGGTCCAATTTATCTTATAACCCGAGAGTTGTGAATATTTACCAATTTGCTCTAGGACAGCCGGCACTGAGTCTAGAGAGACAAAGAGCATAAGGTCATCAGCATATGCTGAAATTTTGATTTCCCTATGAGAGAAGGGGACTCCATGAATCTCCTCCGATTGCCGGATTAGTAGAGCTAAGGGTTCGAGTGCAAGATCGAAAAGAAGTGGAGACAGTGGGCATCCCTGGCGAGTACCGCGTTGAAGGGGAAATGGCTGAGACTTTAAAGCATTAGCACAGATACTGACTGTAGGCTGTGCATACATGGTGTGGAGACAACGGAGAAAACCTTCTCCGAATCCGTACCAGCGGAGAGTTGCAAACAGGAAGGGCCATTCTAAGCGATCAAAGGCCTTCTCAGCATCAAGTGAGAGGCCAACCAATGGTCGATCAAGATTAACTGCGGTAGTCAGTACATGACATAGAGTCCGAGCATTGTCAGCAGTTGATCTACCGAGAATGAAACCGCATTGATCTGGGTGTATTAAAGTAGACATCCTATCAGAGAGCCGGGTGGAGAGAATGGTGGCAAATATTTTATAGTCCGCGTTTAGGAGGGAAATTGGACGATAATTAGCTGTTAGTTGCGGATCTCTCCCCTCTTTCTCAAAAACTACTACATTTGCCATTGAAAAGGACCCAGAAGGAGATCCCTCCTCGGCCAGAGCAGAAAAATAAAGTTTCAAAACTGGAGCTAAGTCAGCGTGAAAGGTTTTGTAGAATTCAGCAGGGAGACCGTCCGGGCCTGCAGCTCGACCTGTGGCACATCTCTTGATAGCAGAATGAATTTCTGATAAAGTGAATGGTTTGTCCATGGCCTCTCTATCTTCGTCAGATAGGGTCGGTCGTTGTACCCCTGAGAGTAATCGTTCAAATACTTCTGGCTCAAAATCACATTCAGATTGATAAAGCCGAGTATAAAAATCACGAAAGAGTTCTAAGATTTCTGTATCTTTAGTGACCAAGCCCCCCCCCCGACGGATTACGAAGAGCGGTAACACGCTTGGCTTCTTTTTGACCCTTCAGGGCATTTGCTAACAATTTGCCAGCACGGTTATTTTCCCGGTAATACATCCCTTGTTGTGATTCAATATTTTTAGCAGCAGCAGTATACAAAAGCTGATTGTATTGAAAACGAAGGCGTTGTAAACGGAGTAAAATACATGGGTCAGTACGGGACGTGAGGAGACGCTCCCCAGCTTGTATCTGTTGCTCTAGAATCAGTAAGTGTTGCTTTCTTTGTTTCCCCTGTCGAATTTGATAACTGGTTATAGTTGCACGGATAGATGCCTTAAAACCCTCCCACCAAGCCCAGCTCGCTGTGTCATGGGGTGAGTTAAAATGAAAATAATCTTGGATAGCGGCCTTTATGTCGACCTGAAAATCTTTTTGATCTAGTAGGGATCTATCAAAAAACCAAGCTCGGGGAGGATCATCTCGCGTAGGGACATGTAATGAAAAAGATATAGCAGCATGATCTGAAATATGGAGAGGATGAGTCCTAGCCGTGACCACTTGAGAAATCAGTGCTTTGGAAATGAGAAAGAAATCTATTCTAGATTGTGAGTGATGGGGGGCAGAAAAAAAGGTGAATTCTAAGTCGGAGGGGTGAAGCAGCCTCCATATATCTACTAGCGCAAGATCTTGCATCAGAGCGGTAAGGGTAGCAAGACTCTTGGGTGGACTACTCGTTCTAGGCGGTTGTCTATCTATCAAAGGGTCTAGCACTTGATTGAAATCGCCACCAAGTATTAATGGAGTATTGGCAGAGGCCTGTGCCAACTGCGCAATACTTGCATAGTAAGCAGGGTTATCCACATTCGGGGCATAAATACAAATACACGTGAATTCACTATCTCCAACCTTAAGGTGTGCACGGGCCCATCTACCCTCCTTATCAGAGCTAGTATCCATTACAGTAGCTTGCAAAGACTTCTTAACCAAAATGGCTACCCCACACCGTTTGGAAACGGCGGGAGAATAGGCAGCCACCATGTAAGGCTTAGCATTGAGTTTCAGTGTTTCAGCGGAGTTTAGATGCGTTTCCTGAAGAAACACTAAATCAGCATGCTCATGGTTAAGATAGCTAAGGATTTTCTTTCTTTTGATTGGGCTATTGATGCCTTTTACGTTAAGTGATAAGATCTTACATAAGGCCATTCAGAAAGGTTAAAAATTCTGAGCATGATAACGCACATAGTTTCACAATGTCCCTCAAATTAACTGTATCTAGCTGTACATATGACATGATAGAAAATAAGCTAATGTAATACAATGAAGCGCCCCACATTAAAAAAGAAGAACCGCTGTGCGGTAGAGAAGAAGCAAAACCCCAGAAATTACTGGCGACCATGTGTCTGCGGGGAGAAACCCCTGAGAAGGCCGAAATTGAAAACATATAACCTGTATAACTGTGCGTGCTCCGAATCCAACCGAGGCACACATCATGGAGGGATAGGAGACCAAGAAAGTCATATAGAGAAAGAAAAAAAAGTCCAGGCAGTCTCTGTGCTGGGCCATGACCACCGCGTCGGGCCCTTCAAAATGGCGGACAGAGCCGGCAGATAATAAGTCCAAGTTGTTGGATTAGCGCATCTGCTCTGCTTCTTTGGAGTCTAAAAATGTTGATAGTAGATCAGGATCTTCGAATGTCCTAGTTTGGTTGTGGAGAGTCACTCGGAGCTTCGCTGGATACAACAGGCCAAAGCGAGCCTGTAGCTGTTGAAGTCTAGGGCGAAAAGCAAGGAGCCTCTTCCGACGGTCAACTGTGGGCTTTGCCAAGTCAGGGAAGAAGGAGACTCTATGACTTTCAAACTCCAGATGATGATTCGCCCGGGCAGCATTTAGAATTTGTTCCACTTGTTGATATCGTAGTAATCGAAAGATAATAGGCCGGGGGGTCGTTCGATTGAGCGCCATATGGGTAGGAACACGATGTGCTCGATCAATTTCCAGATCTCTATGAAAAGTGATCTTCAGCAAGGAGGGAAGAGTTTTGAGCAGGAATTCTCTTATATCTCCTGCTTCCGCCCCCTCCGGTATGCCAATGAGCCTCACATTGTTGCGACGGGCTCGATTATTGCTATCTTCTAACTCTTTTTGAAGATTCTGTATCTGGCGCTCAGCCTTGTCCAGTTTGACCAAGCGCACCGCGTGCGAGTCGAGGACCCCCGCCATGTTGTCCTGCCGTGATGAAAGACTTTCAAGTCGGTCCTGGAGCACACCGAAGTCTTCTCGCATGGCTCGAAGCGCTTCTCCGTTGGACTGCACCAGTTCCTTCACGCCGCGTATTTCCTCTAAGATCTCCTGGTGCATTTCGGGGTTTTCCCGAAGTGGAACCATCTTCTGTGGGGAAGACACCTCTGTTTTGGAGCGTTTTCCGTGTGAAGAAGAAGGAGACCCGAAGTCCAAGCGCGCTGGTTTATGGGCCGCCATCCCCCCCGAGGTACCCCGGTAAGTTCGGAGCAAAATATTAAGTTTATGTAGGTATTAAGTCAGGATTCTGAGTAGGCCTCTCGGGAGCTTCAGCGCGAAGCGTCTTACCCGCTGGACATCAGGCTCCGCCCCCGACATATTATGTTTTGAAACATTAACTAATGCATACCCAGTTTCAAACATTCCTACCTCTCCTGTTATCTTTTTTGTATTAGAGTTACATTTAATAGTTGAATGTTCTTTGTTCTAAATCTGTTCTATGTAAAATAATAGTATTCTACTATTAAAGTTTATGTTACCTGAAAACCGCCACTGATCACTGGAAGTGGCGGTATAGAAAAGATGTATAAATAAAAAAAAAATGAATAAATGTGTCGTTTGATTTCTTGACTGCTTTTTGCTTCTTTATTGATAGTTGATCCAAGTAGGATAAAGTTGTCAATGATTGCAATTTCTTCTCCATCAACGATGAACTTATTGATTTTGCCAGTTGTCATGATCTTTGTCTTCGTTACATTAAGGTACAGGCCCATTTTAAGACGATATTCCTTGATCATGAGAAGCAAATCTTCACTTTCAGCCAGTAATGTGGAATCATCAGCATAGCGAAGGTTGTTGATGAGTTTTCCCACCAATCTTCACACCTCTGTTGTCTTCATACAATCCTGCTTCTCTGATGATGTGTTCTGCATATAAATTAAACAGGTAGGGGGAAAGTATGCAGCCTTGTCATACACCTTTGCTGATTTTATACCTTTCTGTTTCTACTTGTTCTGTTCAAACTGTTGCTTCTTGATCAATGTACAGATTGTACAAGAGAACGATCAGGTGTTCTGGTTTTCCCCTTGCTTCTTAATGTGGCCCAGAGTTTCTCATGGTTTGCACAGTCAAAAGCCTTGCTGTAGTCAATAAAGCACAAATAGATATCCTTTTGGTAGTCTTCAGTCTTTTCAAGGATCCATCTCACATCCATGATGTCTCTCGTTCCTCGCCCTTTCCTGAACCTGCTTGCACTTCAAGTAGTTCTTGTTCCAAATATGGTTTTAATCTTTGTTGAATAATCTACAGTAGAATCTTGCTGCCATGTGGCATCGGAGCGATTGTGCGATCATTTCTACAGTCAGTTGGATCATCTCTCTTAAGTATTGGTATAAACACAGATCTTTTCCAGTCAGTTGGCCATGATGTTGTCTTCTAAATTTCCTGGCAGAGCCTTGTAAATATGGTAACAGCAGCATCAGATTGCTGTAATACCTCTATGGGAATGCCATCAATGCCTGGTGCTTTGTTCTTTGATAAGGATTTCAATGCTGCTTCGACTTCCTCTTTCATCACCGATGGTTCCGGATCATAAGGTACATGTTGAAACGGCCGTTGGTCCACTTGATCTTTATCATATAAAAACTCTGTATATTCTTTCCATCTTTTCTTGATTTTCTCAGCATCATTCAACACACAACCTTGAGCATTTTGTAACATTCCAATTTGAGGATGGAATTTTTTCTTCAACTTTCGTAGCTTTAGGAAAGCCGATCTTATTCTTCTCATAGGTTTCTGCTTCTATTTCTTTGCATGCATCATTGTAGTACTTTTCCCTGTCTTGTCTTGCTGCACCTTGGAAATCTCTGTTGAGTTCTGTGATTGCCTCTCTTTCTCCTCTGGCTTTAGCTTCTCTGCATTTGAGCAATTTTCAGAGTTTCTTCTGTCATCTATTTTGGCCGTTTTTGCTTTTTCACCTTTTGTAGGCTTCTCGCTTTCTTCCAACACAACTTTCTTCATGTCATTCCTAACTCTTCTGAAGCTGTGTCATTTGTATCTAAAGCAGAAAATCGATTTTGCAGGCAGTCTTTAAATTCTGGTGCTTTATTCTCAAGGTGCTTTATTCACGAGTGGCTTGCTCTTTTTCAACTTTAGCTTGAGTTTGCATACTAGTAGTTGGTGATCTGTACCACAGTCAGCTCCAAGTTTTGTCTTTGTTGATGTTATAGAGCTTTTCCATCATTGACTTCCGCAAATATAGTCAATTTGATGTTTGTACGATCCATTGGGTGAAGTCCATGTGTACAGTCGCCGCTTGTGTTGCTGGAAGATGGTGTTTGAGATGAATAGATTATTGTTCTTGAAAAATTTTTAATCAGTCATTCATTAACTTCATTTCTGTTGCCAAGTCCATATTTTCCAACCATTTTGCCTTCTTCTTTGTTGCCAACTTTTGCATGCCAGTCACCCATGACTATCAGGATATCCTGTTTACAAGCTGAAATTGACAGAACATGCACTTGTTCATATAACTCATTAATTTAATCATCTTCTGCAGCTGTTGTTGAGGCACATACTTAAATTATAGTTGTGTTGATAATCTCTATTTGTCTATGAGGCATGCCTAAGCGTTCACTGACTGCATTGTATTTCATTACACGTCTTGCAAGTTTCTTCTTTATTATTAATGCAACACCATTTCTTTGTTTTTCATTTTCAGCATAGTAGACCATGTGATCATCTGATGCAGAGTGCCCGATGCCAGGCCATTTCAATTCGCTGACACCTAAAAGATCAAGTTGTACACGTTCCATGTCATTAATGACCACCTCCAACTTCCCTTGGTTCATGCTTCCTATGTTCCATGTCCCAATATGTAAGACATCTTTGCAGCTTCTGACTCTCTAGTGCTGTTGAATATCCCCACAGACTATCCTGGCACTGCCCAGTTAGTGCAGGGGCGGTCCATGGGTAGTACCAATGCTAACTGAGGAAGTACTGACACTTGCTCGGCAAGTGCAATTTTCAGCGGCCTCCATCCGAACAATTTAAGTCACATGAAAAGCTGGCCTAAGGACAAGGACCGGCTGAACACTGTGTTAAATGGGGCACATATCTGTACCGCCAAGTTAGCAGCTGCTGCTGAATAACCCACCAATATTTAATTGTGAGAGCTGACTGCCATGGCATTTAAATATTATGAGCTCTTCTGAATACAATATCAGCCCCATTATATCCACTTATTTATTTTTATTTTTTTTTTTTATTTACATTCTCTTATATACCGCGCTATTCTGCATCAGTGCGGTTTACATTGAACAAACTGAAATTACATTGAACAGGGCATTATAACTTGGAGATAACTATTTTACAGGGAACTTAAGACAAGGTATCTGATTTCTACTATATATACACAAACTCTAAGGGGTCTGTTTACTAAACATTCCTAACGTGCGGGGCCGTGCTAGTGTGCCTGTGCCATATAAGGAGTGGGCGGTTCAGGCAGAAAATAGAAAAAAAACGGTAGTAAGCAACCGGATGTGTGTGCGTCGCGCTAATGTGCGGGGGTCGACATTAGCGCGTGGAAAGGCAAAGTGGCACGCTGCTGAGTATACAAAACAACAGAGCCGTGGTACAACGGTGAAGACACTGACCAATGGTGCAGGGGCCATGGGTTCAATCCCCCAGTGTGCGCAACGACAAAGGTCAGCTGAGGCAGTAATTGTAATGATTAACATTGTTTTAGGAGGCAAATTAATTTGGAACGGCATAAGGCGGCGCACAGTTATTTTTGGGCGGCAGAAGGCGGCGCACAGTTATTTTTGGGCAGCAGAAGGCGGCGCACTGGTCCCCTTGGGCGGCAGAAGGCGGCGCGCTGATAGGCACAAGGCGGCGCGCTGATGCACAAGCACAGGAACAGAGCCACAGCACAATGGTTACAACACTGACCAATGGTGCAGGGATCAGGGGTTCAACACCTCACAATGCCCAGTGAAAAATGCCTGCTGAGGCAGTATGTATTATGCTGTAGGAGGCTGTATAAATTTATTTTGTTATCACTACTAGCAAACGCACTCTCCCAGCATGTTAACATACGGCGGCCCATAAGGCACATGTTACAGTGCACTGTTCGCCAAGGCACCCTTGAATGACCCCTATGGGGCAGCATGTATGTTGCGACACAGGATAATGTATAGTGCACCCTATAGGGATGGCAACCATAAGGTGGCCTACAGGGCGCCCTATGAAGCACCCTCAGAGGCACCTAATGGGTATAGTAAGCTGAGGGTGGTCTTGCCGGCATAGACATATGTACAGTAAATAGAAATAAAGCTGTGGACAGCCCTACCAAAGGGCCCCACTGTGGGTTTGAACCCATGACCTCTGGCTGCACAGGCAGTGATGTAACCATTGCGCTACAGCTCCATAACTGTAAGCAGGCCCCTGGCTGGCTGCAGATAGCCTACACGTCACCTCACAGACAGTCTGCTGGTGTCAACAGGATAGGGTTAGGCCACCCGTACCCATGATGCACTGCACATGCAAATTAGCTGTCCGCAGATGGACACAAGATGGGGAATGCACCCCCACAGCACCTCGGCCCTGTTGGGGGAAGTGACCGGGTGCACCCACACAGCACCTTGGCCTAGTAGGGGGCACTGACCGGGTGTTTTACTGGCACAGAGTAGCCACACACCGTTACATCGTGCGGGTACTGTGCTCACCCTGAGTGTGCAATGAGGTGGCCAGGACCAGGTCAACAACACCTGCCATGGCTGCTGGAAGCCAAGCGGGCGTTCCAAAGAAGTGTTAATGTGTAAGATAGCTAGTTTCTGCACAAACACCATGGATATCCCTGTCTGCCGCCATCAGGCACCCCCCCAGTGGCAAACATGGTCCCCATCAAGGGATCCACACTCTACCTCCCTGCAAAGGTGGCAGTAGAGAGCAACATCAACCCCAGTCCTGCTGAGGAACACCACCACCCCCCCAGGCAGGCAGCTCCATACACAGCCATAACACAATAGCAGACAGACATAAGCCCAGGGTATGGTAAGCTGCACTCCACCACCAGATATTACCCTGCAGCAAGCCAACAGCCACTGCACCCTGCAAGCCATTATAGCAAGACATTTACCAGCTACAAACAGTCTGCTGGTTAGTCCATAGTGCATGTTCCCAATGGAGATGCATGCACCCAGAACTGGGCTGTCTGCATACACAGCAAGCAGATAGATCAGTGACTGGGCCCCAAAGAGAAACCCATATCTATCACATGAGAGAACTACTATACAGCACTATGGGGGGGCCTAGCCATGCTGTGGTCACTGCACAGTCAGGGTGAGCATGATCCCCCAGAAGGACATGCTTTGGCCACCCTGTCTGTGTAGGTGGTGGCCGGACACTACAATATCCCAGCCAATGTCCCTGCCAGGGCCCTATGCCCAGTGCAGATGCATCCTGGCCACACCACCCTGCCCTGGCTATACCCATGGTACCTTGCACCTCATTATGCACATTGACTGGCCAATACTGGCAACAGTGCTGGCAGTGCGGGCTGTTGAAGGGGCTTGCAGCCAACACCCACTGTATAGACAGACACACACTTCCACACCTCTGCCATCATGGTGCTACGATTGAGGGGGTAAGTAGCCTTGCCCACCAAACCGGTCCTGAGCACGGCAAGGCATGGATATGGTACGCATTACAGCTGGTGGTCACTCCCCAGGGTGGTAAGCACCGTCAGAGGCCAGGCCTGGAGCATGCCCCGCAAACACCTAACAGATTGTTTGGATGGGGTCAACTAGCAGTATGTACGTAACGTATGGATAACTGCCTGCCTGTGCTCCTAGCAAACGTCTCCGAGCTGTGTACCGTATACCTCAGGTGTAGGGTGACATTGGTAAGTTATGCAAGTGCTCGTTTTGGGTGCTGCATGCACGGTCCAATGTTCTGCCTTTCCAGGAGACATTGGCCAATGGGGCCTGTGGGTGTGGGTGTGTCTGCCCTTGATGGCTGCTGCTTTATGGCACAGATTCCCAACTCCAGTCCAGGTTTGCATCACACTGTTCGGGTTTTCCTGCTATCACTCATGAATATGCATGGGCTACATCTACATGCCATGGGGGTGGTGCATAGATATACAGCACAGGCATATGTATGAGTGTCAGCATGGAACTTGACTGGTGTGTGGCCCACCAGGACTGCATTTGGGTGATTCTGCTCTAGGTACTGCCCCTGTTCATGGTGTCTGTGCTCAGTGGGGTAAAAGATAGATGTCTTACCATTGCATATGTCCCCGCCATGAAAGGTGTGTCCTTACTATCACTGTTTAGTTGTGGGAAAAATATGTGGGCAGGATTGGCAGTAGCCCCAGCTGGGCTTTGAACCTGTGACCTTCTGTTCTTGTATGCACTGTCTGTGTGCACTGCACCACTGTGTAGCCACAGATTGGTTGGATTCCCTGGACTGTCCATGACTGTGGATCCGGCAGGACCTGTCTGTTGCAGTGGACTGTGCCAGCCTGCACATGGCTAGGCCTCTGTCTTCTGTGGTTAGCAGCCACTGCCCCCTGCACCACATGTACTTGTCCGCCAACATGCTGGCATGAACTTCTCTCAGAAAAAGCAGTTGACCTGATTGCAATGTGGCAGTATGGGACTGCATTTGGGACTTGGCTGTAGGTAATGCCCATTGTTGTGGTGTGTGTGCGGTGTTGGGTAAAATATGGGTGTTTTCCCCATGCATACAGGGGTGTCTGCGCTATCTTTATTTAGTGGTGGGTAAAATATAGGGACTGGGCTGGCAGGTGCCCCAGCTGGGTTTTGAACCTCTGCCCTCTGGTCCTAGAGGTAATGACTCTGTCCGCTGTACCACACTTTGGCCACAGAGACAGTGCAGCCCCTGGAGGCAGTAAGCCTGGCAGGATGGAGTCACAAACCCTGCTCTACGCAATTCTACTGTGGGCATATGCACCCTGTCTGGTGACAAACGTGCACATAAACCCCGGAAATGACCACGGAAAATGTGGGACAAAATATCACCACGCTGGGCAACAGTGATATTAATGGGCAACCATAGCAAACACTCCCAGGAAAGCTCCAATACGTGGCAATGTTTTTTGGAAGAGTCTCCTCTCAGTAGACCCTTCCAAAAGTCATTTCTTTTTTCTGGAGCTTTGCTGGGTGTGATTTCTGTATTTGCCCATCCCTATAACTGTTCCCCAGCTGAATTACTATTTTTAATAGTTCTGTTGTGGTCATTTTCTATTTTTATTTTCACTTTTGTGCTGTGCACATATATCACACTGCTCACGTTTTGCTGGTTTCCCCGGTTTTCCTGTACATTGCTGACGGAAATGGTTTCTCTTCCCTTTAAATGCTTTCTACCGCGAGTGTTTCACTCGCGGTAGTTTTTACATGCAAATTCGGGCCCGATACTGTGCGAGGAGCCTCTCCCCTCCCACTCTCCACCCATTGACCCCGTCCCTCCGCCCCTCGGGAGCCTTCCTCCGCCCTCAGAATGCCTTTCCACGCCTCTATCGGACATTTGCGGGCCGGGTACTTTTGCGGGGCACGTTAGTGCGGCGCGCAATTGTGCGGGGCCCAAGCGCACTTGTGCGGGGCGTTTAAGAGCGTTTCTGAGCGTTTGAGTGCCGCGTTTCCGTGCGCTATTGTGCGGCACGCAATTGTACGGCTTTTAGTAAACATGCCCCTAAGTCTCTAGTTCTAACCAGAGACTTTTCCCTCACAGAATGAAGGGGCCATGGTGCTCTAACATATCCCTTCCCATTTCAAACCTCCCAAATTCCAAAGGACCATTGAGATCTCATAATACCCTAACCTCTCCCTTTCTGGAACCAATATTAGTGGCTGCAGAGGACCAATTATTATTTCCTCTCCTCAGCCAAAGTTAGGGACCACTAAAATCAGAATCTCTCATACTCCCTTCCCAGATCAAAAAGTATGGATCACAAAGACCTGACCTCCCCCCCCCCCCCCCCGTTTCTTAAAGTGGTCAATAAGACCTAATAACGTCCAGTTTCCCCCTCCTATGGTTCCTCCAATTGTCCTAGCTCACCTGAGCTATGGAATAAGGAGATCGGGACAGGATGGAATCATCTGCCTTCCAGTTCCTTAGACATTTTAGGCATTGAAAAAAAAGTGTATTTCATTGATGGAATGTATGGTTGCCATATGTGAGAGAGTAGATTGAACACTTGTGACTTGCAAGCAGATTAAGGAATTTATAATGTGACAAGACAACACATTTTCTACTCCTCCCCTTGAAAACTCATACATGCTAGGGGGCAGGGGAGAGTGAAGAGACAGGATAAAATGTTTATCCTTAGGGTAGTAGAGGCTATTGGTTATAAGACTGCTGGAGTCTATGGGGGACATTCCAAACCCCGAAAAGCAATTACTCCAGGAAAATGGGATATGGAGGGTTTAAGTCCGCAGGTTAGGAACCACAGCTTATGCAATTTAAAATTATAAATTAACAGTCCTTTTGGTGCAGGACAACTAAACATTATGATTATAACATTTGTCATTTTGGATATACACTCTAGCTACAAAACTTACATTTGAGAGGAACTTGTCTCCCCTTCAAACTTATGTTTCAGTAACAAACCATCCCCTTTAAAAAGAACTCAGTTTTGCTCAGCATGGATCCTTAATCTGAGCTGACCTTAGCTTGTCTGAGGTAAGAGACACACGCCTTGTATTTTCCTCTATCTTCCATCGTGTGACCTTTTATATACCTAGTCTTTGACTGCATATGGTTGAATCCTTTAAGAAATACTTATCTTTTAAATTTGTGATGTTTTAAGGATTGCAACCCACATAACCACTAATTTGTGCTGTTTTCCTGTACTTCTTAGTGACCTTTACACTTAGTATAGCAACAAGTTTGCACACCATACAGATCTGAAGTGGATGGACAGTGAGTCCAATTCTATTATATTTTATACACGTGTCTGCTTTTTTCTCTCTCTCTCCTGTTTTCCCCGCTTCTTTTCTCTCTCCTCTTTCCTTCCCACCTCCTTCCCTTTCGCTTCCACCCCCTCCTTCTCCTCCCCTTCTTCTTATGTATTATTATTTAACATTGATATTTGTAATTTGCTTCCTCTAACCATCATCATCACTTAAAAATTATTTTATATAGCCGTCCATTTTAATTTCATTCCTAAATTTCGTTCAGATTTTATTTCATGGATTTTAGATATTTACTGTTTTCTTATTTTAATGGATACTAGATTATCATCATTTACTAAGGGGCATGTTTACTAAACATTCCTAACGTGCGGGGCCGCGGTAGTGTGCCTGTGCCATATAAGGAGTGGGCGGTTCAGGCCGAAAAAGGAAAAAAAAAAGACCGTATGTGTGCGCGTCGCGTTAATGTGCGGGGCCCACATTAGCGCGTGGGAAGGCTAAGTGGGGTGCAGCTGGGCACATATAGGAACAGAGCGGTAGCACAACGGTGAAGACAATAACCAATGGTGCAGGGGCCACGGGTTCAATCCCCCAGTGTGTGCAGCCCAAAGAGGCTGGCTGAGGCACCACCTTGAATGTGGAAATGTGTGTGAGGAGGCAAAATAATTTTGGGGCCGCATAAGGCGGCGCACTGTTCATTTTGGGGCGGCATAAGGCGGCGCACTGTTCATTGTGAGGCGGCATAAGGCGGCGCACTGTTCATTGTGGGGCCGCATAAGGCGGCGCACTGTTCATTGTGGGCAGCAGGATGCGGCGCGCTGATGGCCACAAGGCGGCGCACTGATGCTAAAGCAAAGGAACACAGCCACAGCACAATGGTTAAGACACTGATCAATGGTGCAGGGACCAGGGGTTCAATCCCTCACAATGCCCATTGAAAAAGGCTAGCTGAGGCAGTATATTTTATGTTGTGGAGTGCTTTAGGAGGCTTTTTAATTCTATTTTGTGATAACTACTAGCAAACGCACTCTCACAGCATGTTAACATAAGGCGGACCATAAGGCACATGTTACAGTGCACTGTCCGCCAAGGCACCCTAGAATGTCCCCTATAGGGCAGCATGTATGTTGCGACACAGGATAATGTATAGTGCACCCTATATGGATGCCAACCATAAAGTGCCCTATAGGGCGCCCAATAAAGCACCCTCAGAGGCACCTTATGGGTACAGTACGCTGAGGGTGTTATTGCAGGCATCAACATATGTACAGTAAATGTAAAAAATGCTTTGGAAAACCCTATCACAGAACCCCACTGTGGGTATGAACCCATGACCTCTGGCTGCACAGGCAGTGGCGTAACCATTGGGCTACACCTCTATAGCTGTAAGCAAGCTCCTGCCTGGCTGCAGATAGCCTGCACGTCACATCACAGACAGTCTGCTGGTGTAAACAGGATAGGGTTAGGCCACCCGTACCCATGATGCACTGCACATGCAAATCAGCTGTCCACAGATGCACACAAGATGGGAACTGCACCCCTAAAGCTACCCGGCCTGGTAGGGGGAGGTGTCCTTGTGCACCCACACAGCATCTCGGCCTGGTAGGGTGTCCTGAGTGGGTGGACAAATGGCAAAGAGTAGCTAAACACCATCACATTGTGCGGTTACTATGCCCACCCTGAGTGTGTGATGATGCGCCCAGGACCAGGTGCACAACACCTTGCATAGCTGAATGTGGCCATGCTAGAGCTCCAAAGCAGCAATAACCTGTGAAATAGGTAGGTGCTGCATAAACATCTTGGAGATCGCTGTCTGCCACAGTTAGTGGAACATACTGCTGCCGCGCGCGCCCCCCCCCCCCGTGGACAAAACAGGGTCTCCCACCAACAGATCCCCATACTATCTCTTTCTCCTCCTCCCCCCCCCCCCCCCAATGGCAGCAGAGTCAACCATCAACCCCAGTCCTGCTGGGGAAGTAGACCCCCCACCCAAGGGCAGTCCAAGCAGCTCCACACACATCCATAACACAATATCAGACAGACATTAGACCTGGATATTCATAGATGCACCCCACCACTATCTGATATTCTCCTGCAGCAAGCCATCAGCCACTGCACCCTACAAAGCACTCCATCAAGACACATACCATCTGTGCTCAGTCTGCTGGGTGGTCCTGATGGAAATGCATGCACCCACAACTGGGGTGGCAGCACACACAAGCAGATAAGTCAGTGAAAAGGCCCCAACAGGAAACCCATATATATCACATGAGAGAAACACAATATAGCACTATGGGTGTGCCTAGCCATGCTGCCATCACTGCACACTCAGGGTGAGAGTGATCCCCCAGCAGCACATACAGAGGTCCCCCTGTCTGTGTAGGTGGTGGCCGGGCACTACCATGTCCCTGCCAGTGCCCTATGCCCTGTGCAGCTGCATCCTGGTCAGCCCACCCTGTCTGAGATATACCCATGGTCCCTTGCTACTCATTATGCACATTAGCAGGCCAATACTGGCAACAGTGCTGGCAGTGTGGGCTGTGGAAGGGGCTTGCAGCCAGCACCCACTGTATAGACAGACACACACTTCCACACCTATGCCAGCATGGTGCTACTATTGAGGAGGTAATTAGCCTTGGCCACCAAACCTGTCCTAGGCACGGCAAGGCATGGATATGGTACGCAGTACTGCTGGGGGTCACTCCCCAGGGTGGTAAACACCATCAGAGGCCAGTCCTGGAGCACGCCCCGCAAACACCTAACAGATTGTTCTGATGGGGTCAACTAGCAGTATGTGCGTAACGTATGGATATCTATCTGCCAGTACTCCTAGCAAACGTCTCAGAGCTGTGTACCGTATACCTCAGGTGTAGGGTGACATTGCTAAGGTATGC
This sequence comes from Ichthyophis bannanicus, assembly GCA_033557465.1. Classification (NCBI taxonomy): domain Eukaryota; kingdom Metazoa; phylum Chordata; class Amphibia; order Gymnophiona; family Ichthyophiidae; genus Ichthyophis; species Ichthyophis bannanicus. The sequence continues at coordinate 371,189,483 of CM066035.1, forward strand.
AGGTGCTAGTATTGGGAGATGCACGCAGGGTCCACTGTTCTGCCTCTCCAGGAGGCATTGGCCAATGGGGCCTGTGGGTGTGGGTGTGGGTGTGTCTGCCCCTGTTGGCTGCTGCTTTACGGCAGAGATTCCCAACCCCAGTCCAGGTCTGCATCACACTGTTCGTGTTTTCCTGCTGTCCCTCATGAATATGCATGAGCTACATCTACATGCCATGGGGGTGGTGCATAGATATACAGCACAGGCATTTGTATGAGTGGCAGCATGGAACCTGACTGGTGTGTGGCACACCAGGAATGCATTTGGGAGAGTCTGCTCTAGGTACTGCCCCTGTTCATGGTGTCTGTGCTCAGTGGGGTAAAAGATAGATGTATTACCATTGCATATGTCCTTGACACGAAAGGTGTGTCCTTACTATCACTGTGTAGGTGTGGGAGAAATATATGGCTAGGATTGGCAGAAGCCCCAGCTGGGCTTTGAACCTGTGACCTTCTGTTCTTGCATGCACTGTCTGTGTGCATTGCACCACCTGTGTGCACTGCACCACTGTGTAGCCACAGATTGGCTGGTTTCCCTGGAACGTCCATGACTGTGGATCCGGCAGGGCCTGTCTGTTGCAGTGGACTGTGCCAGCCTGCACATGGCTAGGCCTCTGTCTTCTGTGGCTAGCAACCACTGCCCCCTGCACCACATGTACTCATCCGCCAACATGCTGGCATGAGCTTCTCTCAGAAACAGCAGATGACCAGATTGCAATGTGGCAGTACAGGACTGCATTTGGGGGATTTGGCTGTAGGTAATGCCCATTGTTGTTGTGTTTTTGCAGTGTTGTGTAAAATATGGGTATTTTCCCCATGCTTATGTTCCCTGCAATACAGGGGTGTCTGCGCTATCTTTGTTTAGTGGTGGGTAAAATATAGGGGCTGGGCTGGCATGTGCCCCAGCTGGGATTTGAACCACTGACCCTCTGGTCCTAGAGATACTGGCTCTGTCTGCTGCACCACACTATGGCCACAGAGACAGTGCAGCCCCTGGAGGTAGTAAACCTGGCAGGATGGAGTCACAAACCCTGCTCTACGCATTTTTACTGTGGGCACATGCACTCTGTCTGGTGACAAACGTGCACATAAACCCCGGAAATGATCACAGACACTGGGGGACAATATATCACCACGCTGGGCAAAAGTGATATTAATGGGCAACCATAGCAAACACTCCCAGGAAAGCTCCAAAAAGGACATTTGTTTTGGATGAGTCTCCGCTCCATAGACCCTTCCAATATTCATTTCTTATTTCTGGAGCTTTCCTGGGTGTGTTTTCTATATTTGCCCATTACTATAACTGTTCCCCAGCTGCATTACTATTTGTGATAATTTTGTTGTGGTCACTTTCTATTTTTATTTTCACTTTTGTGCTGTGCACATGTATCACACTGCTCACGTTTTGCAGGTTTCCCCGATTTTGCTGTACATTGCTGACGGAAATGGTTTCTCTTCCCTTTAAATGCTTTGGGATTCGGCCCCGATAATGTGCGGGGAGCCTCTCCCCTCCCCTTCCCCGCCCATTAAACCCGTCTCTCCGCCCCTCAGGAACCTTCCTCCGCCCTCCGTTAGCCGTTCCATGCCTCTATCAGACATTTGCGGGCCTGTACTTGTGCGGGGCCCGTTATTGTGCCTCGCACCTGTGCGGGGGTGACACGCACAATTGCGGGGCGTTTAAGCGCTCTTAAGTACCGCTTTTAGTGCGCTATTTTGCGGCGCGCAAATTAGCGGTTTTTAGTAAACATGCCCCTAAGTTTCTATTATGATCAATTTTAGTTATCTTCAGTTGGTTTTAAATATAGCAGCAGGATAATATATTCATATGACCATTTTGTTTTTAAGACATGGAGCCCCATTCCGAGTGGGGCATGTCCGAGCAGTCGGCCCATCCAAAAACTGGATGGGCCAATTGTGTATCCAATTCTGCACCCACAGAATCTGGCCCTGATCCTGCAGCACCGAAAGCCCTTCAGAATCCCTGGCTAGCCTTCTCTATGCTCCTGCTGGAGCACCAGTGCTGTGGCATCTTGTCGCCATGGCACCGGGACACCATGCAGGAGCTTGCACAGCCTGCCACAGATGCAAACTCTATTTCCCCACTATCTGACCCTTGGAGGGGCCTACCAGGGCCAGGATCAGGTGGAGAGGGTCTACCTGCTGTGACTTGTATGCTGGATGGAGGGTTCTGTGCCTGATCACCATCTTCGAAGGGGGGACGACATATTCCACCTCCAAGGGTTTTTTTATGGTTTGTGTATTTTTTTACTTTTATTTGCTTTTGTGGTGTTGCAGGTTTGGATACATATACCCCCCCCCCCCCCTGATGAAGGCTTATTAAGCTGAAACACTGCTAGTGTAGGAGTGAAGTCAACAAAGTCTATTTCCACATATAGAGGGATCTGCTAACTCTTTGTTCCCTTTGTGTTCTTTAACCCTATGATTTATACAGCTTGACTACCCAATATGTGTAACTGGTGGCTGAATGAAAAAAAGGTGACTGATTATCAGAAAATCTGGAAATAAAATCTAATGGAAGCAACAAAAGTAATGTCTTATATTCAAAAGTTAAATAAGAGTTGAGCTTGAGGTTCTGGCAATGAAGAAGAGCAGTAGACAGAGCTCTGTTACGTATCAAAAAGTTCCAGATAGAGGCAGCAGCAAAGTGGCTTCACATCCTATGGGCCTGCCCTTTGAGGATCAATGCCAGCCCTTATTGATGACATCACTCTTGCAAGGGGGTTGGGTTGGAGGTTCTAGGGTCAAAGAAAAGCAACATTCAGTGCTCTGCCAAGTGTTAAAATGTCCCAGATTCAGCACAGGTTTAATGAAACTGTGCAATAGGCTACAGCAAAGTAATTTTATAAGGAGACATCTATGTTATGCCCAAAAGTAGTTGCCTATTTAGGAACTATTTTATAAAGAACAGTAAGGGTTTAAAAATGCCTCTTAAATTAAGGTGTGATCACTTATACCAGGTCTAGGGCTGATGTAAATGCTGGCATCTGGATTCGTAACAAGCTTGTGTAACTTGGGTATGTAGGTAAATTAGAAAATACTACATGTACTCAGCTCAGGCTTCACCAAAATTCTACCCATACACATATAGTGTCTGAATTCAAAAAAACATAGGACCAACATAGAAGATCTCTAAAGAAAAGGGGACTACTGTAGTTGATATGGAAGGGCAGATTAGATAGAAACATGATGGCAGAAAAAGACCACATGGCCTATGTTTTTATGTTTCTATGCCCACAGCAGAAGTATGCACCCATTGGACTTTAACGCGCTCTAATAGAATCACGACTGACATAATATCCAAGATGGCGGAGGAGTAGGACATGTTGTGAGAAGCTCTACTTGCCTGTCTGATTCTTGAGTTGCACTATTCATTTACCTCTGAAGACTTGATGAAGCGGTGTGAAAGGAAGCAAGAATACCAGCTCTATGGCACAGCAGACAATAGATAAGTTTTGTCTTCCTCTCCTATCAAGCATGGCTTTGGTGGGTCCACTGAATTCCACAGTGGACTTGAGCAGTAATGGGGTGGAGATTAGACCTGACTACAGAGTGTTCCCGACACAACCAAGAAGCGATCTTCAGGCAGAGTTGGAACAGCATCTGAAGCCTCAGGTTGTTCTTGCTGCGGCACTGACTGTTTCAGAGGGTCCTCAGTCCATATTACATCTGACTGCTGGACTGACAGCACAGGGAAATTGGAGCTCATTGGAGTGACCAGTCTTCTCAGTCTGCTACCAAGAAGATTCCAGGACAGTCTCTTCTGGGAACTGGTAGGCTGCAAAAACTGATTACTCTAGACTGCTTGTGGGATGTGATAACTTCCTTCAATAACTCTTTGTTGCAGGAGCTGAATCAGTGGGCGATATCTTTAAAAATTAATCTTCAGGCTCTCTCTTTTAGTAGGTTCAGCAGATTGCCACTGGACCTGTTGGAGTCACACTTGGGAGAGACTTACAAGTGATTTGTAATGCTCAGATTAGGAGAGAAATATCCATGCACAGAAGATTGAGGAAAAATTTAAATGATTCCTTCTAAGCTGGTTCTCCATACATTCAATCTCCTTTACTAGCACCTTTAAATTTCGTTTGCAAGTATTTTCTTGAGACATTTTTAGAACATCCAAGAGTGTTGCCTCCTATTGCTGGGATTCAGCATGTTTTTTCTCCCAGCCCTAAGGGATCCTCTGGTCTAGCGGATCAGTCCGAGTAGGCAAGCTTAGCTCTCACCGACTTTCTCTTGTGGTAGGCTATGGCCTGTAAACTAGGCCTAGACTCCAACCCCCACCTGAGACTAGTGTTGAAGAGAACCAGAGTTTGAGAAACTGCTTTAAACTGCTTTTGAAAAGTTTGTATAATTCCTTTATTAATTCCTCTATGCTGATGATAGACATGTTCTTGCATTCTCTGAGCTAGAAATGGCCTAGAAGTAGAAATGTATCAATGTCTAAGACTATGCCTTTGTTAGAATAGCTTGAGAAGGGGGAACAGAGAGCAAGACCCAGAGAGGGTCCCCGATTGGACAGGTGCGAGGGGCGTTGGGACCAATAGAAAGTTTGCCTGTATCAAACTGTAAAAATTGTATATAAGGAATTTGCTCCTGTACTCCATTGCTCAGTCTCTTTTGGACACGATTCTGTCTGAGCCTCTGCACAATAAATTGGCTTGGATCCTGCAACTGACTCCCGGTTTTATTCATTGCATGCACTTCGCTGCTACATATTCTTGGTGCGTTGGGCAGGGAATGTGCGAGTAGTGGATGGTATTCAAGTGAATATACCACGTTTTACCGCCTCAAGGTTTGGTCCAGCTGGAACCGTGTCTGGCCGACCGCAGGGGAAACCTCAGGCGCCACCGGTCCTCTTGTATCGGAGAGGGTTCCGCCTTGCCTCGGCGGGCTACTGGATCCAGCCGGCCAACACCTCCGAACCCGAGGGGAGTCCAGGATTCAACCCAAGACCTGGTTCTGTAGCGGGTACCAGATCCGGTGAGTAGAAATTTCTTTGCTCCTCAGTCAGCTAGCTTTGGGTACGTCTTGCATGAGTATACGCGAGACTGAGAGCCTGATCACCTCTCAGGGCGAGTCCGAGTACACCTTGCATGAGTATACACGAGGCCAAAACTACTGCCCTTGGTTAATCAGCAGTCCGAGTACGTCTTGCATGAGTATGCGCGAGACCGGCTGCTGTTGGTTAGTAAGGTAGGCCTGGGAATTTGGGAAAACGTTGCTAGCATGTCTGTCTGTGTCTCCCTCCGTTTCTAGGGCTGCCCGGACCCCTTACCGGCAGTCCAATCACCCGTACCATCTGTCTGTTGTCTAACCGCGGGTTTCACTTCTGGTATAATGTAAGGTTATTAATTAAGGAACAGTACTGAGAAAAGGGAAAAAAAAACCTCAGGAGGCACTTTAAGGAATCAAGTCTAAGCACAGCACAGCGAAGACGAGCTATCTCTATGTTCTTTCAGCACAGCGTGAGAGACGGTATCTCTAAGTCTCTAGCAAGCAGAGAGAGAAGGGGTGTGTCTTTCACACAGCCTGCAGAAAGGAATGTTTAGTTCCTATTAACCCCTTCGGATCTCCTCAACTGTTTTAGTTATATCTCTGCCCTGCCTGTATTTCTACGTCAACTGTTCCTGTTATCTTATTATTTTTATTTATTTATTTGTTTATTCTCTGATTTATGGGGGAAACCTGAACGGCTTAGAGATCCGAGTATGGACCAAGGGAGCAGGAAAGTGTTAATTTTCCAGTTGCTGGAGAGTGAGAGAGTGATTTCTGTGGGATTTGATGGAGAGAAACCTGAATGAGCGAGAGAGAGACAAAAGTTTTGAACAGCATTTTTGAACAGCATGGGCGGGGGTGTATCTATACTGAGCCTTATGCAGTGTTTCCTTAAGAACTTTAAGAGGGGTTTCTCTGGTGATTATGTAATTGTAATGACCCCAGGTCGATGGGAAGTTTTATGTGAACGTCTTTATAGAGTGCACCCAGAGGAACACTGCCATATAGTTCTGTCATGCTGGAAATGTTGGATTTTGCTGGCATGCCTGTTTGTGTGTGTGTGAATGAGAGGTCTTGAAACACAGACCAAGTGAGTGTGGACTCCTGATTAGCACAGTTCCTGGCCGGGCGACCGCGCCCAGGTCGCGAAAAGGAGGAAGTGCTTGTTGTTTGTCTACCTATTTGTTCCTAGGGCTGTACGGACCCCTTACTTGCAGCCTGACTACCCGCCCCTACTGTCTGTTGTTGTGTACGTCATTATGGGAGGGTCGGAGTTCATGCAAACTCCGTTGAAATGTATTATCAAGAATTTTAGCAAGGGATTTGCCGGAGACTATGGAATAAAAATGTCTCTGTCCCGATTGGAAATGCTTTGTGAGAGGGAATGGCCTGTACTGGTCACTTCGTGGCCCCCTGGGGGTACATTTGATGTTAGTATCATATCTTTAGTTCACCAGATTGTACAAAAAGAACACCTTGACCAGTTCCCTTATATAGATTCCTGGTTAAGTGTTTGTGAAAAAGAGCCCTCCTGGATAAAGCGTTGTTATAAGGAACAGTGCAGGATACTTGTAGCAACCACAAAGGAGGTCCAGAAGGCTGGGGAAAAGAAACTGCCTGTCTATTCTACCCCAGAATCTCCAGATATTTTAACCCGTCCACCCCAGTACCTTTATAGGCCAGTCCCCTCAGCTCCGCCACCACCCCGGGCAGTGCCTGGCGCAGGGGAACAACCTCCCTGCAGATTTACCCCAAGTAGTCCACCAGCCACCTCCGCAGCAGGAGGACGTGCACCCCCTCTTGACCGGAAGCCCCAGCTCAGTTCAGAGTGCCTCGGGAGGACCATCGTCCACCAATGACACAGCCAGCAGGGTTTCATTTGCCAGTTCGGGGTCACTTATTGCTGACAGCCAAGGCCCGGGAGCAGAATTCCAACAATCCCGACCACCTTATACTTTCAGAAGTACAACAGCAAGTCAGAGGGATGGTCACGTGATGCCATTGCGCCAGGTCCCAGGACTACCTATCCTTAATGAACAGGACCAGGTTGTGGTGGGGCCAGTCAGTCTTGTTTATGTGCCCTTCTCCATCACAGATTTATTGAACTGGAAAATGCATTATGCATCCTATATTGAAAAGCCCCAAGATTTGATTGAATTAAGGTCCAGTATTATGCAAACCCATCAGCCTACCTGGGCTGATTGTTGCCAGCTCCTGTCTACTCTCTTCACTACTGAAGAATGAGCATGGATTGTGCAAGCGTCTACCCGATGGTTAGAAGAAAATCCAGTAGTAGAAGCAGGCCTAGATCCCCGGTAAGCAGATGCCGTGGATTTTCCAAATGATGATCCTAGATGGGATCCGAACAGTGCCGATGGGGCGGCGGCCCTCACTCGGTTCCGCCAGGCCCTACTGCAAGGCCTGAAGAAAGGAAGCCAGAAGGCTATGAATATTGGAAAGATAGCGGAAGTCATCCAGCGTCCAGACGAGAGCCCAGTGGCCTTTTATGAACGCTTATCTGAAGCCTATAGACTATATACCCCATATGATCCGGCAGCCCATCAAAATTTGTGCATGGTAAATGCGACCTTTGTGAGTCAGTCCCAGGGAGACATAAGATGGAAACTGCAAAAGTTGGAAGGATTTGCAGGCATAAATGCGGCCCAGTTAATGGAAGTTGCTCAGAAAGTGTTTGTGAATCGTGATCAAGAACATCAGAAAAAAAGTGAACGTAAAATGAAGAAGAAAGCTGATTTCCTTGCTGCAGCTTTAGTTGAACGACAAGGAGGAAGTTTCTCTAACCGAAGGACTCGAGGACGTGGAAGGGGCCGAGGAGATGGTCGGCCCCCATTGGGCGCAAATCAGTGTGCCCACTGTAGAGAAGGACATTGGAAGAACGAATGACCGAACTTTGACTCCGCCTCCCAGAGGGGAGGAGGGCACACACGAAGAGCAGGGGGACAATCCCAGAGTCGGGGAGGAATACATCGCGGACAGTTCCAACAAGAAGAGGCTATAGAGGGAATGGCAGCCGAAGAGGGCTACAGCATGGATGAAGACTAGGCCAGACCGGGCTCCAAGTTTCCTCTGGACCCCCAGGATCCTATGGTCAGTTTGAAGATTGGGGACCAATATATGGAATTTATGGTGGATACGGGGGCCGAACATTCAGTAGTGGCCAAACCAGTGGCCCCTTTGTCTTCGCGATCCGTCACTATTGTCGGCGCTACCGGAACCAGAACCACCAAACCCTTTTTGCAGAACCGCACCTGTGAATTAGGGGGACAGAAAATAACACACCAGTTCCTGTATATTCCTGAATGCCCAATCCCCCTCTTGGGCCGAGACATGCTCGCTAAGCTCCAGGCGCAGATATCCTTTGTTGAAGGGGGAGGAATGGAAATGACTCTAAACTCGAAACCTGCTGGCCTGATGGTGTTAACTGTCCCCTGAGAAGAAGAATGGCAGTTCTACAGTGCATCTCCGATCAAGGAAGCCAGTACCCGTATACCCACCAGAATGTCAGCTCTGCCCGAGGTATGGGCGGAGGATAATCCTCCTGGCCTAGCAAAGAATATAGCCCCTGTCATTGTCACCCTCAAACCAAGAGTGGAACCAGTGCATGTGAGACAATACCCTCTCCTGAGACCTGCGATTGAAGGAATTCACTGTCATTTAATGAAATTATTGAAGTATGGACTTCTCAGGGAGTGCCAATCACCCTGGAATACCCCCCTCCTCCCAGTCAAGAAGCCTGAGACAGGTGACTACCGCCCAGTGCAGGACTTGAGACGAATAAATAATGCAGTTGAAACTATACATCCAGTAGTACCAAACCCTTATACTCCCCTGGGACTGATCCCTGCTGAGGCTACTCACTTCACCGTCTTGGATTTGAAGGATGCCTTTTTCTGTATACAGCTAGCATCAACCAGCCAATTTTTGTTTGCCTTTGAATGGGAAGACCCTACTACAGGAAGATGGGGTCAACTAACCTACTCTCTTCAGTGCTGCTCTCAACCAAAATCTTTCAAGTTACTTTGTTACTCTGGGAAAAAGAGTCCTCCTCCAGTATGTAGATGATTTATTGATAGCCACCAACTCTAAAAGCGAATGCTCTGGGCGTTTTGACCCAATCCCTCGGATCTTGGCAGCGACCTGTAGCGTATCTATCCAGACAACTGGACACTGTAGCAAAAGGATGGCCACCTTGCCTGAGAACCGTGGCAGCTACAGCTCTCTTGGTGAGTGAAGCCGACAAGCTCACTTTGGGTCAGAGTCTCCAAGTAACAGTACCACATTCTGTCCTGACTCTTATGGAACACAAAGGGAATTACTGGTTCACAAATTCACGAATGCTAAAGTACCAAAGCATGTTGTGTGAAAACCCCCGATTGCAGTTGATCGTCAGTCAAGCTTTGAACCTAACTACGCTGTTGCCAATTGGTCTAGGCCCCCCTCCCCCCCCACCGATCATGATTCCTTGGAAATAATGGACACTGTATTCTTCAGTCGCCCTGATCTAACTGATGTCCCATTAAATGACCCTGAACGAACTTTCTTCGTGGATGGAAGTAGTCTTGTCATCAACGGACGACGATGTGCTGGTTATGCAGTGGTGACCCTGGACATGGTAATAGAATCATCAGCTTTGGCCCTGGGGACTTCAGCACAGAAAGCTGAACTGATAGCCCTCACTAGGGCACTGATAATAGGGACAGGGCTCCGCTTGAATGTGTACACCGATTCCAAGTATGCCTTCACCACATTGCATGCCCATGGAGCCCTGTACAAGGAATGTGGGTTAATAACCTTAGGAGGCAAGTCTATTAAATATGGTCCCTCATTTGTATCTCAGGTGACTCAACAGTTGGCCCAAGCTCTACAAGTGCAATGGAAATTACATTCAGCTTACAGACCCTAAAGCTCAGGAAAGGTAGAGCGTATGAACCGCACTCTGCAATCCCAGTTGTCTAAATTCTGCCAGGAAACTCACCTGAAGGGGCCTCAGGTTCTTCCTATAGCCCTTATCAGGATACGTTCAGTCCCCACAAAGTCATTAGGAGTTTCCCCATTCGAGATTTTGTATGGACGACCTCCGCCCATTGTCCAGGGAATAAAGGGGGATATGAACCAGATTGGGTCTGAAATCACTAGACAAGAGCTGTTGGCTGTAGGTTCTGTCTTGCAGGGTTTCCATTCCTGGGTACAAGACCAACTACCCATCAATCTGACTGAACCACTGCATTCCTTCAAGCCTGGAAGCACAGTGTGGATCAAGGAGTGGAGGAAGGAACCGTTATCACCTCATTGGAGAGGACCCTATGTCATCAACCCCTACAGCAGTTAAGGTTGCAGAACTAGAACCTTGGATTCACCACAGTCAGATAAAGCCAGCGGCATCTACTGAACTTTGTCACTGGACTTCAACAAACAATCCAGAATCACCATTGCTACTCACGCTGCGGCGACAACCACTGCTGTAAGAGTCAACAGCCCTACTCCTGCCACCTACCGGAAGCTGGCAGGTCTACGTACGGCAGAAGCTTGAGGAATCTGCAACCCTACTCCTGTCACCAACCGGAAGCTGACAGGTCTACGTATGGTGGAAGCTGTGGAAAAAGAGAACTTCAGTAAAGAATTTGCAAATTTCTAGACGAATTCATTGAGATATTGTAATCATGATATATCTATGTATTTATGTTGTACTTACGGTAGCCCTGGGGCCCCTTAGAATGCCCACTGATATATCTCCTTGTATCACATGTTATGGACCAGCCACATGGGCGAATGATGGGTCCTGGGGATACCACACTCCTGTTTAGGTTTGAAGACTATTGTGTTGCAGTTTTACTAATGGCAGCTATGTGTTTACTCCTTCCAAGTTTTCTGCCTCTTTGTTTACGTATGTTACCTCCATCGTTGACAGTACCGTTGAATGTACCATACCGTTGAATGTAAGACAGCAGCACGGGTACTAGCCATGTGGAAGTATCAAGCTATACCCCGAGAAGAAGCATCAGTTTGCACAGGGTTTGATATACGATTATTTTCTCACCCTCTTTTATTCAGGCTGAGAATAATCAAAGGGGGGAATATGGTAGGCTATGGCCTGTAAACTAGGCCTAGACCCCAACCCCCACCTGAGACTAGTGTTGAAGAGAACCAGAGTTTGAGAAACTGCTTTAAACTGCTTTTGAAAAGTTTGTATAATTCCGTTATTAATTCCTCTATACTGATGATAGACATATTCTTGCATTCTCTGAGCTAGAAATGGCCTTGAAGTAGAAATGTATCAATGTCTAAGACTATGCCTTTGTTAGAATAGCCTGAGAAGGGGGAACAGGGAGCTAGACCCAGAGAGGGTCCCCGATTGGACAGGTGCAAGGGGCATTGGGACCAATAGAAAGTTTGCCTGCATCAAACTGTAAAAATTGTATATAAGGAATTTGCTTCTGTACTCCATTGCTCAGTCTCTTTTGAACACAATTCTGTCTGAGCCTGTGCACAATAAATTGGCTTGGATCCTGCAACTGACTCCTGGTTTTATTCATTGCATGCACTTCGCTGCTACACTCTAAAGTTCTCTTGAAGTAGCGACTAGTAAGTCTACATTGTTGGTGTATTTTGCATTTGAATCTGACCAAAATTCAGTCCTGCATTTATATTTCAGTAATATGTCTGCCTAGTTTATGGGGACGAAAATATCAATTTTTCCTAATTTTTCTAGAGAAACTCAGAAGTGGAGAAAAGACTTTCTGGCCTATCACCAGAGGGTCACTGCTCCAGGGGAGGGGGGTTCCTTTGAGTTCAAATATCCATGTAAATGTATTACTTTTGAGTGGAGGAGTGGCCTAGTGGTTGGAGCAAGGTACTTCAGGCTGGAAGGTTGGGGGTTCAAATCCCACTAGAGGACAGCAACCTTGGGCCAGAAGGACTGGGGTTTCTAGTCCCACAGGTGCTCCTTGTGGTCTTGGGCAAGCCACTTAACCCTCCATAGCCTATGTTCCCTGTAAAATAGTTATCTCCAAGTTATAATGCCCTGTTCAATGTAATTTCAGTTTGTTCAATGTAAACCACTGTGATTTCATGAAAGGTGGTATATAATAAATAAATAAATAAAATACTTCATGTGAATCTAAGCAATTTCTTTTCTTTGAATCCAAATAGCTGGGTGATTCTTTGTTAGTTCGAGAAAATGTTTCCGAGGGATAAGAGGAGTCTCACACCAGCTGCCGTGTTATAATGTCAGCTAGACTCCTATTTTTGTGTGTTTTATTAGACTTGTGAAGTTTTTTCTTTTTAGGTCCCCCTAATATTGTGGGTTAATTTACTTTTCTTTTGAATTATTGAATGTATATTGGTGAATTTCTTTAATCTGATTATTCGATTATGGATAAATGTATATTGAAAATCCCATTAAAAAAATAAGAATCACAACAGACTAAAGTAGCACATAAAGGAATAAATACCATGAGTGTTTGTAGCTTTATGCAGATCCTTATAAAATGACACTAATGTGCATTAATATGTCTTAATCAGTTAGTGCACATTAATAACCAGAGTACTTATATGCTAGTCCATTCTTCTTGTCTTATTATATAATATGCTGCCTACATAATTCAACTTTAACCTACTTGGATCAACAATCAAAGAAAGGACAAGCAGTCAAGAAATCTGAAGATGCATTGCTCTTGGCAGAATGACTATGAAGGACCTAGACGAGATTCTCAAGAGCAGAGATTTCTCTCTCCATACAAAGACTCAACCCACCCCAGCCATGGTATTTTCAACATCGTCATATGGATGCAAAAGGTGGACAGTGAAAAAAAGAGACAGGAAGAAAACTAATGTCTTTTAATTATGGTGCTGGTGACGAATACTGTGCATATCATGGACTACCCGAAGAGCAAACAAGTCAGTACTGGAGATCAAACCTAAGTTTTCCTTAGAAGCTCAGAAAACAAGACTTTGACTTTCATACTTTGGACACATCATGCAAAGAGAGATCATTACAGAAAGACATAATGCTTGGCAATATTGAAGGTCAATGTAAAAGAGGAAGGCTGGCATTGAGATGGACCGATACTATAAACAGCAGCTATGGGTGCCACTCTCAATAATGAGATGCCTGACTGAAGACGGAACACAATTCGTCAACTATCCAGAGGGTTGCCATGAGTCAACGGCACTTAACAACAACAACAACAACATAAATCTGATAGCAATTTCACTGAACATTAAATAATCTTAGTCTAGTCTATGACCTATAATTAAACATCATGCTTGCATTGTCATACTGATGGTAAAACTCATTGGCATTTCTACCTGAGGTATAAAACTTATATCTTAAATAATCATTAGTTTAAGACTTATTGGGCAACTCGCAGAGAGAGAAAGAGAAATATATTATATATACATACATACATACACACCCACACCACAAGGTTCTGTGCTCTCTGCCCTCTTGTTCAACATATACCTTGAAAAAATACAATATAAACTACCACATCTACACAGACGATATCATGGTTTACACACCCATAGACATAACCCCCCCCCCACATACCATAATATCACAAATTGCACAGCGGAAGCTGAATCTTGGCTAAAGGAAAATAATCTTCACAAAAAACTTCAAAAAAAAAAAAGATCTTATACATAACAAGAAATCAAAGCTTCACCCCTCCCACAAACACTTAAACTTCATGACAGAAATGTTCCAATCAAAGATGAGGTTAAATACCTAGGCATCACATTAGATAAATCACTCTCTATGACAGCACAAATTAAGCAAACAGCAAGAACTATATTTTACAAACTAAAGACAATTCAACATCTTAGTCCACTCCTAGAGACCCATGATTTCCATACAGTAGTCCAGGCCCTAATCACACCTCACCTGGACTATTGTAATAGTATACTACAAGGATTTCCTAAAAAGAGCCTCCACACTCTCCAATTAGCCCAGAATGTTACTGCAAGGATCATATCCAAGTCAAGACTAACTGATCATATCTACACTGGCTTCTGGTGGCCAGTAGGATAAAATACAAATCCTTAGTCACCACATTCAAACTTATCAATAATATCTCCCCATCTTTTATTACAAACAAGATGCAAACCCAACCAGAAAAAAGAAGTAGGAGAAAAAGTAAGTTAAACCTACTAGCAACTCCATCCTCATTCCGCAAACAAAACAAGTAACTAGTAATAGATCCTTTTCCTTTACAGCACTTACGCTTTGGAACTCCCTCCCAGATCCAATCAGATCAATAAAAGACCTTCAAGCATTCAGAAAAGAACTAAAAACATTGTTATTTACTGAACTCAACAACAACCTCTTCTTCAGCAATACAATCATAACCCAGCAAATCCTCCTAGGCTGTGCCTCCCTCTGAGCCACTTCTGTTCACTGCACATGTTGTGAATGCTTTTATCTCCACTATACACATTTTGGGTATAGTTGGCATGTTATATGTTCTCTGTATATAGTGTGTCCTTTCTAACTCTGTTCAATGTAAACCACACACACACACACACACACGTTAAAAGTCTTAGGGCTATGTTTACTAAACGTGAATAACGCGCGTAGTATGACGTTAACGACCGTAAGTGCAGTATAACGCGCGTAAACACGTGCCAACGACCGGTAACGTCATACTACGCGCGTTGACCACGTTTAACGATCGTAAACCCCCGCGGCGCGTTAAAACAGCGCAGAAGGTGGAGAGTGGGCGGAGAGAAGGGGTCAATGGGCGGAGAGGGGGCGGGGAGAGGCTCCCCCTCACTAACGCGCTGTAATTCTGAGCTCAATTCCAACGCGAATGAAAACCTGCCGTTGAAGGCATCTTTAAAGGTAAGAGAAACCATTTCCGTCAGCAATGTACAGAGAAACCTGGGTAACACACAAAACGTGAGCAGTGTGATACATGTGCACAGAATGAAATGTCACAGAAGACAATAAAAATGACCAGAGGAAACCCCTTTAAAAGCATAAATCAGCAGTTAAACAGTGATAGCAATGGACAACAAGGAACAGAACTCCCTGGAAAGCACAAAATAAAAACCTAATGATATGTGGAAGGGTCACGCTTCGCAGACCCTCGAAAAGGGAAAGTCACTGTAATGGAGCTGACCTGGGAGTGTAGTGTAATGTCTCCCAATGATATCATTGTTGCCCAGCTCGGATTTGGGTGTGTCCCCTCTGTGAGGTCCCCCTGAGGTGTATGTGCACCGTTGTCTGCATACAAGGGAAATGAGGCCACAGTAAACCTTTTGCAGAGCAGAGTCCCTGACCAGCCAGGCAGGTCATACTAACACCAGGGAGAGCACCATCTCTGTGGCCCCAGTGTGGTGCAATGGACACAGCCAGTGCCTGTAAAACCAGAGGGTCACAGGTTCAAATACCAGCTGGGACTGCTGCCAACCCAGTCACAATAGTCCTACCCACCACTAAAAAGTGAAAGTAAAGACACACCTTTAATGCAGAGAACAAAGGCATGGTCTATTTTTACACCACACCAAACACAGACACCAGAAACAGGCACAGCAACGAAAGCTGAGCCCCGCAAATGCAGCCCTAGAGGGCCCCACAGCATTCCTGTCCCATGCTGTCACATCAAAGATGCCTGTGCTGTATAGCTATGCCCCACCCCCATGGTAGGCAGATGTAGGTCAGGCATATGTATGAGGGACAGCATGAAAACACAGATAAAACGTGGAAAATAGCAGAAAGAAAACTGTAAACATCACAAGTCAGCTGGGCAACAGTGATAGCAATGGGCCACAATAAAAAACACACTCCCTGGAAAGCGAAACCAAAAAAAGAAAAGATACTTGGAAGGGATCACGCAACGGAGACCCTTGCAAAACACATCCCCTGTTATTGGAGCATTCGCGGGAGTGTCGTGTATTGTTGCCCAATGATATAATTTTTGGCCAGCTTGGTAATGGGGGATTGCCCCCTCATGCGAGGTTGTATGTGAGGTTACGTGCAAATTGCCTCCATACAAGCGATATGAGTCCACAGTAAAATGGTGCAGAGCAGGGTCTCTGACCTGTCAGGCCAGGTATCCCATCTCCAGGGATCACATTGTCCCTGTGGCCTCAGTGTGGTGCAACAGACACAGCCAGTGCCTCTAAAACCAGAATGTCACAGGTTCAAATCCCAGCTGGGGCCATGCCAATCCTGCCCACATATTCTCCCCACAACTAAACTGTGATGGAATGGTCACACCCTTATTACTGAGAACATACACATGGACAAAACGCCAATATTTTACCACACCAGATATAGGCGCATTACCCAGAGCATAGTCCCCCAAATGCAGTCCTGGAGGGCCCCACACCATTCAGTTACCATGCTGCCCCCAATAAAGATACCTGTGCTGCATAACTATGCCCCCCCACTTGTCTGCTGATGTAGCCCATGCATATTTATGAGGGACAGCATGAAAACCTGATCAGTGCCTGGAATGACAGGACTGGAGTTGTGGAACCCTGCCATAAAGCAGCAGCCAACAGTGACACCCACCCACCCACCCACCCACCCACAGGCCCCATTGGCCAATGAAACCCGAAGAGGTAAGACAATTGGCCCTGCTGTCAACTCCCAATACTAGCAGGTGCATACCTTAGCAATGGCACCCTACACATGGGTATATGGTACACATGCACTAAAAGTTGCCAATGATAAAATGTAGAACTCATGTCCTATGTAAAGCACATTGTGCACATTGAGCTGCGCCACAACAAGCAGTCAGATGTCTGTGGTGTGTGCCGCAGGTCTGGCCCCTGACAGTGTCCAACACCCTTGGGAGTGATCCACCAGAGTATGTCGTACCACATCCATGCATGTACTGTGCCCATGACAGGTGTTGTGTGTATGGCTGCAGAACCCCCCTACAGTAGCACAATGCTGGCATAGGTGTGGGGGTGGCTGTCTGTCCAGCCAGTGTGTGGTGGCTGCAAACACTGTCGACAGGCCACACTGCCAGCAATGTTGCCAGTAGTGGGCTGCCAATGTGCATAATGAGTAGCAAAGTACCATGGGTAGAGGTCGGATAAGGCGGCCTGGCCAGGGTGTATATGCACAGGGCAAAGGGCAGTGACAGGTACATTGTAGTGCCAGGCAACCACCTGCCCAGACAGGGTGACCACGGTAGATGCCGCTGCAAGCTCAGTGTCACCCTGAATGTGCAGTGACCACAGCATGTCTAGGCTCCACCATGGTGCTACATAGTAGTTCACTCATGTGATAAATATGGGTGTTCCCCTGGGGCCCAGTCACAGATGTATCTGCTGGCTGTGTATGCTGGCACCCCAGGTCTGGGTGCAGGCATCTCTGCTGGTCACTAGCAGCCTGTTTGCAGCTGGTAGGTGATGTGATGGAGTGGCCTGCAGGGTGTGTTGGCCTGCACCAGGGGAATCACAGATAGTGGTTGGGATTGTCATTTTCTACCAAGTCCCAATGTCAGATTGCTCCTGTGGCATGCATGTGTCTGGATCTGCAGTGACTGACCTGTGGGGTGTCTGCACCTCAGTAGGACTAGGGTTAATGTCCCCCCTCCACTGGCACCTTCCAAGGGAGGTAGAATGTGCAGATTATGATGGGTGACCCTGTTTGCCACCCAAGGGTGAGGGGGGGCGGTGGGGCATGGGTCTACACCTGCCCCAAACAGACAGAGATGTCCAAGGTGGTCATGCAGAAAATATCTATCTCACACAGTAACACTGCTGTGGACTTACGCCATGGACGGTGCTGAGGACCTAGGGCTGGATGCCCCACTGCACACTCAGGGTGAGCAGAGCACCCACACAATGTGGTGTTGGGCAGGTCCTCAATGCCAGTACAACAAATGGTCAGTACCCCCTATAAGGGCAAGGGGCTGTGGGGGGTGCACATGACAATTTACCCCTACCATGTCCAGAGTCTGTGGGGATGCATTCCATATGGTGTGCCTGTGTGGAGAGCTGATTAGCATGTGCAGTGCATCATTGGGGTGACTGTATTATTCAATCCCTCTGAAACCGCAGCACGAGCTCGCAGCCATTGATAAACCCATGGGACAGCACACGTACATCTGGTAGCAGAAAGCATAGGTGCACGACACCCTACAGAGTCTGTAATATATGAGATGCCCACACTGCTGAAACCCCTACGTACCCACACACATAAAAGAAAAGATCCCCGGGCTCAATGGTACGCGCGGCGCTACGCGCGGCGCTGCACACGCAACAACGCACGTAGCTCGGCTCGCATACGCAATGTCTCGTCCAAAAGCCTCAGCAATCCCTCTCCAATATACAGGCCAATACCCCTTCCAATATACAGGCCAGTGCCCAGGACTCGAACCCATGCTGCCTGTAACAGCGGTCATTACCGTGACCATTGTGCCACAGCTCTCTGTTAGTGCTCTGTATCGCCACATCTCCCTACTACCCTAGCAACGCACGTGGCCACGCCCCCGACAACGCACGTGGCCACGCCCCCGGCAACGCACGTGGCTAGGCAGTAAAGGCACTTATAAGACATGGCAACCATGTCGAGGAAGCCTCCCTTCAGCCAAAGGGACATCTACCTGCTGACAGAGCTTTTCTGCCTACGCCAGCAGAGACTCTTCCCTGGCTCGTCCAAGAGGCAGGACCTAGCCAAAGTCAGGAGGGCCTGGGAGCGGCTGGCCCACCGTTTTAACAGGAGCGCAGACTACCCACGTGAGGTAAGTGCATGGGGACAATTCAACCAAATGATGAGACAAAAGAAAAAACACCCAGCAAACCCTGCAAAAATACACAATGCACTGACAGGGTATAGCAGGTGCTGACATATCCTGCGTCCAGCAAAGCCCTCCACACACCCCTGAAAAAGGACACCCCTGCCCCAAGGGGTTAGCTGCACCCATGGCAGAGGTGCACCAAAGGTCACAGAGGTATGGTACAGGGTGCCCCTGCAGGCTAAGTATGTCCCCCAACCACAAGACACCCTAGTCCCACCTCCATGGCCAATAGGGAAGGAAGGGGTTCTGGACCATGTCCCTCTTAACTAACAGATTCGCCAAATGAATACATCGATGCTGCAAGCCACAAATGAGGGCCCCCCCCCCCCCCTGCACACTGACTGCTGGTGCCCTGTGTGAATAGAAAGGCCAAACCCCTGCCCCTGAGTGATCCAGCCCCAAATGAGGGCATCCCTCCCCCCCACCCTGCACACTGTCTGCTGGTGCCCTGTGCGAATATGAAGGTCAAAACCCTGCTTAACACACATGTAGGCCCAAATGAGGGCATCCCTACACCCCACCCACCACACTGTCTGCTGGTGCCCTGTGTGAATATGAAGGTCAAAACCCTGCTTAACACACATGTAGGCCCAAATGAGGGCATCCCTCCCCCCCACCCTGCACACTGTCTGCTGGTGCCCTGTGCGAATAGAAAGGCCAAACCCCTGCCCCGGAGTGAGCCAGCCCCAAATGAGGGCCCCCCCCCTGCACACTGTCTGCTGGTGCCCTGTGCGAATAGAAAGGCCAAACCCCTGCCCCTGAGTGATCCAGCCCCAAATGAGGGCATCCCTCCCCCCCACCCTGCACACTGTCTGCTGGTGCCCTGTGCGAATATGAAGGTCAAAACCCTGCTTAACACACATGTAGGCTCAAATGAGGGCATCCCGGCCCCCCACCCTGCACACTGTCTGCTGGTGCCCTGTGCGAATATGAAGGTCAAAACCCTGCTTAACACACATGTAGGCCCAAATGAGGGCATCCCTCCCCCCCACCCTGCACACTGTCTGCTGGTGCCCTGTGCGAATATGAAGGTCAAAACCCTGCTTAACACACATGTAGGCCCAAATGAGGGCATCCCTCCCCCCCACCCTGCACACTGTCTGCTGGTGCCCTGTGCGAATATGAAGGTCAAAACCCTGCTTAACACACATGTAGGCCCAAATGAGGGCATCCCTGCCCCCCACCCTGCACACTGTCTGCTGGTGCCCTGTGTGAATATGAAGGTCAAAACCCTGCTTAACACACATGTAGGCCCAAATGAGGGCATCCCTCCCCCCCACCCTGCACACTGTCTGCTGGTGCCCTGTGCGAATATGAAGGTCAAAACCCTGCTTAACACACATGTAGGCCCAAATGAGGGCATCCCTGCCCCCCACCCTGCACACTGTCTGCTGGTGCCCTGTGTGAATATGAAGGTCAAACCCTGCTTAACACACATGTAGGCCCAAATGAGGGCATCCCTCCCCCCCACCCTGCACACTGTCTGCTGGTGCCCTGTGCGAATATGAAGGTCAAAACCCTGCTTAACACACATGTAGGCCCAAATGAGGGCATCCCTCCCCCCCACCCTGCACACTGTCTGCTGGTGCCCTGTGCGAATATGAAGGTCAAAACCCTGCTTAACACACATGTAGGCCCAAATGAGGGCATCCCTCCCCCCCACCCTGCACACTGTCTGCTGGTGCCCTGTGCGAATATGAAGGTCAAAACCCTGCTTAACACACATGTAGGCCCAAATGAGGGCTAACCTGCCCCCCACCCTGCACACTGTCTGCTGGTGCCCTGTGCGAATATGAAGGTCAAAACCCTGCTTAACACACATGTAGGCCCAAATGAGGGCATCCCTCCCCCCCACCCTGCACACTGTCTGCTGGTGCCCTGTGTGAATATGAAGGTCAAAACCCTGCTTAACACACATGTAGGCCCAAATGAGGGCATCCCTCCCCCCCACCCTGCACACTGTCTGCTGGTGCCCTGTGCGAATAGAAAGGCCATACCCCTGCCCCTGAGTGAGCAAGCCCCAAATGAGGGCATCCCTCCCCCCCACCCTGCACACTGTCTGCTGGTGCCCTCTGCGAATAGAAAGGCCAAACCCCTGCCCCTGAGTGATCCAGCCCCAAATGAGGGCATCCCTCCCCCCCACCCTGCACACTGTCTGCTGGTGCCCTGTGCGAATATGAAGGTCAAAACCCTGCTTAACACACATGTAGGCTCAAATGAGGGCATCCCTGCCCCCCACCCTGCACACTGTCTGCTGGTGCCCTGTACGAATATGAAGGTCAAAACC
This sequence comes from Ichthyophis bannanicus, assembly GCA_033557465.1. Classification (NCBI taxonomy): domain Eukaryota; kingdom Metazoa; phylum Chordata; class Amphibia; order Gymnophiona; family Ichthyophiidae; genus Ichthyophis; species Ichthyophis bannanicus. The sequence continues at coordinate 371,210,605 of CM066035.1, forward strand.
CTGCTTAACACACATGTAGGCCCAAATGAGGGCATCCCTCCCCCCCACCCTGCACACTGTCTGCTGGTGCCCTGTGCGAATATGAAGGTCAAAACCCTGCTTAACACACATGTAGGCCCAAATGAGGGCATCCCGGCCCCCCACCCTGCACACTGTCTGCTGGTGCCCTGTGTGAATATGAAGGTCAAAACCCTGCTTAACACACATGTAGGCCCAAATGAGGGCATCCCTCCCCCCCACCCTGCACACTGTCTGCTGGTGCCCTGTGCGAATAGAAAGGCCAAACCCCTGCCCCTGAGTGAGCCAGCCCCAAATGAGGGCATCCCTCCCCCCCACCCTGCACACTGTCTGCTGGTGCCCTGTGTGAATAGAAAGGCCAAACCCCTGCCCCTGAGTGATCCAGCCCCAAATGAGGGCATCCCTCCCCCCCACCCTGCACACTGTCTGCTGGTGCCCTGTGCGAATATGAAGGTCAAAACCCTGCTTAACACACATGTAGGCTCAAATGAGGGCATCCCTGCCCCCCACCCTGCACACGGTCTGCTGGTGCCCTGTGCGAATATGAAGGTCAAAACCCTGCTTAACACACATGTAGGCCCAAATGAGGGCATCCCTCTCCCCCACCCTGCACACTGTCTGCTGGTGCCCTGTGCGAATATGAAGGTCAAAACCCTGCTTAACACACATGTAGGCCCAAATGAGGGCATCCCTCCCCCCCACCCTGCACACTGTCTGCTGGTGCCCTGTGCGAATATGAAGGTCAAAACCCTGCTTAACACACATGTAGGCCCAAATGAGGGCATCCCTGCCCCCCACCCTGCACACTGTCTGCTGGTGCCCTGTGTGAATATGAAGGTCAAAACCCTGCTTAACACACATGTAGGCCCAAATGAGGGCATCCCTCCCCCCCACCCTGCACACTGTCTGCTGGTGCCCTGTGCGAATATGAAGGTCAAAACCCTGCTTAACACACATGTAGGCCCAAATGAGGGCATCCCTGCCCCCCACCCTGCACACTGTCTGCTGGTGCCCTGTGTGAATATGAAGGTCAAAACCCTGCTTAACACACATGTAGGCCCAAATGAGGGCATCGCTCCCCCCCCGCTATCACACTGTCTGCTGGTGCCCTGTGCGAATATGAAGGTCAAAACCCTGCTTAACACACATGTAGGCCCAAATGAGGGCATCCCTCCCCCCCACCCTGCACACTGTCTGCTGGTGCCCTGTGCGAATATGAAGGTCAAAACCCTGCTTAACACACATGTAGGCCCAAATGAGGGCATCCCTGCCCCCCACCCTGCACACTGTCTGCTGGTGCCCTGTGTGAATATGAAGGTCAAAACCCTGCTTAACACACTTGTTGGCCCTAATGAGGGCATCCCTCCCCCCCACCCTGCACACTGTCTGCTAGTGCCCTGTGTGAATATGAAGGTCAAAACCCTGCTTAACACACATGTAGGCCCAAATGAGGGCATCCCTCCCCCCCACCCTGCACACTGTCTGCTGGTGCCCTGTGCGACTAGAAAGGCAAAACCCCTGCACCTGAGTGAGCCAGCCACACATGAGGGCATCACTCCCCCCCACCCTGCACACTGTCTGCTGGTGCCCTGTGTGAATAGAAAGGCCAAACCCCTGCCCCTGAGTGATCCAGCCCCAAATGAGGGCATCCATCCCCCCCACCCTGCACACTGTCTGCTGGTGCCCTGTGCGAATATGAAGGTCAAAACCCTGCTTAACACACATGTAGGCTCAAATGAGGGCATCCCTGCCCCCCACCCTGCACACTGTCTGCTGGTGCCCTGTGCGAATATGAAGGTCAAAACCCTGCTTAACACACATGTAGGCCCAAATGAGGGCATCCCGGCCCCCCCCCCAGCACCAGGTGTGAGGGTGCCCTGTGCGAATATGAAGGTCAAAACCCTGCTTAACACACATGTAGGCCCAAATGAGGGCATCCCTCCCCCCCACCCTGCACACTGTCTGCTGGTGCCCTGTGCGAATATGAAGGTCAAAACCCTGCTTAACACACATGTTGGCCCAAATGAGGGCATCCCTGCCACCCACCCTGGACATTGTCTGCTGGTGCCCTGTGTGAATATGAAGGTCAAACCCTGCTTAACACACATGTAGGCCCAAATGAGGGCATCCCTCCCCCCCACCCTGCACACTGTCTGCTTGGGCCCTGGGCGAATATGAAGGTCAAAACCCTGCTTAACACACATGTAGGCCCAAATGAGGGCATCCCTGCCCCCCACCCTGCACACTGTCTGCTGGTGCCCTGTGTGAATATGAAGGTCAAAACCCTGCTTAACACACATGTAGGCCGATATGTTGTCATCCCTCTCCCCATCCCTGCACACTGTCTGCTGGTGCCCTGTGCGAATATGAAGGTCAAAACCCTGCTTAACACACATGTAGGCCCAAATGAGGGCATCCCTCCCCCCCACCCTGCACACTGTCTGCTGGTGCCCTGTGCGAATATGAAGGTCAAAACCCTGCTTAACACACATGTAGGCCCAAATGAGGGCATCCCTCCCCCCCACCCTGCACACTGTCTGCTGGTGCCCTGTGCGAATATGAAGGTCAAAACCCTGCTTAACACACATGTAGGCCCAAATGAGGGCATCCCTGCCCCCCACCCTGCACACTGTCTGCTGGTGCCCTGTGTGAATATGAAGGTCAAAACCCTGCTTAACACACTTGTAGGCCCAAATGAGGGCATCCCTACTCCCCACCCTGCACACTGTCTGCTGGTGCCCTGTGTGAATATGAAGGTCAAAACCCTGCTTAACACACATGTAGGCCCAAATGAGGGCATCCCTCCCCCCACCCTGCACACTGTCTGCTGGTGCCCTGTGCGAATAGAAAGGCCAAACCCCTGCCCCTGAGTGAGCCAGCCCCAAATGAGGGCATCCCTCCCCCCCACCCTGCACACTGTCTGCTGGTGCCCTGTGCGAATAGAAAGGCCAAACCCCAGCCCCTGAGTGAACCAGCCCCAAATGAGGGCATCCCTCCCCCCCACCCTGCACACTGTCTGCTGGTGCCCTGTGTGAATAGAAAGGCCAAAACCCCTGCCCCTGAGTGATCCAGCCCCAAATGAGGGCATCCCTCCCCCCACCCTGCACACTGTCTGCTGGTGCCCTGTGCGAATATGAAGGTCAAAACCCTGCTTAACACACATGTAGGCCCAAATGAGGGCATCCCTCCCCCCCACCCTGCACACTGTCTGCTGGTGCCCTGTGCGAATATGAAGGTCAAAACCCTGCTTAACACACATGTAGGCCCAAATGAGGGCATCCCTCCCCCCCACCCTGCACACTGTCTGCTGGTGCCCTGTGCGAATATGAAGGTCAAAACCCTGCTTAACACACATGTAGGCCCAAATGAGGGCATCCCTGCCCCCCACCCTGCACACTGTCTGCTGGTGCCCTGTGTGAATATGAAGGTCAAAACCCTGCTTAACACACATGTAGGCCCAAATGAGGGCATCCCTGCCCCCCACCCTGCACACTGTCTGCTGGTGCCCTGTGCGAATATGAAGGTCAAAACACTGGCCCTGCCCGATGGAGGCCCCACAAGGGGTCCCCTGTACCGACCCTGTACCCCGTGAAACAGGCCCTGTATGGGATCACAAGGGGCAAACCACAGGCAAAGAGCAGCCCAGCGACCACTGTAGGTGATAACTGCACACCCCAACTAGTGGATGACATGCACATGCAGATGTTTGTAGGTGGCACACACAGTTGGGATGGTACATGTATGTGGTGCGCACATATAGGGCACATGGTGCACACATCAGGGTGGCGTGTTTGTCACACACACATGTGTCTGTTACACGCCACTGCATGGGGGGATGTGTGCCAAAGGAATAGGGGCATGCGCAGGTAGTATGACGTGGGAGTGTCAGTTGCAGGGGCAGGGGCCACCACATGTCCCCCCGCTAGCTAAGGGCAATGTTCTCTGTAACACCTACAGGTGGAGGACCTTCGAAAGAAGGCAAGGGAGCTGAGGGCCCGGTTCCCCCGATTTGTTGCCAGGGTGCAGCGTGACAGAATGGCACAGGTGAATGGTGAGTATCTGGACACGGCCATGTAGGGGGATGTGTTGTGGAAACACAGGTCCACAGTGACATGGTATGTGGATCATCCACCAGGGGATGACATGTTCTATCTCTCCCACAGCTGATGCACGTGCAGCCAATCAGGCCGAGGTTCCGGAGGAGCCCCCAGACGTAGAGGGCCAGGAGGGGGATCAGGTGCAGCGTGACCAGCAGGACGGCGGACAACAGCAGGATGAGGAGGATGGGGGGGATGGGCACGAGGATGGACCTGAGCCTGCACCCCCAACCCCTGACGAGGGGGATGAGGATGCGGCCCACATGCGAGGGGATGAGGGGGAACCCACAGAAAGGGGGACAGAGGTCGGGGAGCCAGGTGAGCAGGATGTGGTGGGGGGGTATGTCGGTGGAAGGGTAGAGGAACGTGAGTGGCTGGGTGGCAGGGACAGCGACATGGAGATGGGGGTGGAGGGGGATGGGGATGTGGGTGGGATGCTGGGGGCAGGGGGAGGGAGGATATGCCCACTGGAGGGGGTGGGGTTGTGGCAGGGTCACAATGGCACGCTCCGCCACAGGGCACTGGGGGCACCAGCCACCTGCCCCTTGATGAGGGCACGGAGGGCCAGCTGGACGTGTGCATGCCACACATGGCCGCAAGCAGGACCGCTGTCCATGCAGCCACACAGACACGTGGAGCAGTGTGTCTGTGTGGCTGCATGTGCGGCCAGCGCCTGGCTGCAGCTGTGCGTGCACAGGCACAGGCCCAGAGGCAGTTTGGCCTAATCCAGGGGCAGGTGCTTGCGACCCTGTCGATGGTGGCTAACCGTCTGCGGGAGCGGGATGAGCGCCGTGACTGATCCACACACAGTCAGCCACCATCCGACAGGGGCACCCAGGGTGTGTAATATGTGGACACACATAGCACACCTGCCCTGTGGCGGACCATGCCATTCTGTGGCCATGTCAGGGGCACGGGGGGGGAGCAGGGCCATGTAATCCCATTCCAGAGGACATTGTTGACCATGCTGATGTAACCAACAGCAGATAGACCATGTGACACATGGCCCATGTGTGGCCACATGAAAATGTGTACATTCTGTCATAATCAAAGTTGTATAAATACGTTTAAGTTTACTCATACCAACTGTGTGTGCAGATGTGCCTCATTGCCAGGTGACAGTGATGTGCGATTGATGGTGTGGCTGTGGCGACTAGGAGGGGCAGGGGCCGAAGTGGAACAGGTTTAGTCCATGTTGACAGCACACCCGCACACATGTAACTATCACGCTGCAGCAAGGTTGGGCCAACGTGGGGGAGGTGAGTGACGTGCATGACCGACATGCAATAGCATGTGTGTGGCTCCCTGGGCCACACACAGCCAGAGTAACAATGATACATACGGCGGTGTGGCGCAGGTGGCCTGTGTGACCAGTACAGCAGGGCCACGTACTGTTGGCCTGGTTGGACGGGTGCAGGACACCTGTGGTGTATGTGTGGCGGTGTGCAGAGGGGAGAACCACATACTGTGCACCGCAAGGTCACATGAGGCTGACACCGGAGGGGTGGCGGGGAAGAGGCCGAACGTGTGTTGCCATGTGAGACCGTGTGGGGCCTGGGAAAAACTGTGCATATGTCAGGCACGTGTATCAGCATGCAGGACAGAGATGGGGGATGGTACACGTTGGTCAAACGGGACATTCCAAAACATATTAACAACATGTTGTGTGTCGCCATGGGTGGACATCCAGGGCCCAGGGGGTGCGGGAGCATACCGCCGTTGGTGGACATGGGGCCATCGGTGGGGACACACACGGGGGTTGTGGGGGTGCACACAGCAGAGGGCGGGATAGCGGCTCAGCGGGATGATGGCCAGTGGTGTGACACACTGAGGTGGTCATGCGGAGGGTGCAGGCTACAGTGTGGATGATGCTACAGGTGACAGTTGCTGTATGTCGTCATGTGAAACCAATGTGGTACTGGTATGTGCCAGGATGGGTGGCAAGGGGGTGTAGGTGTATACAGTGGCCACCGGTGCACAGTGTGACGGGTAGCCATTACTGGCGGTGACACCAAGGTGCTGGTGCATGCATCCCTGTGCCCAAGTATCCACTGTGCACATGTGTGACGGGTGAGACAAGGTGGATGTGTGCAGGTACAGGTGAACCTGGGTACAGGACCTGTGCAGTGCACATACTGTGCGTGTCCGGGGTGTTGCGAGCAGCGATTGGGTCACCACATGCAGGACATACAGTGCACCCACAACAGCACACAGGCCAATGGTGGCTGGGGGGGTCCCCGGCGCGTTCTCCCAGGGGTGCGCCTGGTAACACTGCACGCCATGCACGCCACCACGGTGTGGGGGTGAGGGGCGAGCACGTAGGCCAATGGGATTGGCTGCACACCCATAGTGGGCATGGGTTAGGGGGGGGGCAATGGTGAATGACAGCAGTGGGAGCGGCACGTGCCCACCCCACAGGGCATGGGGTGGTTGCGGGGATGTGAGTGGTATGAACAAAAATGAGTCACGGAGCACAGGTCACCATCAACGGCCATCGGTGTGGCCCTTTATTTGCCTCTACCCCTGCCAGCCCCTGTACGCCCCTCCCACCCCTAGGCGCCTGCCGCCTTGCCGCCGGTGTTGCGGCTGCACATGCTGGTGGGATCCCTGGCTGTGCCGGATGGTCGGGGGGACTGCCAGCCACCCTCCCGGCTGCCATTCGCACATGCGCCTCCGCGATGAGCTCACATGCGTCTGCCATGCGTCCTGCATGTGAGACTAGGGCAGTTATCGCCCTCTGCATGCGCCTTGTGGTCCTCCTGTTACGCCTCTGGTTGCGTACCACCGAGCGCAGTAGACGGCGCACACCTGTGGGGAAAGGACATAGTACTGTGTGGGTTAACGGAAACAGAGGTACCTGCACATGGCCATATCTACCATAGCAGCAATGTCCCACTCACCCTCAGCATCAGCTCGCGCCGCAGATGAGCTGGCCTGCATCTCATGAACGACGGTTGCGACCGCAGCCAGTGCCTCGTTGTGGTGTTGCCGTTGCCCCTCTGCAGACACGTCCTCTGTCCCTGCAGGTGTCTCAGATGTGTCCCAATCGGGTATGTTGGGGATGTCCATGTCCACATCTGGCAGTGGTGCGGCATGCTCCTCCCCCTCCAAAGCAACGGCCCTGGGGCCCCTGTGTCCACAGAGCCCACTGTACCCATCTGTGACTCTGCATCCGGCTCCGTGCCCTGCCCTGCACGATGGCGCAGACATCACCTGTGTGACACACGGCAACAGCTGTCTGAGGGTTTGTCCCGCTGCCTGCCCACCCCACAACATCCCCCCCTCAGGCATCTGTGCGCCAATGATCCACGTGTGTCTGTGGCATGGCTGTTGTGGCAGCCCTCTACACCTGGGGACACCCCATGCAGATGCCCCGGGTGATCCGCCCCCCAGGGCCTGCCCCCCCCACCACTGGGTGCCCTTGAACCCCCCGGCCAGGGCTGACAGCGGCCTCATCGTGACCCTACACCGCGTTCCCCATAGCAGGTGCATCGGATCTCCAGTAAGCGCCCCCCACCCTCCCCCGTGCGGCCCACCGCTCCTGCCAGCCCTGCCACGTTGCGGGATGCAACAGGTACACAGGGGCGGCCCAAGGGGGGTGCGGGGCAATGTCCGGGGACTCGGTGCGGGGACACAGTTGCATATGTGGCCACCGGTGCAGGGAGAACTGCATGGTGTTACTATACACTGGCTATCTGTAGACATGTCACCTGATGAGTGTATGGATGGTGCGGGACAGATGGACCCCCACATAGCTATATTCCAGTTGCACCACGCCAGGCACAGCGGGTCACCAATACAGACGCTGCCCACTCAGATGCCATGGCACACCCGCCGTGCCCTGTCAGCATCACCAGGTCCTACGAAGCACCATAACCTACCTATCACATGGGAGCACTGCCAATATGAGGCCTCTGAATCACAGAATAGACCGGGGAATGGGGACAGGTGGCAATGTCATATAGGGGTGGCAGGAAGCGAAACCCGCACCAGCAGTCAGACATGCAGAACATGGAGCATCACCGAACAGGCAAACACATCCTGGTGACAGGATTGCACCAATCAACCTGGGGACCCGGGAGCCAGACACGGTATGTACCAACGCCACTGTGGGGGGATACAACTATTGTGTACCTCCCTCCCGTACCAGACACTGCGCAGACATCACTGATGCACATTTACCAGAGCTGTCATGGTCCATGTAATACATCCAAAGGCAATAGATATCTCCGTACATATTGTGTCTTCGTTCCATTTACATTTTCCCCAGCAACCTCCCCCTGGTCCAGCCCTGTTTCCCACTGTCCACCGCCTGCTGGCCTTTTCCCCCTCCTGCCACCCCTGGTTCTGTAGTCCACTCTCCCACTCTCCACATCTGCTCAGACAGACTAATCTGCCTCCTGTTTCCCTCCCGTCAGTCCAATCGTAACCACATATATGTCACCTCTCCGTCCTCAGCCACGACGGCCCCCCCCCCCACTACCCGGCCAATGTGTGGCCATACCTGCCTCACACACAGGGTGTTTCTGTCCCCTCCCCATTTCACTCCCACAGCCCCGTCCCAGTCTGGCCCGCCACCAACATCAGCTCTCTTCCGCTCCCTGTCTCTCCCAGCGCCCACCCCCGACAGGTCCCTGCAGCAGCCCATCCCCAGTATTAGTCGCACAGTAAACCATGTCCAGTCCTAGGCACCCAACAACCCATATCCAGTCCGAGCACCCACAGCCATTGTCAGTGTGTGTCCCGCCATCAGCTCATTTCCATTTCCAGCCCCCCATGCGCCCATCAGCCCATGTCAAATCCTAGCTCCCCTCCATTCAGCCCATTTCCAAACAAGCCCCCCGTGAGACTACGTCCAGTTCTAGCCCCTTCATGAGTCCATTGCAATCCAAACCCCCACCACAGCCCATTTCCAATCTCTAGCCCCCCCCAACAGCCAATTTCCAGTCCTATTCTAGCCCCTCCATCAGCCTATTTCAAGTCCTAGACCCCCGCCAATTCACCCGAGTCCAGTCCTAGCGCCCCCACCAGCCCATTAACAGTCTTAGCCCCCCCAGCACATTACCGGTCCTAGCCCCCATAGCCCTTTACCCGTCCAACCCCCCCCATCAGCCCACTTCCAGTCAGCACCCCCCCCTGGCCTAGTACTAGTCCCCCCCCTCGGCCCCACGTAGTCCTAACCCTCCCCTATCGGCCCAGTGCCAGTCTTAGGCCCCCCCCCATCAGCCCACGTGCAGTCTTAGGCCCCCCCCACTGGTACCAGTCCTAATCCCCCTTCCCCCCTATCTTTCCAGGTTCCAGACCACCAGCTGCTTCTGCCGCGGCAGCATCAGGAGTGCTGCCGCGGGGCCCCCCTCCTGGCCAGCAGAGCCCCCTCCCCTGCCCGGCAGAGCCGCTCAGTCCTGCATCGCTGACGGCATCCCCGAACGCGGGCTTATTTTCAGAGCCGCGAGCTCTCGCGGCTCTGACAAGGAGCCCGCGTTCGGGGATGACGTCAGCGATGCAGGGACTGAGCGGCTCTGCCGGGCAGGGGAGGAGGCTCTGCCGCCCAGGAGGGGGGCCCCGCGGCAGCACTCCTGATGCTGCCGCGGCAGAAGCAGCTGGTTTTTTGGTGTTTTATGTGTTTAAAATATGGGTTGGAGAATGTTTTTTGCGAGGGGCCCCCTGAAACGTGGGGCCCTGTGCAATACACATTCTTGCTCAATGGACGGGCCGGCCCTGAGTGGACTGTTATTTTGCGCAGGAACCCCTGAAACGTGGTACCCTGTGCAAAAGCACGTTCCTGCTCAATGGATGGTCTGGCCCTGACTGTGTACAACCATCCTCTGTCAGGGGGGTCAGGCACCCATTCCCAGCCCTGCATGCACTGCCTAATGCCACACACCACCACCCAATGGTGGCCACCTCTCATCCTTGCTCCTGAGTGTGTGGTCCCTCTGTGCCCGTCTGATCCCCCGCGTCCAGCAGAGACAGTTTCTGTCCCACCCCCCTGCCCCTTCACACACCATGTGCTTGTACTATAACCTACCGGCCTGTGGGTGGGCTGTGTCCAGCGCAGCAGGCAAACCGTGGACATACATGGGCCCCAGTCGATCCGCCAGGCGCCTCTCAGGTCTGTTAATTGGGCCACGGTCGCTGGGCCCCCTCCTGTGCCTTGTGCCGCACGTCGCTCTCGCACCAGCTCTGCCCGTATATGGCGCTTGATGTCACAGAAGCGTTTTCTTAGGTTTTCGATGTCCCGGGGCGGCCCTTCTGCTCCTGCCACCGCCGCCTGCACCTCCCGCCATGCCCCTGTGACGGGCTGCGATGGTCAGGGTAGCGCTCTGCCGGCCGAAGAGCAGGTCATATCTGTCCAGTAGTTAGACAGCAGGTGCTCATTCTCCTGTTGGCTGAACCTTGCAGCCCTGCGTCGGCTCTCCGCAGGGACAGGAACCCTTGCCTGGCGGCGTGGTCCTCTTGGATGGCCACCTGGGGTCTGTGGCACCCCCCGATGGTCCCTTGCTACCTGGTTGTCACCAGATGTGGCTGCTGCTCCTTCTGTTGTGGGCTGCTCTGGTGCATGGTCCATGTCCTTGCTCCCTTGTGCGTGCATAATGTTGCTGTTTGCTCCGCGGAAGGGATGGAACCTCCATTTCCTGTCATTTATATGGTCATCCTGGGGTGTGGCTCGCAAGGGGACGCCTGCGCACGCAGTCACGTTTGTCTTTGGCGCGCGTTGCGTCGCGCATTTGCGTCGCGCATTGTCACGTGGCGTCGCACATCGTTACGTACCTGACATCATATATCCGCGTTTCTGCAGTGGCTGCCGTTTCGCTTATTCTACTCCCACATCCCTTATTGAGTGTGTAGTTGTCTGCAATGCTGGTGCGTATATTTGTTTAGGTTTTGCTATCTGCGATGTGTTTCTGGCGTGAGCTGATGCTGGCCAACGTCACACGTAGGCGACCTCGCGTTGACGTTGCACGCGTTGTTACGCGCGTTGCCTCGTGTCCTCCGTCGTTTGTGCATGGGTGTATGCCTTCCAGTTCATCAGGGTAATGGCGTCTTGGCGTCGCAGTATCTGTGCTATGTAGTTGCTATACGGCGTTCGACATCGCTCGGTATCACCCACATCTGTGTAAGGCAGGGGATCATCCACGGCTGCATTCCCGGAAGGCGCGTCACAGCGCGCGTTGAACCTTTCATCAGGTATCTTTCCATTATACTGTTTTCTAGATCTTTCTATTTGCCCATGGGAGTGGCACCCATGTGGTGTCCATCCCCACCCACACCACTATATCTAACCCTTTTACCCTCCTCACTGTATGGACCATGGCTCATACTGCCCTTGCAGCTGGTGCAGTGGTTGCTTTGCTAGAGATTGCTGAGTTGCTTTACGAGGGGGAGGGAGATGTGTCCCAGGGGCAGCGGCCCTGGGCATGGGTGGGGCACCACTGCAACTCAGGCCTGCAGCTGTTGGGCCAGCACAGGCAGCTGTGGCTGACCAACGGCGCCATCGGCGCGCTGAAGCTCCACCCACGCCTGGCCCGTATCTACAGGACCAGGGTCCTGCTCGGGGACCTGCGGGAGGGACAGGTATTCTCCCTCTACCGGTTGGACAGAGGGGCCATTAGGGAGCTCTATCAGGAACTCAGACCTGACCTAGAGCCCCTGACTGCCCGGTCACATGCTATACCGGGTATGACCAAGCTCCTTGTTGCCCTACATTTCTTTGCCTCTGGCTGTTTCCAATCCTCAGTGGCAGCAGTGGGTGGTCTGAGTAGGCCCACCTTCTCCCGCTGTCTCCACCAGGTACTGCGTGCCATGGTCAGCCGGGTTGGGAATTACATTGCAATTCCCAACGGTAGGCAACATTGGGCAGCCCTGGCACTGGCATTCCATAGGATCGCTGGAATACCACAGGTGATGGGCGCTATAGATTGCACACATGTTTGCCCTTGTCCCGCCACGTGACAGGGAGGTTGTGTACCGCAACCGGAAACACTTCCATTCCCTCAATGTGGCAGGTTATCTGTGATGCTACTATGCGTATCCTGAATGTGGTTGCAAACGTTTTCCAGGGTCTGCCCATGACTCCTATATCCTGCAGAACTCAGCTGGTGTTTGACCAGTTTCAGACTGGTCAATTTGTTGACTACATACTGCTGGGTGTGTATTCTGTGTATCTGGCAGACTCCTACTGTAGATGGGTGTCTGTACTACATTGCCACGGTTTCCCACTGCCTGCCTGCCCCTGCAGCAGTCCTTGTGGGGGCACACTGTTTGGTGTTGGCCACGTCCTCATGCGGGGTGGCCGGTGTCTTGGTCACAGACATGTGTCATGTGACACACCTCTCTCTTTGTCAGATGTGTGGTTGTTTTGGACTTTGTTTCCATGTAATGCGTACAGCTATGGTCTTGTGCCAGCTTATTGCGAGGGTGTTTGTTTCTACACCAACCTGTCATTTGTGAACGGCCCTCTGTTGTGTTGGGGGAGTCTGGGTTGTATATTGAAATGAGGGTGTATAACATTGGGTCCATACACATAGATAGTGTGCTGAATTTTGATCTCTTTCATGATGTTGCATACTGTTTGTATGTAGATGTTACATAGTGGTGCTGATTAGCGCGGATTCCGTTGTGGTCCCCCTTGTCGGCTTTCCGTTGTGTCACCCAGGGGGGGTGGCCTTTACACATCCTCATGGGTGTCACCCTGTGTAGCGCAGACCTACCTCTTTCCCGGCCCATGTTTTGGTGGGTTCAACAAGGGTTGTTGGGGTCTGGCCCGTTTCACCTATTACACATGTATTGGCTGCCATGCCTGTGGGCCGTTACTTCGGGGTCCCCTG